>CM021101.1:700914798-700953173 GCA_007115665.2 Sequoiadendron giganteum
GTCTAACCAGTAAACTATCAATCATTAAAATGATCACAACTCTTTCAAAATACCTTTGAATGAGCTGAAATGAATTGCAAATGCTCCCTAAGAGGATGGCGCCCAAAAACCAACCATCAAATTGCATCAAAGCTTCACCAAATAATTAACGCAAATTCCAAGGCACTTTGAACATGGTACGACCTTCATGAGGGGTGATTTCATCAGATAAAACCAGAATCTTCAAATTAAAATCTACAAATGTACCAAAAGGGGCGCCTCTAGCATAGAAAACAAAGGAGCCAATACCTATAAGAAAATCAAAATCATACAAAGAGTTGTATATGAAAATCTCCTTCAACCAAACAATAACCAACAATATATAAACTAGAAATATCTCACCAAAACTCCATAGTAATGCTCAAAATGTACTTTTGGATGAAGCACACTCTCAAACCACCATCTAGGGAACCATAGTTTCAGGCTCGAAGAATGGAGTAGAATTGCTAAGTTTCCCCTTAGTCGGGTTCTGAATTCAGTCCAACAACATTTTGTTATAATTTTCCAAAGATGAATAAATGAGAGAGAAAAGGCCTTCTTTTATAGAATTGAAGATGACTGTTGGCTTTCCATCTTCCTCCAAAAGGGACGCTTATTTTACTTTTGCAATAATTTAATTTTTAAAACATTTAATTCACCTTTTTTTTCTCCTCTTCATTTTGGTGTCCAAGTTTCCTTAGGGAAATATTAAACATTTAAATGTTTAATTTGTTTAATTCCTTCATGAGGTGTCCTCCCTTAATGGCCCCCTTTTAAAACAACATTAAGTCATTAAACTAGGCCATGGGGCCTAAAATGATTTTAAAACATTAATGACTTAAAATAAATCATTTCACCAAAATGAGCCTCAAAATGTTGAAAGCCAATTATGCTCCAAACTGCACTGCCTGAAATGGAAATTGAGCTGATTGTTGATGCTACTGCCCAAGATGGCACTGCCAGAAATAGAACTTACTAAAAATAGTAAATTCTAAAAAGTTCCTCAATTCCTTTGCATGTCATACCACTTCGAAGCTCTCTAAAAACCCATATATGCAAACCTTCAAAATTTGCTTCAGAACCCCTATTAAATAGGAAACCCTAATTTTACCTCTGACAAGCCTACGAGCTTCCGAAAATAGGCTATCAATCACCAAAGGGTGTATAGCTAAAATGGGGACATTACACGAGATAGATAGATAGATAGAGAGAGAGAGAGAGAGAGAGAGAGAGAGAGAGAGAGAGAGAGAGAGAGAGAGACCCTGGGAGAGGGAGAGGGGGTAGGAGGGGAGATACATTTGAGAGAGAGAGGGAAGGGGTGGAGGGAGATACCTAAGAGAGGGAGAGAGAGGAGAGACCAGAGAGGGGAGGGTGAGGGAGACTTGAGAGAGTCTGCTAGGAGAGAGAGAGAGAGAGAGAGAGAGAGAGAGAGAGAGAGAGAGAGAGAGAGAGGAGAGAGAGAGAGAGATAAATGAGACCTGAGAGAGGAGAGGGGTAGAGGAAAGATCTGAGAGAGAGAGGAGAGACCAGAGAGAGAGAGAGAGAGAGAGAGAGAGAGAGAGAGAGAGAGAGAGAGAGAGAGAGAGAGAGAGAGAGAGAGAGAGAGAGAGAGATCTTATAGAGAGGAGAGGGGGTAGGAGGAGAGACTTTAGAGAGAGAGGGAGAGGGGGTGGGAGGGAGAGAGATAATGGGAGAGAGATAGAGGGAGTGAGAGAGAGGAGTAGGAGAGAGATAGAGGGAGTGAGTGAGTGAGAGGGGGTGGGAGGGAGAGACCTAAAGGAGGAGAGAGAGAGAGAGAGAGAGAGAGAGAGAGAGAGAGAGAGAGAGAGAGAGAGAGAGAGAGAGAGAGAGAGAGAGAGAGAGAGAGAGAGAAATGTGCCAACCAATTTTTTCCTTCAATTGTCACAACAAAAACCAACACTACACCAATTGATTAGTGTTAGCTTCAAAAGGGAATCAACTAAAATACACTCAATGCCAAGAATATGCACACAAGACCTGATGTGGGTGAGGTGCTAACATATGGCGAAAGAAACTGAATTATAATTGAAAGTAAATACAACTGAAAGCAGAAAGAGGTGGTGAACCAGTCATGAGACATTTCCATGCTACCACTTAATTAGTGGGGGAAAGAACATTAAAATTCTAAACTAATTCATCTGCTACGAAAGGCATCCACTCAACAGTGGGAATTCTCCACTTGACAGTGGGTGAGAAAGAGAGATACAAATGTTTATTCTCCACATTTGCGGTAAACCATCCAAGGTTTACAATGTGTTTGCATTAGAATTCACAAGTAAATGCAGTAATAACAATGGTTGGATTAGTACTACTAATTCACAACCTTACAATGAAAGAAATCTACAATTTACAAGTGTTACAATGATAGAATCAATGCAAATATGTGAAGGATGAATCTTTCAAGTTTTAAACCTCTCAAATATTGAAATTGAAGCCAAAATCTAAACTTATTGAGTTTTAATAACAAAAACCAGCAAACTGTCAATCATTAAAATGCTCACAACTCTTTCAAAATGCCTCTGAATGAGCTGAAATGAATTGTAAATGCTCCCTAAGAGGATGATTCCCAAAAACCAACCATCAAACTGCATCAAATCTTCACCAAATAATTAACACAAATTCCAAGGCACTTTGAATATGGTACGACCTTCATGAGGGGTGATTTCATTAGGTAAAATAAGAATCTTCAAATTAAAATTTGCAAATGTACGAAAAGGGGCGCCTCTAGCATAGAAAACAAAGGAGTCAATACCCATAAGAAAATTAAAATCATAAAAAGAGTTGTATATGAAAATCTCCTTCAGCCAAACAATAACCAACAATATATAAACTAGAAATATCTCACCAAAAATCCATAGTAATGCTCAATATGTACTTCTGGATGAAGCACACTCTCAAACCACCATCTAGGGAACCATAGTTTCAGGCTCGAAGAATGGAGTAGAATTGCTAAGTTTCCCCTTATCCGGGTTCTGAATTCAATCCAACAACATTTTGTTATAATTTTCCAAAGATGAATAAATGAGAGAGAAAAGGCTTTCTTTTATAGAATTGAAGATGATTGTTGGCTTTCCATCTTCCTCCAAAAGGGACGCCTATTTTACTTTTGCAATAATTTAATTTTTTAAACATTTAATTCACCTTTTTGTTCTCCTCTTCATTTTGGCATCCAAGTTTCCTTAGGTAAATATTAAACATTTAAATGTTTAATTTGTTTAATTCCTTCATGAGGTGTCCTCCCTTAATGGCCCCCTTTTAAAACAACATTAAGTCATTAATCTAGGCCATGGGGCCTAAAATGAATTTTAAAACATTAATGACTTAAAATAAATCATTTCACCAAAATAAGCCTCAAAATGTTGAAAGCCAATTATGCTCCAAACAACACTGCCCGAAACAGAAACTGAGCTGATTGTTGATGCTACTGCCCAAGATGGCACTGCCAGAAATGGAACTTACTAAAAATAGTAAATTTTGAAAAGTTTCCCAATGCCTTTGCATGTCATACCACTGTGAAGCTCTTTGAAAACTCAAAAAGAAACCGCAATCCAAAACTCAAAACTCCAATGTGCTGGCTAAAATTAGCAGGTTCTTGAAAAGGTTGTCAGATGGAGATGCATGTTGCACCATTCTAAAGCTCCCCAAAAACCCAAAAACCTCCACTAGATATGCATCAAAAACTCATACATGCAAACCTTCAAAATTGCTTCAGAACCCCTATAAAATAGGAAACCCTAATTTTACCTTTGACAAGCCTATGGGCTTCTAGAAATAGGCTATCAATCATCGAAGGGTGTATAGCTAAAATGGGGACATTACAGTCTGCCCTTCCCAAAATTGCTTGTCCTCAAACAATTCTAATGACATCCCAAAATCACCATGTTGAACCAAACTGAAACTAAATATGATCCTAGTGTCCCAAATCAATCTAGGAGATCGATAGCACCAATTGATATAAGCACTGCACTATTGGATGCCAACACAAAAGACCACCAAATTAAAACCATACTGAAACATCATGGGAATAAATTCTAGAAGGTCAACATTGGCTTCATCATCTTCAGTTGTTGAATGGCAAACCCAAGTGATACCAGGATTCCAAATCATCCTCACGAACATTGTTCCTCTAATTCATTGCGCTACTCTGATTAAAACATTTGAATATCCAAGGTGGAGCAACATATCTTGGTCCACAAAAGATGAAGCACCAAACATTTCAGTGCCTGGGTCGCATATCAGTCTGTAGGACCTCCAAACCTTGTTGTCATAATTCTGATCAGCAACAAAAATGTTCTCAAACAAGGCACCAAACCAGTGCCTAGCGAAGAACCAAGATCCACACTTCATCTCCATCCAAAAGGATATACAATCACTGAAAAACTCCAAGAAATATTCACATATTTCACTTCAAGAGCGTCAATTTGACAAATCAAATCCACTAATAACTCGCTGCCCCAAACAATAATGCATGATTTGGTACCAAGAAATCCATTGTCAATCATCAATGAACTACCCATACCTGAAATTTGACCATACTGAATCATTCCATTGCTTATTTGAGGCAGACATTCAGTCCAAATAGGAGATGGAGAGGCCTGAAAATAAAATAACTAGCTACCAAATAGGTCTGAAATAATCATCTTGAGATCTATTTTTTGGAAAATCAGCATCCAAGAAGGTGAGCAGTAGCTACAACTTAAGAATTTTTCATCAAAATTGATATGATTTCTCATGAACCAAGCTGGTGGCACCTTCAACAAGGGTTCCCATGCCACCACAAACCAACTTTTGATCATATTTCCTTCCCAGAATACCAATTTATGATCAAAAGTAATGAACCTATGACAGAAAAAGAAGATAGCAGCAATCATAAAACTGAAATTTAGACACTTATCACTCTATTCAATCTTCTTTTTATGCATACCAATCTTCATATGAATGTACTTAGAATCCCAAATACTAATTTTCAATTGAAGACATTTCCCAACACAAGGGAAAATAATCACAACTACATTTTGAAAATAATGTGCTAGTCTATCCACTTTAGAATTACCTCCTTTCCAAGTAATGCCAGGATCCCATACCAGCAACAAGGAAGAACCACTTCTCAAATGGAGAAATGCTCTCACATGAATCCTCTTATTTGCTCATTCCATCTGAATTGATGCTTCTTGAAACTCTGAGAATTAATCAGCCAACCTATGTTCATTGAAGAAACTCAATCTAGAATCTTGTGTCATAATTTGCCAGAAAGATTCCATGAATCCTTCATCAAATACAATTATGAAATAAATCACTCTAAGAGATGATGAAGATGTACTAAAATCTGACAAGAGCCTCACAAGAATCCTCATCAAATAATGAAATAAACCTTCATCAAATGCAATTATGAAATAAATCACCCTAAGAGATGATGAAGATGTACTAAAATCTGACAAGAGCCTCACAAGAATCCTCATCAAATAATGAAAGAAACCTTCATCAAAATGCTAATCATCTCTTTGTTGATGAACAATAAGAATGTCTTCATTTCTTTGTGATCCAAGAGTTATCATTTCTTGTTGAATGGGTGCACTAAGAGTAGTAGTAGATTCAACTTCATGCAACTCATGTATCAACTCTCCAATGCTGGAAAACAAACTCAAATTTCCTCCTTTAGTAATCTCTAAAGCAATTCCTTCATCATTTTTAAAAAGAGGATTTACAAAAACCTTACTAGCACCTTCTTCATAAAAGAGATTATCAAAAGCCTAAAAAACTTGTTGATGAGAATTTGAATGCTTTGGTTTCTCAGGACAGCATTCCAAATCATATGTTTCTTGTATGAGATCAAGCTCATCAAGAATTACTTGAAGCTCCTTTGTTGTTCTTTTGTTTTCTTGCTCCCATGAATATTGAACAACAGAAATCTGATTCTTTGCTTCAATTAGAGTCTCATGCACTTCTTGCAACTTGGTTTTTGTAAGCTCCTTCCACTCCAATGCCTTTTCATCTATTTTGGTCACTTTGTCTTTAACACGAATGATGTGAAAAAGACTTGATTTGATTTCCTCCAAGGCAAACTTAATGAATTTCATATCAGCAATTGAAATGCAACATGCATATTCTCCTTTAGGCACAACATAAATCAAATTTTCAACATCTTGATGCAGTTCATCAAGCTTTGACCGAACTTGAATTCCATTTTCAGCAGTTTGTGAACTTGATTTGTAATCTTCATATGTTGGCTGAGATGATGTGGTACAACTTTGATGGATAAAGATTTCAAAAATCATTTGAGTTGTACTTCCCAACTTGTCACGCATGTGATGGATACTATTTATCATTCCATCCATAGTGCCTTCCAATTCCTTAGCCTTTTGCCTTAGTTTGACTTCAGGTGAAGAGAAATCTGCCTTATAACTACTAGAAGGTTATCTTTCCATCATGTCTTCTACACATGATTCTAGGGAGTTAGTCAAATCAACTTTGTAGTGGGAAGAGACTTCAGCTTCCTCTTTCTCTTTCTCCTCTTTAGCTTGACTTTCAAACCAAAATTCTCTAGAATTTTGAAGTAGCAACTCACTGGTTGAACAAGTATCTTCTTCTAACTGAACTACTCCTTCATTTGGATCTGCACTTGTGGCTTCTTTAATCACATTACATTCTTCTATAGAATGCCTGGATTTTTCATGTGTTCCAAGAATTGTTGTGGACATATGGCTTTCTTTTGTTGAATGCATGGACGAGAGAAAATCCATAGACACCCCTTGAACTGTTGCTATGAATTCAAAGGGATTCTAACTTTCATTCTCTTCTTCAGCTTTAGAAATCTCCTCTTTGTTTTCAACAGTCTTCTCCAAAAATGGTTTCAACTTTTCTTCACACCGACTAAAAATTGCATTAACTAACAAATCACCAATGGGAGAAATTTGTTCTTCACGTTCATACACATTCTTGAGAAAGGACTGGACACTTTCGAGAAGAGAATCGGCTTCTTTGATGGTGTCAATTAGAACATTCTTCAAACACCCCCTCTTCTTACTCACTCCAAGTTGAAGTGAAGAGATAATTAAAAAAAATGGTAAATTTGATTTTCCATCTCTAACTCTATCAAAAGGATGCAAGTTCTTACTTCTGAAAACATCTTTAAAATAGCAGCTCTTCTTGGAAATAAACTACTCCCAGTTTCATCCAAATCTTGAAAACTCTCCACAATCATACTTAATATGATCTTCATGGTTTCTTCATCATAGGGAAATTGTGGTTCCACAATTCTTATCACTTCCATGAAGCAAGAAGAAATCAACAACTTGGTTTCTTGATCTGGATGCCTCAACCAATAGGGTTGATTCAAAGAGGTTACAATAGGTGCTAACTCAAGTTGCATCTCCTTTGAATGTGATTGCTTCACTTGTCTCAAACATTGTTCTATCAAATGAAGAATGTTCTCTTCATTTTCCCATGACTGAAATTCTTTGTCAAGTCTTTTTCAAGCCATATAGAGAGTCTCTGCCAACTTCATCTCTTCTTCATTAGCCATGCCTAACTACCAACTTTTGGATACCACAAGGAGCTAAACTAGAATATGTTTTGACTTTCGGTGTAGTACCAGAGATCTCTGTCACTCATTTGCCTAAACATGAAGCACTGATCAATAGGATGGTAGGATCTTCTGCTCTGATACCACTGAAATGTTAGCTTTAAAAGAGAATCAACTAAATGCACTCAACGCCAAGAATTTGCACACAAGACCCGATGTGGGTGAGGTGCTAACATATGGCGGAAGAAACTAAATTATGATTGAAAGTAAATACAATTGAAAGTAGAAAGAGGCGGTGAAGCAACCATGAGAGATTTCCATGCTACCACTTAATTAGTGGGGGGAAAGAACATTACAATTCTAAACTAATTCATCTGTTGTGGCAGGCATCCACTCAACAGTGGGAATTCTCCACTTGATAGTGGGTGAGAAAGAGAGATACAAATGTTCATTCTCCACATTGGTGGTAAACCATCCAGGGTTACAATGTGTTTGCATTAGAATTCACAAGTAAATGCAGTAATAACAATGGTTGGATTAGTAATACTAATTCACAACCTTGCAATGAAAGAAATCTGCAATTTACAAGTGTTACAATATAGAATCAATGCAAATATGTGAAGGATGAATCTTTCAAGTTTTAAACCTCACAAATACCGAAATTGAAGCCAAAATATGAACTTATTGAAGTCTGATAACAAAAATCAGCAAATTAAAAATGTCTAACCAGTAAACTATCAATCATTAAAATGATCACAACTCTTTCAAAATACCTTTGAATGAGCTGAAATGAATTGCAAATGCTCCCTAAGAGGATGGCTCCCAAAAACCAACCATCAAATTGCATCAAAGCTTCACCAAATAATTAACACAAATTCCAAGGCACTTTGAACATGGTACGAACTTCATGAGGGGTGATTTCATCAGATAAAACCAGAATCTTCAAATTAAAATCTACAAATGTACCAAAAGGGGCGCCTCTAGCATAGAAAACAAAGGAGCCAATACCTATAAGAAAATCAAAATCATACAAAGAGTTGTATATGAAAATCTCCTTCAGCCAAATAATAACCAGCAACATATAAACTGGAAATATCTCACCAAAACTCCATAGTAATGCTCAATATGTACTTCTAGATGAAGCACACTCTCAAACCACCATCTAGGGAACCATAGTTTCAGGCCTAAAGAATGGAGTAGAATTGCTAAGTTTCCCCTTAGTCGAGTTTTGAATTCAATCCAGCAAAATTTTGTTATAATTTTTGAAAGATGAATAAATGAGAGAGAAAAGAACTTCTTTTTATAGAATTGAAGATGACTATTGGCTTTCCATCTTCCTCCAAAAGGGATGCCTATTTTACTTTTGCAATAATTTAATTTTTAAAACATTTAATTCACCTTTTTTTTCTCCTCTTCATTTTGGCGTCCAAGTTTCCTTAGGGAAATATTAAACATTTAAATGTTTAATTTGTTTAATTCCTTCATAAGGCGTCCTCCCTTAATGGCCCCCTTTTAAAACAACATTAAGTCATTAATCTAGGCCATGGGGCCTAAAATGAATTTTAAAACATTAATGACTTAAAATAAATCATTTCACCAAAATGAGTCTCAAAATGTTGAAAGCCAATTATGCTCCAAACTGCACTGCCTGAAATGGAAATTGAGCTGATTGTTGATGCTACTGCCCAAGATGGCATTGCCAGAAATAGAACTTACTAAAAATAGTAAATTCTAAAAATTTCCTCAATTCCTTTGCATGTCATACCACTTCGAAGCTCTCTAAAAACCCATAAAGAATTTGCAATCCAAAACTCGAAACTCCAATGTGCTGGCTAAATATAGCAAGTTTTGGAAAAGGTTGCCAGATGGAAAAGCATGTTACACCATTATGAAGCTCTCCAAAAACCCAAAAAACTCCACTAGACATGCATCAAAAACTCATACATGCAAACCTTCAAAATTGCTTCAGAACCCCTATAGAATAGGAAACCCTAATTTTACCTCTGACAAGCCTACGGGTTTCCGAAAATAGGCTATTAGTCACCGAAGGGTGTATATCTAAAATGGGGACATTACATAGAGAGAGAGAGAGGGAGAGAGAGATAGATGGAGTGAGTGAGTGAGAGAGAGACCTGGGAGAGGGAGAGGGGGTAGGAGGTAGATACTTGAGAGAGAGAGGGAGAGGGGGTGGGAGGGAGACCCAGAGAGGGAGAGAGGAGAGAGAGAGAGGGGAGAGACTTGAGAGAGGGAGAGAGAGACCCAGAGAGGGAGGGGTAGGAGGGAGAGACTTGAGAGAGAGAGAGGGAGAGGGGAGGGGTGGGAGGAGATACCCAAGAGAGGAGATACCTAAGAGAGGGAGAGAGAGAGAGAGAGATAGTGGGAGATATATATATATATAGGGAGTGGGAGAGAGAGAGAGGGGGGGTGGGAGGGAGAGACCTAAGAGAGAGAGATTAGGGTTTAGGGTTTAAGGGTAGACATATCAAGGTTTTTTTTTAGTATAGGGTTGAGGGATTAGGGTTTAAGGCGTAGTGTCTAGGGTTGAGGGTTTAGGGATAAGTGAGAGACCTAGATTTCTAAGTGGGGATGGATGGCTAAGGAGAGAGAGAGAAAAGAAACCTATAGAAAATCAACATTTTCACAATGTGAGTGCATTTTGAAGAAGTTGAGATGTAGTCATTTGTATGGCAAGAAAAAACGTGCTTGCATTATAATGTGAGCACGTTATAACATGGGCACATTTTGTCTTACTCTATAAATGGTAGAAAAATTAATATACCCATGATCACCAGGACCACATTTTATATATTCCCCTGGTTATGTGCGTGTTCCAACAAAAAAAATCATTTTGATGCTTTTGAGAAGTGTGGATGCAAATTTTTCACATTCTACCACCTTTTTATGAACTTTCCACCACCTTTGCATGAAATAATAGAGTTTTCACGTCAAATTTGATATATATCAATTCAAGTCTCAATTCCATTCAAGAGTGATATAAATTTGAACATTGAAAAGAAAATAAGCTTTTGAAAAACTCAAATTGTTGAGGAGTTTGATGCAAGAAGAAGTAAAGGCTACATAATTGGGTAGAACTCCTCCATTTGAATCTTCATTTTTTAGGTATGTGAAGTCTTTATACATTTTCTTTATATTTTCCTTAATTCTATCTTGGCTTGCTTTGATTTTGTTATTTTTCATATTCTATGTTCATCATTGTTTATTTCTCATTATAACCTTAGCCCCTCTTGGCACATTTTAAATTACACAATTTTTTACACTTGCCAATTACATTTTTAAACCACATCTCTTTGAGGCATTTTGTTAAACAAATGACCTATCTTGTGTATGCTTCCACATTTTGTATACACATATATGAGAGTAGTTATAAGTATGTAATATAATACATCACTTCTCAATCCTTTTCTATGGATGTGCATACCCCTTTTCAAATCTTTCATTTCCGTATAGGCATGGGGGATGTTGGAAAATGTAGTGGAATTCGGTTTTACACCTAGAAATTGCATATGCTTGAAATTTTCTAAAGCCTTTTCAACAAATCCATTTTGTGCATATCTTTCAATCATTATAGTCCATGAGGACATATCTCATTGATGCATTTTTTCATATAGTTCTACCAAGCAGTTGATTTCCTTCTCTATGCTACCAAATTTTCCATACATGTCTATGTTATGCCTATAGCACACACGCCCTGTTCTGAACGGGGACCCTCTCTTTTTTGCTTCTGTTGGGTCCCTTTTGTCGTCGTCTCATTTTGTGTGCCCCCTATTTTGAGTCCAAAGTGGTCAATGAGTCCTAAATTCATCACCTTAGATTGACCAAGTTTCACCACCCTCGAAATTTATAAGTCTTTGGCTTTCGCAAAATTTCCCCGGCCATTTGCCTTAAGAACTATAAACTGTCATCTTTCGTCGACTGCGGGTTTGCCCATGTGGGCCGCCCTTGGTAGAATTTCATCATATCTTTGCCATTTACACGACGGCCAAGTCGGTTCGGCTACCTACACTACGAGTTTCGCGCTCATGTTTGTCGTTCTCTTTATCGGCCCGTCGATGACGAACATTTGTCCGACGCCCGCCCTGCGGGCTCCGTCACTCTTGTCGCCGGTCCTTTGGAAACCTGTACCCATCAAATACGCTAGCCTCCATACCATCATTTATTGTGGAAATTTAATGCCTCAAAGTCTATAAATAGGAATTTCTAAAAGGTCATTTTCAATGACATCCCTTCTGAAAAGTTGTTTGAGCCCTCCAGCTTCTGCCGCCTCCACTCCCACGAGATCTTGTTGTCGTTCATGTGTTGCAATCTTTAGTTTCTTCGTTGAAATCTTATGGGGTGCTTAGGTAAGTCTTCCGCCACCACCCGTCTCATGGTTTTTCTTTGAAATTCGCAAAGTTGTCAAAATTTTCAAGAAACAAAACCTCAAAATAGGTAGAAAACCTCACGGCGCACAAAACCCATGTCTCAAAATTTGAAAATCTTGTCAAAATTCCTTCATTGGGCACGTGCAAAACTTAAGGCCCCCACCACCATTCTTGAACCAAGGCAACTGAGCCCTTGCAGCCCGCAAGATCCTCGTCATTGTTGCTTTAGCCTTTCATCGATAAACTTTAAACAACAACCATCACCTCTGGTGGGTCCACTTATGCAGGAGGGAGCCCCTTCTGTGTTGACATCTTTAAAATTAATGAAGATCCTAAGTAAAGTGGAAAGTCCCTTGGTCCCCGCGGGGCTGCAAGTGTGGGCTTCCGCTTGCTGATGGCCCATGCCTTCGCCATTTCCAAAATGGTCATCTCACCTTAGCCTTCCGTCTCACGGGCTCCACGGATCCTTTCATCGCCGAACAGATGTTTACGCTGATAGACCCACATGGGCCACCTCCTACAGACTGTCGTTTGCCACCATTTACAATGTTCGATCACAAAATGGAAAACTCTGCCATTCCACCTACTTGGTGAGTCCTGAGCCCTTCCTCGCCGTCTGAATCATGTTCCTCAAAGTTGCTAAGTGTTGAGCCCTTTTTGGGCTAGTCCTTGCAGACCGCCTTTCGCGGGCCGCCCTATGACATTCATTGTTTCAAAATGGCTGACTAACCCCACCCATCTACCTTTGAAACTCCACGCCAACCATTTCCATTCCATCCTCTTACGCAGAAATGACTAAGTAAACTTGTTTGTGGGTTGGTCCCTACCGACAACCGCTTGCGGGTCACCATCCTGCCTTCACCGTTTTCAAATAGCAAACTCTTGACTGCCTTCCGCGGTCTCCAACCCGCATCCTTTGATGAAATTGAACTTCAAGTGGGGATTTTATGATGATCGTCCTCCCAAGTAGCGGGTCCTGCCTTGCGGGATTTCGTCTGTGAGAGTCCACCTTCCCAGAGCCGTTTTCAAACGGTAGACCTCCAAACGGCCGCCAACCTAGGGAAACCCGCATCCCTAGGCCCGCATTGCTCAATTTCCATCAAATGAAAGGCTAATGAGGATTTTCAAGAGATGTTATTACCTTTAAAAGATAAATTGCTTGATCTAACATCTATTTTGTAGGTTTTCGCTAACACTCCCCTTGTTTTATATGTGAATTTGTTTATTGCACCTGTGCTTGCAAGATTTATGGAACCAGTTGTGGGACCATCAGGGGCGTCCGTCGAGCAAGAAAAGGGAAAGAAATATGCTAAGGCCCCAAGAGAGAAAGAAGACAAGGACCAAACAAAATATCAGTTTCAAGGGGTGGAGGTCACTGTTGTGCAGTTTTTGCACACACGCCCCACTGAAAGTTGGGACCCTCATTTTTCGCTTTTTAGTGTTTTGGTCTTCCTTTTTTGGAGTTTTTCTTGCTCGGGCATATGCTTTGATGTTCATCCTACTAGTTGGAATGGCCCATTTGTGATTTAAATTGACAAACCTTAAGTTTTGTTTGTGTTTCAGAATTTTCACTGTGTTCGGAAAAATTTGCCCTGGCTGCACTTTCCTGGTTTTCCTTTGGTGCTCGGTAATGACTGTCTTTTTGCCCAAGTTTGGGGAAATCCGTCATGTCCGGATTTTCCCGGTGTCCGTTGCTTTGTTGGATTCTCAAATTTTGGTCTCAGTTGTCTTATCGACCGCATTGCATGACTTTTGGGGCAGTGTTATATTGGGTTTTGTGGAGTAATTTGCCATTTAAGTGTGATTATTTGCTTGCCATTTGAGTTTGGAGTGCTGGAGCTTGAGGTGTATTATTGGATTGTGTATTTCAGAGTGATTTCAAGTGTTGCAGTCAGATTTCTTGAGCATTGTTCGTGTTCTGCTTGTGCTTGAAGTTTATTGCCAACTTCTTTGGTTTCAGTTTCCTCCATTATCATGGTATGTGGATATCTTCTCTTTCTTTCGGTTTGAATTGCTTTATTGTGCATTTTCACGTCATTGATTGCTTCATTATTGCTTGGGTGTGGCTTCCATATCTGGGCGTTTGGGGTTTCCATGTCTGGTTGGTCTGTCTGGGTGGTAGTGTTGAATATTTTCTTAAGGCTAATCTTTCGTTGTTGTTTCGAGGCTTGCTTGCATTTGCTACGACTTCCTATCCTTGTTTGCAAGAAAATAGTGCCTGATCTTTTTCGTGCTTCCATGGCGGAGGTTTTTAGGGTTCTTGACCTAGGGTGTAGCCAATCCCTCTCAATTTACTAAGAGGTGAGTTTTAAATTAGTGGTTGATCCATTGAGGTTTAGGTCAAATCATTGCGAGCTGCAGGCTCTTGGTTCGGGTTTATTCGATTCATTTGGCGTAAAGGCGAGAGGAGCGTCGGTGTGCGGGTTTTTAATGTCTTCGTGGAATTTCATCTCTGACGGATTTCCCGGAGTTCGTTGTCTCCTCTTTGTTCTTCATACTTTGCCTTTATCCAGAATTTTGTTGGCCTCACGGATTTTTGCTTCCTCAGGATTTTCCCGGATTCCGTTCCTGGGTCGTTTTGCTGAATTGGAGCTTACATTATAAATTTGTATTAAGTCCGCTGAAATCCACGCCCTCTAGATTTTCCCAGGTGTTCCGCACTCCCTTCTTTTTCTCGGATTGACTGAACTTTTATTGTTTTCGGGGATTTCCGTCCAAGGCGGATTTCTCTGAAGTTTTGAGGAAATGAGGGGTTTGATGATTATATATGAATTTGCTTCTTGATAATGGATTTAGATGATCAAATAAACTTATGCTAAGTAGTTTCAAGTTATTCCTTTATTGCAATAATTAATTGAAATGATGTTATGGGTTTTGTATGCTTAGTTCACCAGATTCCGCCTAGGCTAGATTTCTCTGAAATTCTTGTCCAGTCTAGATTCTGCGAAGGAGGCTAAATCTCGAACTTTGGGATGGTTGATTTCTAGCACTTCTTGTTTATCCTATATCAATATTGTGTTATCTTTACTTGTTTTGTAGGCAGGATCCGGACAAGATGTTGTTGGGCATGGCAAGGGAAAAGCAACCGATCCAGGTGCTGAAAGTTCTGCTATAACTGATGCGGAAAGGGTAAAAATGGCATTAAAATTAAGGTTCTTGAGAGAAATTGACTTTTGTCTAGTTAGGAATTACTAATACCAATGTGGGTATGTGGGACTACGAAGCGTTCAAGGCTAAAATGGTAGCATAGAGTCTCCCTCTATTGGCTAGAAGGACAGTGGATTCGGGGTTAGCACATGTTGTTGGTTTCCCTTCCATGGTACAATGCTATGAGTTGGTGCTAGAGTGTGCCATAAATTATGACGAAGGTACACAGAGAATAATTGGTCCTCAAGGAAGGATTGTGGCCAGCTTCGACCATGTTTCCATTGCCCGGTCTTTTGATATTCCTGCTAGGTCATGTGTGGTGGCATTTGATATAGATACAACAAAGAATTATTATGAGGATGTGGTTAAATCCCAGCAGGTGATCAATTCTTGGTTGGAGAAGGCCAAGTCCCACTTCTCCAAGTTGCCAAAGCAGTTATTTAGACTTAAATTCAAGAAAGAATACTATAATGCCATCACTCTCCTCAACAAGTTGGTGGGATTGAAGAGTGTAGGAGTATTTGAGGGTTGGATGTTTAGTGTTATTGCTCAGATGGAGAAAGGTGTCAATTACCACTGGCTAGGTGCCATAAGTGTAGTAATCCATGAGCAGATGTGCAATGTCTTGCAGACCAAGACTTTCACCATGACTTCCTACCTAGTGTATGCATTGGAAAGATTCCACCCGTACAAGGGGTTAAGCACTAGAGGTGTATTCGGGCAGGATGCAATCTACGAGGAGTATCCACAGTTGCACTTGATAGGAGGTAGTTATAGAAGAGAAAATGATGCTTTTACAATGTCTATTACTAGGTTGCTGCAGGGTGTAGAGCATGTGAGGATTTCAGACAAGGCCAAGGAATTGGTAAGGAAGTATGGGGCATGGTTCATCCAGCTCCCCACTTTCTCCTACATTAGGGTTGACGATTGTCAAATGGCTCCTTACAGACTCCCAAGGTACCCAACTAATCATATTATACTGTTGGAAGTCACTAGGCAGATTTGTGACTTTGATGTGATTATGAAGGGGGATAAACATAAAACAGGGTTTGGGAATGATTTCCCCTTAAAGATAGGAATAAATGAGGTATGTCCTTCAATCTAGTTTGGTCATGCTTCTAAAGAGGAGATGAGTACTTTTGGCCTCTCTTTCCATTCTAAGAGAGCGAGGTTTAATATTACTGGTGAAGCACAAAAGAAGGCCAGCAGGGAGTACAGCCACAAGGACAACATTGAATATTATTGGGCTAACCTTGGCAATGAATTTGATGTGAGGAAGAAGAAATTCTCCAGGTTGCCATTGGACCTAGTAAGGTTATACAACATAAAGGCCATTCCAGACCAAGTGGAAGAGGATGGAAATCTGATTCAGGGTCATGTCTTTGAAGCTGTGAAAGATAGGCCAGTTGGAGAAGTGGATTGGCTAGAGGAAGAAAAGATAGAGTTGGAGAAAATTATGACTCTGGTGATTAAGTACACCAAGATGTGGCTGAAGCAAAAAATGCTAGAATTGGAAAGTGAAGGTGTGCAATGCACCTATGATTTTATGGGAGACTTGGAGTCTCATTTTGCTTCCGAGGAATCACATGAACAAGATCCTAAGGGTAAGGCCAAGGGGACTCTCCATTCAAGATCAAGATCAGGGAGGTTTAGGCTGAAGAGGTAATAGATGTGGGTAAAAAAAGGAATTGTATTGCTAAGAAAAGAAGACATGTTTCAAGGAAAGAGGCTGAGAAGGATAAGGAAGAAAAGGAGGAAGTGGATGTTGTTGTTCCTTTGCCCAAAAGGAGAAGATTGGTGAAAATATCATAGAAAGAAACTTCCAAACCAGAAAAGGGGTTTGAGGCACCTATGGTGGAGATAGAAAGTTTAGGGGAAGGAATACAGGTATATATGAGGAGGTCAAGGACTCCTTCCCCAAAGGATGCTACAACAAAGAGAGATGTTCCTGTGACTACTCCTATCATTGAGTAGAAGAACATTCCCACTTCTTAAGATACTGGTAGTGTGTTAGAAGAGCCAAGGAAGCATGAAGATCCTAAGGACTTGGGTGAAGAAGAATTCCAGGAGGGAGACCTCTACCATGCCGAGGCTGAAATTGATAAGGTGATCCAGTCCCCCTTGGTATCCTATGCGGACTCACCTACAGAAGAGAAATTGAACAAATCCTCTCAACAGGAGGAGATACCAGTTAGGATCCCTTCACCAGTACAGGCTATAGAGGAGTAGTCTTTAAACAAGGAAGATCCAACTAAAGAGATCCCTAATGTGCCTAGTACTGATAAGGATGCACCTAGTGTCCAATAGGAGCTGGATAAACAAGATAAAGTGCCTACCGAATCCACTATTCTGAGCTGAATGGATAAATAATTAAAGAGTAAAATGGTTATAGTGGAGGACACTCCTCCCAATTGGGAGGACGTGTTATGCCTTGCATAACCACCCCATCTTTTGCCTTGGTCAAAATGGGTTCCCCTTTGTGAGTTTTGTACTTAGTTTTTGAAACAAAGTTTGGAGTCTTGTTTTTGCCAATACTTTGTTTTTGTTTTGTTTCTCTGTCGGAATTGGAACCGGAACAGAATCGGGTTCTGAAGGTTCCTTTGAAACTTGTTTTGGTTTTTATCCCGACAGTCTTTTCTTTGCCTTTGTTTTGGTCTTCAGCGGAACCGGAGCTGAAGTGGGAGTTAATTTAGTCTTTTCGAAAAATGCAAAATCATAATCAACTCCGTCCCCGTCTCCGCTATTTTGACTTTTGGTTTTGGTCTTGTCTTTTTGTTTAGTTTTGTTAGGTTAGTCTTTTACTTTACGTTTTGTATTTACTTTTGTTTTGTTTTTAAGTTGGCGGACTTGGAACCAGAATGGGAATGGGGTTTGGAAATTTTATAAATTTGAGATTCTGTTTCCATTTTAGTTCTGCCCCCGCCACTTTTTTTTCATTGACTTTTTGATTGGAGTTGTACTGCAGATGAGTGCCCGTTCTCTTACAGTTCCAACTCCACCTTTACTGCGCTTTAATGCATTAATGGTTGTTGTCAGTGTAGGTAGAAATTTACATATTTACCTCTATTAAGGGTTAAACCGATCATTATTGTTATTGTTAAAGATCTAAGAGCACAAAAGAGTAGTAGCAGAGGTCGTTTGAGCAAATTGATCGAGATAGAGAAGGGGTATTGTGTGCGAATTGATTCAGAAAGTTAGCTCCGGTTTGTTTGCATTTGAGGTAGGTTTCTTATCTTTGTTGTTCTTTGTTGTTTTTCGGTCGTGTTTGTTGTGTTCTGCTTGCTCGTGTGTTCAATCATTTTTGTTTTAAAAGCAAATTTATGATTATTGATATGATTGAATGAGCAGGTTCTTGTTTGGACTTGTTTCTTTTCTTTAAATCTTTGTTTTCTTGTACGTTTGTGTCATTTCTTTCTATTTTTAGGTGCCGTCACTTTCATGTCTTAATCGTGATTGCGTCGTGTTTGTTTTTGGTTTGCAGTAGATTAGATTAGATTAAGGTTTTTAAGGGCGTTTGTTAGAATTAGAAATCTACAGTGAGGTAGATTAGAGGTGTTACAATGAGTTAGGGTAGATTAGATTTATTGTTTAAATAGGGTTTCGTCGTCTGGTAGAATGGCTGGGTTTAAACCCCTGCCCTAGTTTTTATCAGGTTTGTTAAATTAGGGTTTCGTATCGCTTGATGATCACAGTTAAATAAGATTTAAATAATGGCCCTAAAATGCAATTGTTCCCCACGATCATATGAGGGTAGAGTTTTTTAAGCGCCTTTTCCATTTTAAAGTGACCTGGGTTTTATTCATGAAGTTGTGTTGAAAATGAATAAAGTATTTGATGACGTCATGATTAACATAGCCGGAGACGGGATTGGAATCGTTTGTGAACTTAAGAGTTTTGTTTTACAAAAGTCATCGATTCCATTTCTATCTCGTTTCCGACTCCGAGTTCTAAAAAGGTTTTCTTGAAGTATATGATAACATAGGCGGAGGTGGGATTGGAATTGATTATGAACTTAAGAATTTTGTTTTGTGAAAGTTATCGATTCCATTTCTATCCCGTTTCCGGCTCCGAATGTAATAAAAGTTTTTTTTGAAAAGGTAATGATAACCTAGATGGGAGCGGAAGTGGAATGGAAATAGAATGTGAAAAAAAATGAAAAGTTGAAGGAAACCAAATCTATTTTTATTTCGATCCCGGTTCCGATAACCTCCCCAATTCTGACTCTGAGCCCACTCATTGTTAATGAATTTTCTATATGGGTTTTTGCTCCGAGTCCGGCAGTGTTCTAAAAAGAGACTGTTTTTGCCTGGTTCCACCTCCGGTCCATATTTGAAAGGTATGGTTTTAAAGTAGGTTTTATGATGATATCTAAGGATCTAATTTGAGGTTTTGCTTGCAGGAAAGTTGAAAAGGATGTCAGGAACATCAAGAGAAGCTGCTCAGAGAAATCAACCTGCAGGAACATCAAGGACAACATCAAAGCCAAAGAAGTTGAAGTCGGAACAATTACCTTACACTTTGAGGTATAATCATAGGAGCCCAGTGGTGAAAGTAAGCAAGATAGATTCAAATTGGTCAGACATCACAGACACGAACTTGGGCCAGTATAGCTTTGAGGAGTTACATGCAGACATCTTTGCAGAATGAGAGAATTTAACAGGAAGAACGCAAAGGATTGTTGATTCAGGCTTGGCACATATTACCATATTTCCATTGTCAATCCAGTTCCTGGAGTTGATCTTGACAGTAGCCAGTATTTATAATCCTGATACAAGATTATGCATGGATTCATAAAATAATGTGATCATTGATCTTACCTCTCCAATGTTTCAAAGTATGTTTGGTGTTTCGGATCCCAAGAATTTGGTGCAGCTAACAGAGGCAAAGGCCTTAGAGAATCATAGCAAGCGCAAGGACTTCAATAAATCTCATTTGAATAAAAAGTGGTTGAAGACGGAAAATAAATCTTTGAGCAAGCTTGCAGACCAGCCAAAGAGAGCAGATTTCTATGATGAGGTATCAGAATTAATCATGATGTTATCAAGAGTCTTTGGGAAGAGGGATGCTTTTCACTTTAAGGAGTGGATGTTTCCTTTCATCCATACTATCTTGAATGGTGGACAATAGTTTGATTGGCCAATGATTGTTTCTGATGCAATACATGATCAGTTAACAAGGATCAGGCGGACCAAGTGTTTCTTCATGACATCTTACATTATATATGCTGCAACAAGGATGGGGATTTTCCCAGGATTGAATAGAGTGGGCATAATGGGAGTCTTGGATGAACAAAAGAAAGTGTGGGAGCACTATGATTAGTTGACTCTTCAGGTGGCTGAGACTCATTTTAGGAGAGTCAATGATGCCTTTTTGTATGTGGTCATCAATCAGTTGAATGGAGATGCAGGATATAGATTAAGTCAAGAAGCCATGGCATTCATTGCTGAATGGGGAAGTTGGTACATCCAATACCCCAAATTTACATACTTCAGATTGTTTGGTTTTGAAGGTCATCCCATTTACTTCCAAGATGCTACAGTAACAGGATGGTGTTAATGGAATTTGTATATCAGGCTATTGGAGTCAATGCTCGGTTTGGCATTAAGCATAAGACTGGATGTCATAGATTTCCCATGAAGTTGGGAGAATATAGCTATCAACACTTGAAGGGAGCAAAGGTGGTCTGTAATGAGTTGATACAATTGAAATTGGGATTGTATGCAACTCATAAGTATTTTGATCCAAAAGGTAAGATGTATGCCTTATTACCCTCAGTATTCATTAGACATTTTAATTTATTAGAGGACTTTTGGAGTGATAGGCAGGATGAATATGATTTGAGGAAAAAGAACTATGAAAGATTGTCAGTTGCACTCATGGTAGAATTGGGTATTAAAGAAAACATTCTTGACATGTTGGTGGATGATGGAATTGTGTTGGACCCTTCATATGAAGCCCTGAACATTGGCACCAAAAGCTTAGATCCAATAGACTGGGATGAGGAAGAAATTATTGATATCAAAAGGATAGGAAGGATAGTATTGGATAGGAGCGTGCAATGGTTGAGGTTGAAAACTCAAGCTCCTCAAGGACCAGTTCTTAAAAAGGGTAAGGGATACAAGAGACTTAAGAGAAAGACACCTCCCAAAGAGCCATTAGAATTCCTTCCTCTAGACATTGAAGAAATAGAACTTGAAGTGGTAGATGATGAAGAGGAAGCACCAGAAGGAGATGTTTCGGCAGTAGCTACTGTATTAGCACCTACATTAGGTGAATCATCCGCACAATCCCCACTTACAAGAAAGAAGAGTAAGGAGGTTCAAGGAGGAGCTCTTCATGCCATGGCTGAAACTGCTAAAGGAAAAGGAGTGGAGGAAGAATTTGTAGAAGTTGAGACAGATTCAGATGAAACTCTGTCAAAGAAGGATTTGCAAGAAAACATGCCTTTAGAAGGGACTATTGAGTAGATTCTAACACAAGAAGAGCAATGGTAGATGTTTGAAGATGCTACAAGAGATTCTAATGCAAGGCCTATAGCGGAGAAACAAAAAGAAATGGAGGCAAAGGTACAAGCTGATTCTTTACTTCACCAGTAGCAATTGCAGTCAAAACAAGCTGAAATTAAGGTAGTAGATGATGAAGTAGAGAAGCAAAGGAAGCAACGAGAATATGAACTCAAAGTGAAGGAAAAAATGACAAGCTAGAGTTGATACAAAAGATCCATGATCTTGAGGAAGAGAAAGCAAGAGACCGAAGGGAAAAAGAGATCTTGGTTGCCAAACTAAAGCTTGCAGAAGAAGCTCGATAGAAAGAGGAAGGAGCAGAGAAGATAAGGAAGGAAAAGGAAGCCGAAGAGCTGATTAGGAAACAATAGGAAGAAGAAGCAGAAGCTAGAAGACTTAAAACTTTGGAAGCAGAGAGATTAGAAAGGGAAAAACTAGAGGCCATGGAAAAAGAGAAATTAGAGAAAGAGGCTCTAGAAAGGGAAAGGTTGGAAAAGGAAAGAGTAGAGAGAAATCTATTGGAGGATGAAAGGTTGAGGAAAGAAGAGGAAGATAAGAAAATACAAGAATAGAAGGATAGAGAAGAGGCTCTAAAGCTTGTACAAATGCATATGCTACAAGAACAACAGGAGAAAGCAAGGGTTGAATCCCAATCTCAAGAGAGTATGCAGCCACCTTCTACAATTATTGCTCCCTCTTCCTCCATGATGACTACTGCTCCAAGTGCTCCTACATGGTTAAAATTGGACCTGCAGAAAAGGGCAAGAACACCTCCACAACCTCTCAATTGGGAGGACATGATGAAGGGAATGGAGCAGGAAAGGCCCAAGAAGAAGGCTAGGATTCTGCATTCTACCAGACTCACAGATAAAGGGGAGATAGTTTCTGAATGTGCCATGCCTATGATAGAAAAGGAGGTAGGGGATATGCAGCTAACAGACTATCAGCTGAGTACGGTCAATTTGGGAAGACCCACTAGGAATCAACAAATAGATTTGATTGATGTAGTGGCTTCAACGACTAAATCAAGAATGATGAAGGACAAGCAAAGGAAAGATGAGCTTAAAGCTCAATTGGATCAATTGCATTCATTCTTGAAGAGTGTCTCCTCTCCAAGGTCACAGCAAGTTACAACCATTGAGGCTCCTATTTTGTTAAGCAAAAAGGAGGTAGATGATTTGGTGCAAGTTAGAGGTAAGGTGGAGATGTAGACAAATGGATAGACAAATTGAACCGAGAGGTAGGTGAGGTTTTAGCAAAAGGATTTGAAGCCTATAAAGATACTGAAGGATTGATTAAAGAAATGTATCAATACATTGAGGCATTAGAAAAACAAGAAGAAGAGTATAAGGAGTATATTGAAAAGTTAGAAAAAGTAAATGCATTGCCTCTAACTACTCTTCTAGAACAATCTATACTTGAAGATGATAACAAAGACTTCATAGAGAAGAATTCTCACATACTTAAGTTTAGGACTGGCTTTTTGAGCAAACACAAGGATGAGATTCAGGAAGCAGTTAATAATTTGACTGAGCAGTTGGAAGAGTTGGAAGCAGTCATGGCCATAATTGTAGATGTGAATGTAATGACAAAAGATGGTATGCCTTTGAGTCAGGTTAAAGAGAAATGGGATGAAAGATTTCAAGGACTCATGCAGGAGAAGGATGATGGAGGAGACTTGGTCATAGATCGACTTGTAGAGGTCAAAGAAGAGATAAAATCTGCAGGAAGATAATTGATGAAGGTAAAAAGTATGAAGGAGTTTGCTGTAGTTGAGTTGGATTGGATCAAATTTGAAGATGACTGGATTGATGGGCCAGATATGGATGCTTTACAGCAAGTCCTCACCAGCTACGATGAGTTCACAGCGGATCCAGCTTTGCATGCATGAAATTCTTGCATGAATGATGTTCTCTTTCTTTGCATGTTGCATGCATGCATCACTAATAGTCTTGGGGGCGCATGACTTCTTTTCTTTTCTTCTATCTTCTATTTTTAGTTAGGACTGAATGTTCAAATGTAAGAACTCAAGATCAGATTGATCTGAGTTTCCAAGAGAGTCTAGTTCCTAAAAGTGTGGATAACCTAAAATTAGAAGCAGAGTTCGAACTTTTGTATATCTATAAATACCAGATGGGTATCATATTGTAAAGGTTGGCTAATTGAGAATTGGATTGGCTTACCTAATGCTAGGAGATAGAATTTTGTAGTGATTTCACAGAGATACATTGTACTTGGTCTTTTACAGTTAATAGAATTACAGGTTTACTCAAAACATGGTATTTAGAATTAAGTTGTTTGTTTGATAAGGCTGATAAGTTATGATCTATCTATATGCAGTGATTGTGCTGAACATAAAAGTTTCTTGAATGATGAAAGTTATTTGAAGGAATCAGATTTAAGGATCATCTTATTACATTGTCATTGAATTAAAGTTATTAAAAAGTCTGTTGATCTATAATTTTGATGATGAATGAATGTGTGTTGGTTGAAGTTCTTGAAATATTTGTGAAGAGTAATTGCGAAGTTAATTAAGCACCTAAAATGTATGCAATGGTATAGATTATGCTATAGATTGTGTCATCTTATGGTTTTTATGATCTGTTAGGAAACATTCATCGTTGAAAGTATATGTCCAAATAATAGATAAATTTGATTCATACTTACTGGTTTACCCCTTGGCTCTATCTTTTTCTTTTATTTAAAACCTCATTGATCTTCAGTAGTCGATAAAATGAGTCATAGCTTGAATCTTTTGTTACCAGCACAGGCCCCTTGAATATTACAGTTGCATGAACCGATTGAGTGACACCAGACAGTTGAGAACCAACTACCAGGACCTTGGGAGTTAGGCTACTACATGTTGTCTTTCTTTTTCAGGAGAAATAGAGTAGAATTATTCTGTTTTAATGTTGTTTGTGTCATTTTAACCATCAACAGGACCTAATGGCTAACATTGGTGAAGGGAAGACAAATAAGAAGGTTAGGGTTGTATCCAAAATTGAGAGGGATGGCTCAAGCAACAAGGTGGCTCATATTGCTACCCCTGCTCCAGAAAAGGATAGAGATGGGGTGACTGTAAAGGACTATCATGTGCAAACTATTGACTTGGGGCATGCCTCTATGGAACAAGACATTGAGGAGTATGAAGGATCTAGTGTTGTAATTGTAGGAAGGTTGAAGAAGGAGACACAAACCAGGTCTGAGGTGGAAAGGGAGAATGACAAATTGAAGAGGTACTTGCAGGAGTTGATGAAACCCTTGCAGTCCATTGGCTCTTCCTTCTCTGCTGCAAGTTTCTTGCCCCAAGAAACAATCTCCGAGCTTGAAAGGATGAAAGCCACTACACATTCCATAGTTGGTTGGTTGCAGGGAGTCCATACTAAAGGAGATGATGCTATTAAAGATATCTTGTCGACTGCAAAGGATGCCATGATGTCGGTTGATTGGCTTAAGGTTTTTCTAGCCCAAGATAAAGAAGATACCGATCTCTTGTTGCAGAAAACAAGAAAAATTATGGAGTATACTGAGGATAAATTGGTGAAGAATGGGATTCTTCCTTTTCCAAGGGTTTTTGAGCCTTAGGGAGTTGTTCGAGATCTTGCAGATGAGGCAGAAGGCCTTGAAGAAGATTCACAAACAAAGGAGGCAGATTGAGGACACTCTGACTAGTATTTTTGATAAGTGTACCTCATTCTTTGAAATCATGACTGGAAGGAAGTTCACTCCCAATCATCTCAATCTGGAACAACTTAGGAAATGGTGGAGAGATATATATTCTCTAGTCAGTGAGGGTTCAGTTACTGAACATCAGCTAGATGATGTTGCAACCTACATTGCAGTTATTGACATGAATTTAACATATAGGGCTGATTGGGATGGCACAGTAAGGCAGGCAAGAGATGACATTATGTCTCTTGAAAGAAGAGTTAGGGTTTTGTCTGTGCCACCTATTGCTGAATTAGATAAGGTATTGCTGGCAGTGCATGGTGAAGTGGAGTGTGCCAAAGACAAGGATGGGAAGTAGTTTCATAGGGCTACATCAAAATTTGTGCTTCCCATTATCCACATGCATTGGGCCGACATTTTGAGACCCAGGCCGACTTGGATGAAATTGGTGCAAATTGCACATTTCATGTTATGTTCGAATATCTTTTTGAGGCTGACCTATCTTGGGGTTTTCTATAAATTGGGCATGTTACCTCATTTCTAAGAGAGGGAGATAGAAGGATAGATATGTGATATAGATATAGAATAAATATTTCATATTTGAGCGAGTTAGGGTTTATTTTCAAGCAAGTATTGTAACAAAAAGACTAGAATTATTGCCATTTTTGGATGACCTAATATAAGAAAGGATATTGTGACTTGGTATCTCTCTTGTGTTAAGTTTTATTTGGCATGGTTCTTGTTAATCCATCTTTAAACTTGCTTGGATTTACTGATTAGATGGTTTGGTAGTGATTAGGGTTTCATGTTTGAAGTGTTGCAATGATCTCTAGTCCATACTTTGCAGTTAGCTGATTGTTAACTGCTTTGCAAAGTTAGCCTGTACTTAAAATTGTGCTTTCTTTTGTTATTTCTTTATTATCGGGGTTAAATTGAGGATTTCAAGTATCAATTCACCGTTTAGATCTGATAAATTGAAAATCTAGTGTTTTCTTGTAGTAAGGTCCCTTTGTGATTACCAACATTTTCACATTATCTCTGAGTTGTTTTGTTGCATTGTCAAGACCTAACATTAGAGACCTTGGGGTTATCTCTTTTCCCATAGAGATTTACCTTTCAAGAGAGATAGGATATCATATTTTGTCTGAGTTTTTGTTGTGCAGAAAACATCATCAACAGTCACCTCCCGAGTTACCACAAAATGGGATAAAATTACAGATACCAACCTTGGCCATATCAATATTGATGAATTCAGGAAAAGGGTCATAGTCAACCCCACTACAAAAAATGCAAAAATAATCAGGAAGAGTGGGTTGGTCAAGGTGGTTGGTTTCCCACCAACTCTTGTGGCCCCAGAACTGGTGATGGCATGTAGAGAGGCTTACCAAGAAAAGAGTAGAAGAATAGTGGATCAAGATGGCAAGGTGTTGGCTAATCTCTCTACCAAATCTATAACACGTACATTCTACATCCCCACCTCTGATTCTATGGAACAAGCCACAATGGAATACGTCAAGAACATGTGGAGGGTGGACCCCTTGAAATGCAAGAAGTTGATTAACCAATATTGGTTAAAGGAGAAAAGGGGAAGTGCAAACAAGGTGCCCCAAGAACTATTCAAAAGTGATTTCTATGAAGATTACAATGATTTGGTGACTTTGTTGAGCAGGTTGATGAGCATTCCTATTGTGGAATACTTCTATGATTGGATGTTTTAATTCATTGAGGAGATTATCAGAGGCACAACCAAGTTTGACTGAGCCTGGATGATAAGCAAGAACATGCATGAGTAGTTCCTGATGGTGAAGAAGTCTCATCAATTCTACATGACGTCCTATCTGGTCTATCTTCTGGCTGATGCCACTCCATACCGAGGTCTATTCATAGCCCCAAACACAACTCCTGGGAGGGAATTGAAAGTGTATGATCGGTACCCGTAGCTCTAGTACCGAAACTTCAAAAGAGACTACTACAGGGTGAACGATGCATTCATTGGGCACATCATCAAACTTCTCGAAGGAGACTTTGAGAGAAGAGTCACTCATAGTGCTTGCACCTTCGTCCAGAGGTTCGGATTTTTATTTATCTAGTTTCCAAAATTTATCTATATCCTAACCGAGGGCTTCAGTGACAAACCATAAAAGCTGCCCGGTACCCGAATGACCGAATGATTTTATTAGAAGTATCAAGGCAACTGTAGAATGCCCACACTCTCCTTGTCAATAAGCACCGGGCAACGGTGCTATATCCACTTACATTTGGGCAGGGAATTTATGCTCTCCCCGTAGCCCAAAGTGTCAAGCATTCTGAAAAGGAGCTTGTTGAGTAGAGTCTCAGCCTGTACACTCCTCAACTGAGAATGGACCCCTATGGAAAGTTAAAGAAATTTGTAGGGAAGGAGTATGCTCATCTACATCACATTGAATATTCTTGGGAAAATTTTCGAGATGATAAAGAGGTACGCATGAGGCATTACATGCGTATGACGACCTACTTTGTTAAAACAATTAAGTTATTCCCAATGCCAGACCAGATTGTTGAAGATGAAAGCACTGTTATAGACCCAAGGTTTGATGCCATTGCTAACCTACCATTGCCCCTCATAGACTTGGATGAAGAAGAGGTCAATGACCTAGACTTTCTAACGAATTCGATTGAGCATAGAATCGGGCAATGGGTTGATGCATAGATAACTCAACTAAAGCTTCAAGGGGCTGATCTGACCTATGGCGATCTTGAAGATGAGCTCGAGAGTGAGACTGATAGTGGGACCGTCACCGCAACTGAAGAAGCTCCCAAGTCTCTATCAGCCACTAGGTCCCAAAAAAGAAAGGAAGTACCAGAGCGCCAACCGAAACATAAGGTATACTCGAGGAAACCATCAGAAGCCAAGACCTCAAAGAAGGTGAAGAATTAGGGCAGGTTCTCTGAGATTCCCACTATTCAAGAAGACCCAATGAATGAAGGAGAAGAGGAGGAAGAGGACGAGCAACCCAAGTCACCACCTGCTACCTCTATCCTTGTTGCTACCACCACCGCCACTGTTGTTACTCCTCCTCTAGCATCTCAAGCGCTAGTTGCCTCCTCCCTATCCACAGTAGATATCTCGGTTCACCTTGCTGCCACTTTGCCTATTGCACCCATCCCGATAAGGGATTCCTCCTCTGCCACAACTTCCCCACTTTCCTCTTCATCAATGTCTCCATCAATGACAATTTCACTAGCCTCAACAATAACAATGCCCACCCTCACTCTTCCAGAGGCTTTTTCCAAGCATATGCAAAACATTCCTATGGAGATTTCTAGAGTTTTTATGAACCCTACAGTGCAAGCTACCTTGGCTCAGGCCGTTGTCGGTCTCCCCATCCCTCCTCGAATAGAATCACCCAAAATGGAGGCGACAATGAAAATATCAGAAGAATTGGAGAGACGAGAAAGGGAGGCAGTTGAAAAGGAAAAGAATGTTGAACTTGATGACCCCTTCAGAGATGACTACCACGCACATCCAGAGCACCAACACTTGGTCATAAATGAAGTAGTGTATGAAGAAGAGGAGGAGTCGCAATCTTTAGAAGAAAATATTGAGGACCATAATGCCAAGTATGTAATGAAATCCTCCGATCAAGAACTTGAAGAGGAGTTGTCTAAGCAACTCAAGGATGTTGGAGAGGAAATAGAGAGGCAATCTTTTGAAGAAGAGAAAAAAACTGATAAATATATGGAAATGTCTACCAAGCCTCCACCCAAAGAACATGATACAGGCCTTGGCCACCAAGAAGAGGTACCTCTCGAAAAGGAAGAAAAAGGTGTTAGAACAAAAAAAATCCATTAAAATTCTAAGGGGTTTTTCCCATTTAAACCCATTATTTTCCTACATTTTTATAATAAATCATTTCATCCCCCCATCCAAAGTGCTAAAACACCTTATACCTTTTATATCATTTACTGCTTTACTGCGGCTTCCCACAGACTAGCCCGTAGTATAGAGGTGGCAATTAAGAACAATCATGCAAACGATTATCATGCAACCGTGGATGGTCAGAGAAGAGACCACGGTGGCACGGTGGATAGAGGAAAGCAGGTGAAGTGGCGGTGGATAGGGGCTACTGCGATACCACTAGCAGTCATCATAGTGACTACGGTAGTACGGTAAGTGGCAGAGGTAATGGTCAAGGCAACTACCGTGACATCACAGCCAGTCAAGGAGGAGACTACGGTGGTGCGATGAATAGTCAACATAACAACAAATGCTTATCGCTACACCGTGGGCAGTCAAAACACTATCCGTGGTGGCGCGGTAAGCGGTGAGGTGGCAGTCAAGTCATCTACCTTGATACTGCCACCGGTCTACGAGGAGACCATGGTGAACAGTTGGCAAGGAGCGAGGCAGTTACTAAGAAGACCCACTGTGGTACCACTGGCAGTCTAAATTGATATCATGGTAGCGTGGTGGTCGGGAAGATGACAATGGAGGTAGCGGTCGAGATAGGTCACCGCGGTACCGCTGCCGGTTAAAACACAGACCGTGGTGGCACGGTGGATGGCAGGGGGTAGTCAAAGTAAAAGCACCATGGCACCATGGGAGGAAAAAACATTGACCGCGGTAGAGCGGTAAGAATAAAGGAAGTTTCGGGAGATGAAATATAAAGAGCGGTCAAGATATTACAAAAAAATCGAAAGGCGGATTACATTTTGAAAATATTTAATTTGCCGATAAGGCAACTTAATTAAATATTTTAATTTATGTCAATGAATATAAAGCGGTTGTAACGGGTAAATGAAGGGTCATGACCCTTGGGATTTACTCTATAAATGTATTGAAAAATTAGTTAAACGGAGGTAGGAGTGGGAACAGTTAGATAATTGTAGAAGTAAAACTTGAGAAATGGAAAAAATGTACAGACCTTCTTGAAACACAACAATGGAGAAAATGTCTTAAACTGGTGAAATTATTTTTTTTGTTCAGTTGTTGTGATGTAATAATCCATATTTTTTATTTGGTTGTCTCCAACTTGAGGTCTTTTATCATTTAAATCAGCATATCAAGTATATCTCTGATTTTTCAAAATGTATTCCCATTTTGTGTGATTTAATTAATTGGTGTCTGCAAGTCAGAATTAAATTCTTTTAACAAGTCATAGTGATTTAAGGATTTCTTTTGGATGGTTAAAGAAGAACCAGGTTAAGAAACATTCCAGCACAATTTATGCAAGTCATAAATTCGGTAAAGTTTTATGCCAGTCATAGAATTTTCAAAGTGCCTAACAACTAGAGTTAATCCAAAGAGGGAAACACATATCATTCTTAATTTTGACTCCATTGCCCATGTGAATAGAAGGCACTGATCTATCACAACCCAGATGACAAAATTCATAATAATCAACATATTCAAATTCTTTCTTTTATGCAATAGGAGTAGCAGTTATGATTTTATCTATTCACTTCCAATTGCCATTGTGAATAGATTGGTTGAGCAGGAAATATATTTCAAATCTGCAACATACACATAGGTGCACCTGCCTAGGTTTAGCAAAGCTTGAAGAGAAAAAGGTTCAATTATGTTAATTGGCCTTGTACGTTGGCCAAAAATGTTGTGAGAGCTTGGCAACCTCTCATGGTTAAAACCTACGTTTTTGAGACCCAACAGTTTGGTGATTCTGTTGGGGAATATACTCAGGAAAAATATTTCAGCCTATCCATTTATAGAGTCAACATAGTTTTACATTTTTTTTTTGGAGATTTCGTTGGGGCAAACCAAAACAGTATCAAAATCCTTTCCATTTTCCTACTTTTGGGAAAAGTAGGTGGCGACTCTATTTCAATTTGATAAATAATGCATAGATATTATGGAACAGTAACAGTTGGTCAATTTTCTTGTCAAGATGGCAGAAGAAGTGTGGAGGCAGCAGTCAATAAGAGAGTTGAAGGAATTGAAACAACAAAGGCTGCAATTGGACCAACAAATGCTAGGATTGAATCAAGGATTGCTACAATTAGGAGTTACATGTGTCTCAGATACATCTGAATACATAAATTCCAGTAGATCGTGGACACCACAAGTGCCACCTGAGAACTTCAATAATGAAGGTAATATGCTCTATTCACAGCATAAAATTTATGCATCTTAGTCATCACATCAAATGAATATTTATCATGTCCTTCCTAGACAAATATTTGTAAGCTATCAGAATCAGCAGCTTGAGGAGGAGGAGGATGAATATGCACATACTCAAAGCCAAGAGCCCATCACAGAATCATAATGTAGAGTTTCTCCCTTAGATTCATTTTTTGACATAGAGAGATATAAGGGAGAAGATGTAAACTCTCTATACAATAGGATGACATACATCTGTATGCAATTACCTCCTCATTGTAGGCCTATAAGACACACATTTGTTGCACAATTTCTAAGAGCATCAGAGCCTAAATCAATTTATTGGTCAAAGTCATCAAAATAGTGTGCCTTGGATGTAGTGAATAAACTTATTGATTCCATACTTGGGACAAGGTATATGGATACTGGCAACCATAAATCTAATAGTCATATCATGGATGATCAAACAATGCAACAAACAAAGGAAGCATGTGCTACTGGGATTTAGAATGACAATTTTTCAGATTTGGAAGATGGTGATGATATGGAGGATCAATCATACATCTTGGATGAGGACTACAATGATCAATACCATGGTGACACAATTAATCATGAAGAATAATTCATGGGAGAAATTTCTTATGAGGGACAAGATGATGAAAATATAGCAAAAAATTTGGAAGAAACATGTTCACTCATTAGTGAGTAGGTTTCAAATTTGTTAACTCTTGAATACCAAAGATGTGCACATAAAGATAATTCTAAAGTTTTGGGTCCAGCATACATTTTCTTTGATAGTGAGGGTACTATGTGTAATGATTCATTTGATTCCATGTGCATTTCTCAGAGTGGTGAAGAGATCTTTGAAGCTGATCAAGAATCCATTTATGTCCAAGAAGAGGTATGTGACTTGAACAATTTTTGTCTACAAGAGAAATATGTTGGTTTGCATGTTATTGATGATGAGTGTTCAACATTTGTTGATTCAAGTATGTATAAGGATGACTGTATGGATAAAAAGTATGTGTCAATACCAATCGGTGGTAGGAAAGGATTGGAAATTATTTCTGATTTGATTGTTCCAGAAGGTGTTGATGAGACTGGATTTTTAGATTCCCATGAGAAGCATTCAGATTTTCAAGTCCCAGTATAGCTACAGGATCATTCAATAGTATATGATAATGAGCAAGATTATGAATGTCCCATTGAATCTAGATACACTTTGTATGTTGAAGGTGATAAAGACTTGTCATATGATGATAGGAATTATGAATTGTAGAGTGGTGAAAGGAATGTGAGTTAGGTTGAACACAATGATTTCCTAAAGGTTTTCAATGACAATGCATGTAATAGGGCAGTTGGAATGGATAGATTCAAAAGAAACCTGATGAGCTCAAATCAGAATAAAGTCTATGATAGAGGAAAGTGTAGTCTTTTCTTTTGGGTGGCCTGGGGCCATCCTTTATGGTTTGAATTTCAGACCATAACAGGTGTAACAGAGGATTAAGGTTTGCCAATGCATGGACAATTCCTAACAAACCTCTTTAAACATTCTTTTCCATGCATAGTAGTTCAGGAATTTTTAAAGGGGCTGGGACTTGCAAGTACATGGACAATCCCAGAGTTCCCTCATTGAAAACATTTTTTTTCTTTCTATGTATAGTAGTGTAGGTTCATCTTCCATTTTCCATCTCTTTCATTTTTTGTTCCCTCCTTCTTCCTTTGCCTTTATTTTCATGTCCTATCCTTTGTTTGGTCTGCTCTCCCAGTGATATTCTGGATTCTTCCAGTGATTGGAAAATCACTCATCCCCAACAAGAGCCACTATTAGAACCAAAAAAAATTCATTAAAATTCTAAGGGGTTTTTCCCATTTAAACCCATTATTTTCCTACCTTTTCATAAAAAATAATTTCATCCCCTCATCCAAAGTGCTAAAACACCTTATACCTTATACCATTGCCTTAATATTCACTTTTTATGTCATTTACCACGGCTTCCCACAGACTAGCCTGCGGTATAGAAGTGGTGGTTAAGAACAGTCACGCAAATGTTTACCGTGCAACTGTGGACGGTCAGAGAAGAGACCGTGGTGGTGTGGTTGACAGAGGCAAGCAAGTGAAGTGGTGGTGGATAGGGGCTACCGCGGTACCGCTGACGGTCATCACAATGACTATGGTAGTGCGGTAAGTTGCGGAGGTAGCAGTCAAGGTGGCTACTATGATACCGCAGTTAGTCAAGGAGGACACTGTTGTGGTGCGGTGAACAGTCAACATAACAACAAATGCTTATCGATACACCACGGGCAGTCAAAACACTGTCCGTGATGGCACGGTAAGCAGTGAGGCGGCAGTGAAGTCACCTACCGTGGTACTGCCACCGATCTACGAGGAGACCGCGGTGACCATGGTGAACAATTAGCAAGGAGTGAGGTGGTTACTAAGAAGACCCACTGTGGTACTGCTGGCAGTCTAAATTGAGACCGCGGTAGCACAGTGGTTGGGAAGATGATAGTGGAGGTAGCGGTCGAGACAGGTCACCGTGGTACCGCTAGCGGTTAAAACACAGACTGCAGTGGCGCGGTGGATGGCGGGGGGCAGTCAAAGTCAAAGCACCGTGGCACCGTGGGAAGACAAAACATTGATCGTGGTAGAATGGTAAGAATAAAGGAAGTTTCGGGAGATAAAATATAAAGAGCGATCAAGATATTACAACAAAATCGAAAGGCAGATTATAGTTTGAAAATATTTAATTTGCCGATAAGGCAACTTAATTAAATATTTTAATTTATGTCAATGAATATAAAGCGGTTGTAACGGGTAAATGAAGGGTCACGACCCTTGGGATTTACTCTATAAATGTATTGAAAAATCAATTAAACGGAGGTAGGAGTAGGAACAATTAGATAATTGCAGAAGTAAAACTAGGGAAATGGAAAAAATGTATAGACCTTCTTGAAATACAACAATGGAGAAAATGTCTTAAACTGGTAAAATTATTTTTGGTGTTCAGTTGTTGTGATGTAATAATCCATATTTTTTATCTGATTGTCTCCAACTTGAGGTCTTTTATCATTTAAATCAGCATATCAAGTATATCTCTTATTTGTCAAAATGTATTCCCATTTTGTGTGATTTAATTATTTGGTGTCTGCAAGTCGGAATTAAGTTCTTTTAACAAGTCATAGTGATTTAAGGATTTATTTTGGATGGTTAAAGAAGAACCCGGTTAAGAAACATTCTGGCACAATTACTGCAAGTCATAAATTCGGTAAAGTTTTATGTCAGTCATAGAATTTTCAAAGTGCCTAACAACTAGGTTAAGCCAAACAGGGAAACACATATCATTCTTAATTTTGACTCCATTGCCCATGTGGATAGAAGGCACTGATCTATCACAACCCAGATGATAAAATTCATAATAATCAACATATGCAAATTCTTTCTTTTATGCAATAGGAGTAGCAGTTATGATTTTATCTATTCACTTCCAATTGCCATTGTGAATAGATTGGTTGAGCAGGAAATATATTTCAAATCTGCAACATACACATAGGTGCACCCGCCTAGGTTTAGTAGAGCCTGAAGAGCAGAAGGTTCAATTATGTTAATTGGCCTTGTACGTTGGCCAAAAATGTTGTGAGAGCTTGGCAACCTCTCGTGGTTAAAACCTGCATTTTTGAGACCCGAGAGAAGGAAAGAAAGAAGATGAAACTAGAAAAGAAGATCAGCCTGAAGAAGAGGCTGAAACAAAGAAATGTCCTAAGGTAGAACATCATGTAAAGCCCAGGCAAGAAGAAGAAAATGTGCCTAAAGGGGAAGATAGCCCCAAAGAGGAAGAAAGGGTTGTATTCATCTGCTATTCAGATGAGGAGGATGAAGATAAAATAGAGTAAGAGGCCTTAGATCATGAGGAGCGACAGATCCAACGCATTCAAAGAGAAGAAGGTGATCAAGAATCACCAAAAGAGGGATCTCAAATGCCCCAGTGGCTAGAGAAGAAAATACAGAAGAAGACCCCTACTCCTATGGATCCCAAGGTGATACTGAAGGCTATCCTAGCATGGGCTCAAATAGGAGCCAAGAAAGAAAAGAAGTCAAAGGTTTGGTTGCACATCACTATGGATGCATCAAGATCCCAGACGGTGCGAATTGCCACCCATGTGATGGACAAAGAAAGAGTGACCTACAATATCTCCACTATTGATCTAGGAACATCTATGAGGGAGGAGAAGATTGATCATATCTAGGGGTCCGTAGCTACTATTATTCATCAAATGAATAAGGACCAGTCCTCCAAGGAGGAATTGAAAGCACAAGTTGCAGATCTCACTGCCTACATACAACAATGGTCTTCTGAGGAATTGCCAACAACATCGTCAGCCCCACCACTATTGCTATCAAAGGACCACATGGACAAGCTAGAGAAAAGAAATAATTGGTCAAAGGCCACCGAGGCTTGGTTCTGGAGTGTAATTTATAATGGAGATATGGGCATTGTCCATGCCATCTAAACAATAAACAAGTTCTGAGACCTGCAGAAACAACTGGAGTCTACCAAGAAGACCTTTCATCGCTTCATAGAGCTATATAGGATTACCTACCCTAAGCTTGAAGCCATCCTTAAGTTACTTGATAAATTATGGGAAAAGGAGCTAGGTCTGGCAAAGAATGATCAATGGCTAGTTGAAACATGGAAAATGAGCTTAGACCATAGGAAAGAGGTCTTGGAGCAAGTGCTCCATGAGGTAAAGATCGATTTGGAATGGGCCAAGGAGCATAGGGCAGATGCTGAGGATTATCTCAATCTTATGATGGACTACGAGATGCCAACCCTCAAGCTCGATGCGGGGAAAATCAGGTCGCACTTTCACAAGAAAATGGAGGACAAAACAACAGATTTGCTAACACCGGATTTTATGGGCTTCGCTGCCAATGCCTCCATCCAATTTGAACAAATGATCAAAGCTACGCCCAAGTGCTTGAAGAATTGGGAACAAATAATGGGCCAATCAAAGAAATTATCTTTTCACTTGATCCAATTTGATATCATGGAGTGGGACAAGCTCCAGGTGTTGATTGGAAAGTTTGTGGAGTATGCCATATTGCAAAAGGAGGTTGGAAAGTCTATCATTGATGATGAATTCCTCACTATTTAGGTAGAGAAAAGAGCAATCAACTAGAAGACAAAGTGCTACAGTGTTGGACACTAGAAGACAAAATAGGCTAGAAGACAAAATGTATTTTAAATTGTAAGATATTTGGGGGTAGGTGAAACCCTAGTTTGTAGTGAATCTTGGCCACACAATGAGATTGAACCTTGGCCTCATTTTTCTTTTTGAAAACTATAAATAGGGGTCCCCTCCTCTCATTTTAAAGAAAGTTGAGTTGTTGTAAAGACATGTTGCTGAAACTTTAATAGAAATTAATTGATTTTGATGGATTCTTGAGTTTCATTCATGTTTCATGATTCTTCTCCTCATAGTTGATAGATTTTAGTAGATTTACTTTGTTGTTCTATGTGTTATTACATGCTTTAGTAGATTAGTAAATGTTGTTCATTGATGCTGAAGAATTATGTTGTGTTGATGCCCTTCCTTGTTCATGCTTTTTGTTGTTTGTTGATGATAAAAACCAGTGTAAAGCTAGTTTGAACATATATTAATTGTTGCACATAAACTTCATCTTTTATTCATGATGCATTGTGAATGAATGGTTAAAAATCTACAGACCCTAGGAGATAGCACTAGTCTCATGATACTGTAAGTTGGTTTGGTTAAGTGGGACTTAGTTTCAGGAAGGTTGTCCATTCTAGAGCTCTCCATTATCATTGTTCATTGGTAGTTTCAGGTCCAGGAACCTCTTTCTTTCCCTTACCTTTTGACCTTTCTTTGAAATAGCGATTTAAGTAAAGTTCAGGCATCATTGTAAAACCCAATCTGATGATAAAAGATGGAGTTTAGATTGTTTTTTTGAACTTGCAACAATTGCACATCAATTCTAACTCTTGAAAACTCCATTTAAAGAACCAATCTCCCTCCAACTTAACACATGTAAGGCTACCCTATGATTACCATCAAATCACATAAAACTAATTGAGACATTCCAAGCAAGTCATGACTTGACACCTCAGAGACCTTGGGGTAGGATTTTGTAACTCGTTTGCAGATTTCCACCTTTCAAGAGAGGTGATGCATCTATGCATTACCTGTGTTGAGAAGTGCGAAAACACACATCAATAGTCTATCAAATCATTTTATCAAACAACATAGACAAGGCAATCAACTGTTTGAAGAAATTCCTCAAAGAAATGTGGTCTCATGGTGATGTGCATTTTTTCAAATAGTTGATTGCCTTAGCTATGTTACCAAATTTTCCATACATGTCTCTATAAAATTGGTAAATACTCCTCCCACATTAATAGATCTTTGAATCTATTTTGGTTTTCATCAGTATTTCTAAACTTACCTCATCACTAAACTTACCTTTTCACTAATGTTGTGATATATTTTTAATGTTTCCTTGATTACTCTACCTACAAGGGATTGTAACCCTTCTCTCCACTGTTTCAAGACTCTTTATTCAAGGCTAACTTAGAAACATGGGGAAAGGTGAAACTAAGTCAATAGGGCCAACTAGGTGATGTAAGTATGAATTTAATTGCCCTACTTGATTTTTAAGTTCTTCCTTTGTGTTCTCATCCTTTTTCATTCTCTCAAGTATAGTATCTATTTTGTGCTTATCTTGCAAACATGGCATTCCATGAGACCAAAATTCTTTAATGCATTCCATCCAAAAATTCATGTGACCTTTGACAAGATAGTGAGGTCACAAGCTTGTCAATGTGGTAGGATTGACAAGGTAGTGGGTTGTTTGAAAAAATGCCTCATAGAAATGGTGTCTCACGGTGATGTACAATTGACAAGGTAGTGTGTTGTTTGAAAAAATGCCTCATAGAAATGGGGTCTCATGGTGAATATCCCACTACCTTGTTAATCATACATCATCGTGAGACCCTATT
>CM021101.1:700953273-701093195 GCA_007115665.2 Sequoiadendron giganteum
CATGCTCGAGATAAAGATAGAGATGGATTGACTGTAATAGACTATCATGTGTAGACTATTGATTTGGGGCATGCCTCTATGGAACAGGACATTGAGGAGTATGAAGGTTCCAATGCTATAATTATAGGTGGATTGAAGAAGGAGACACAAACCAGGCATGAGGTGGAAAGGGAGAATTCAAAATTAAAGAGATACTTGTAGGAGTTGATGAAACCCTTGCAGTCCATTGGCTCTTCCTCCTCTGTTGTAGATTTCTTGCCCCAAGAAACAATCTCCAAACTTGAAAGGGTGAAAGCCACCACACATGCCACAATTGGCTGGTTGCAGGGTGTCCAGACTAAAGGAGATGATGCTATTAAAGATATCTTCTCAACTGCAAAGGATGCCATGATGTCAATTGATTGGCTTAAGGATGTGATAGCCTAGGAGAAAGAGGACACCAATCTCTTGTTGCAAAAAACAAGAACAATTATGGAGTACAGTGAGGATAACCTGGTAAAAAGTGGGATCCTTCCTTTACCAAGGGTTTTTGATCCTTGGGAGTGGTTCAAGATCTTGCAGATGAGGTAGGAGGCCCTGACGAAGATTCAAAAGCAAAGGAGGTAGATTGAGGACACTTTAACTAGTATTTTTGATAAGTGTACCTCATTCTTTGAAATCATGATAGGGAGGAAGAAGTTTGCTCCCAAGCATATCAATCTAGAATAACTTAGGAAATGGTGGAGAGATATATATTCTCCAGTGACTGAGGGTCCAGTTACTGAACATCAGCTAGATGATGTTGCAACCTACATTGTAGTTATTGACAGGGATTTAACATATAGGGCTGATTGGGATGGCACAATAAGGCAAGCAAGAGATGACATTACGTCTCTTGAAAGAAGAGTTAGCGTTTTTCCTGTGCCACCTATTGTTGAATTGGATAGGGTATTGCTGGTAGTGCAGTGTGAAATGGAGCGTGCCAAAGACAAGGATGGGAAGTAGTTATATAGGGCTACATAGAAATGTTTGCTTCCCATTATCCACATACATTGGGCCGAATTTTTGAGATGTAGGCCGACTTGGATGAAATTGGTGCAAATCGCACATTTCATGTTATGTTCGAATATCTTTTGAGGCCAACCTCTTGTGTGGAATTTTTTTATTGTAAAAAATCTTATTCAAGCCAACCTATCTTGGCATTTTTCTATAAATTGGGAATGTTGCCTCATTTGTAGTATAGATATAGGAATAGATAAATGATATAGACATGGAATAGAGATTTCATATTTGAGCGAGTTAGGGTTTATCTTCAAGCAAGTATTGTAACAAAAATAATGGAATTGTTGCCATTTTGGTGGACTAATATAAGAAAGGATATTGTGACTTGGTATCTCTCTTGTGTTAAGTTTTATCTGGCATGGTTCTTGTTATTTCATCTTCAAAATTGCTTGGATTTACTGATTAGATGGTTTGGTAATGCTTAGGGTTTCATGTTTGAAGTGTTGCAGCGATCTCTAGTCCATACTTTTTGCAGTTAGTTGATTGTAAGTTGTTTTGCAAAGTTAGCTTGGACTTAAAATTGTGTTTAGTTCAATTATGAATGTTTGTTCATTTAAATTGCAATAGGATTTTCTTGAATGAGTGTTTATAATTTGAAAATATTTAATTACCATAGAAGATTTTAGATTTATCTAGGTCAAACAAAAAGTAGTTTATGAGAGATCAGTCCATTTTGAGTATCTTATCTTTGGCATTGCTAGTCTTAGGGTTAGAATTAGTCTTAGAAACATCTCTGAAACCTTTATCTTTTGTTATTTCTTTGTTATCTAGGTTAAATTGAGGATTTCAAGTATCAATTCACTGCTTAGATCTAATAAATTCAAAGTCCAACATTTGCTCGTAGTAAGGTCCCTTTGTGATTACCAACATTTTCACATTATATTTGAGTTGTTTTGTTGCATTGTCAAGACCTGACATTAGAGACCTTGGGGTTATCTCTTTTCCATAGAGATTTACCTTTCAAGAGAGATAGGATATCATATTTTTCCTGAGTTGTTGTGCAGAAAACACCATCAATAGATTGGCACTAGGAGGGCTTGAATAAGCAAGCTGGAGTGTTTTTTGAACACCATCTCTCCTGAGAGGCTTAGAAGGAGAAACAGATCTACTCTAGAAGAGGAAGCATTCCAAGAATTGCAATCCCCTACTAGGTCAAGAAGGACCAGAGGAGGGGAGGAATCATCATCCGTTAGTCACTTCTACCATCCCCATTATCCTTATCTTCATCCGATTCTGAAGAAATCCCTATTCCGCAACCCCAACCAGCCATAAATCAACCATTACCACCCCCACCCCCACCAATGGCTTCCCTTGCTAATAATCCATCCCCATTGATTTTCCATAATTACAATGTCTTGCCCAAGAAACCTGAACATTTTTTCTCTAAGTTCCACACCCATGATCCCAACAGGATAGCAAAAGAACATATCTGGATTTTCCAAACCTATCTGAGGGATAGAGGGATTAATCATGAGGATGTTGGGTATAGGATTTTCCCTTACTCTCTTGGAGCAGAGGCCTTTTATTGGTACAATCACTTACCTGTTGCTTCTATCCATAACTAGACTGAATTGGAAGCTGCATTTCTACAAAATTTTAAGATTCCCATTAGTGCCAATGAGTTGTTTTTGAAATTTACTGGGGTAAAAAGAGATATTAATGAGCCTATAGGGTCATTCAATGATAGGTTCCACTGAGCATACACCAGACTCCAAGCACCTTATGCTGGAAACAAAAAAATTGCCCTAGTGGTTTACCTTGAAGCCCTGGATAGTCTCACAACCACCTTCCTTAAGTAGAGGACTAATCCCCCAAATACTTTACTCACTGCATATGTTGAGGATATTAAGGTCAGCACGGATTTGAGGCAAAATTTATCAGGACCCCTACCATCCTTAGGACCTGTTACTCATCTTGGAAAAGTCCAAGGTCTTAACTAGGTTTTGACTAATCATGCTCCTATAATGAATCCAATACCCTCCTTACCTTTGGTCCCTCATCTAGGTCCCTCAGTAAACCAAGCTCAACCTATGACCTCCTATCCTCAACAAAGGACCAATCAACCCCTTCATTTGCAGAAACAGGTTGGTTTCCCTACATATTTGCATGATTTAGAAGTTTTGAATCAGGTTGTGGGTTCTAGAGGAGTACTTGGATACCCTTCTGGTAATGTGAATTCAACACCACCTAATGGTCTCGATAAGGAATGGTTGGATGAGTTATCTGAGAAAGTAAAGAAACTGAATATGGAGGTGACTTATTTGAGGAATCAGAATAGCAAACTTCAGGTTTCTTAGAAGAATATGCAATCTAATTATGGTAGAGAGAACATGAACTTTGATAGAGGACAAAACTTTGAAAGAGGATAGTATTTTGATAGGAACCAAAATTATGACAGAGGACAAGGCTCTGGTCAAAACTTTGACTTAAGACAAGGCTCTAGCCATAAATTTGATAGAAATAAGCAAGGTGGACAAGGATTTGATAGAGAACAAACACCTAGTCGGAATAGATCTTGGAATACTAGACCTAACAATGGAGGGGTTCCCACTCCATTGGATTAGCCTTCTACTTAGGAGAAGCCTCCAAATGGTGTATATTTGGCAGAGGCAGCTTTGTCTAGATGGTGCAGACTCCATAAAACAAGCTAGCATTTTGAGTTGGATTGCACTGAGTTTCAGACTACTGCTTCCATCTTCCAGTAAGAAGTTGAGAATAACTCAAGTGGTTAGGAGATTGTGCCTTCAAATCCTTATGATTCTCTAGTATTGGTTCTAAATCATGCCCCATTCCCAAAAGGTGAAGAAAATGAACTAGAGGAAGAGTCTAGTGACCAAGAAAATGAGGCAAAGTAGGTGTTAAATGAGGATGAGATCTCTCAGTTGTTCAATGAGGGAAGTGAGAATGATAATGGCCCTCTAGATGAGGAAGAATTTAGTGTTGAAGAAGTCCAAATGTTTCAGCAACCAACAAAGAAATATGATTTGAGGAATAGGCCTAATAGGAGTCCATAGGCTGGAGGTCCTTTCACTACTTCTATTCCCCCCAAGAATTTCACTACTCCACCTGATCCTCAAGCAAGTAATAATCCATCTTACCCTCATGTGCCAACATAGTACTTGTCAAAAGGAAACAATCTTGAGGTTCCAAAGGACAGACAGGATGGTGGCTACAAAGAAACCCATGCTGATATGAATGTGGAGCAATTGGGCGAGTACGTGATTGAAGAATTCAAGAAATTAAAGGTAAGTCTTTGTACTTTTGAATTATTAAGAGTTCCCGCTATTAGAAATGCAGTCTTAGGGTCATTCAATTCAAACACAGTAGCATAGGGAGTAACTGCCAATGAGGCCATTACAAGGTCTTCTCGTTCACATGCATCTAGAGGTTAGGTCCCTCCTGTAGACAGAGGGAGAGATAAGGATAAAGGTCAAGTTGCACAAGCTGACACCCAGTTGAGTTTATTTCAAGGAAAGATGGAAACTACTCCTTTCTTTATTTATGTTCGTATCTTTGGAAAGAACCTACATAATTGTCTGATGGATTTAGGAGCATCTACCAATGTTATGCCTTTTCCTGTTTGCAAAGCATTGGGTATTACCCCTATAGCCTCTCAAAAGAAGGTCACTCAATTGGACAAAACAAAGGTAAGTGTAGTAGGATAATTGAACATGATCCCCACACAACTTGCATCAGACCCTAGGGTGTAGTAAGTGATTAACATCCAGGTTGTAGACATTCCTGATAGTTATGGTTTGATTTTGGTTCAAGATTTCACCAAGGCATTGAATGGATATACATCTATAGATCATTCTCACATGTGGCTACCATGGAAAGGAGTTCCAAATCAGATCTGAATTGAGAGAGAGCCCAGAATGAACTGTGTGATCACTGAATACTAGAATATTTCCAATGAGGTGTTGATATCAGAGGTCAGTATGGGGAATTATGTGTTGGTTGGATCAACCTCAAAGAATGAATAGTTCTTTATGCTACAGGGTTCTTTGGATGAATTCACATCAAAAACCAGTGATGTTGGGACCTTGACTGAGCAAGTGGGAGAAATGGATAACCAGGAAGATAGGCAACTTGGTTTACTAGATAACTTTTAGGAATTTATCCAAAGTTGTATGGAGAATGAGATTCAGCTGGGAGGAAGTATGACCTTTGAAGAATTACTACTCCCCAATTGGTGTATGGTCCATGATGCTACACACTCTAAATTAGAATGTGACTTATGTTAGACTGTTGTAGAGCAGATACAAAAATGCATTAACCCAGTCCTACCTGCTACTTTCAAGATTCAAAAGGAACTGGACAATGATAAGGGTAAAAGCACAATGGTCCATGAGAAGCCTCCCATTTGCAGTAAAATAAAAGATGAATTCAAAAAATCAGAGCCTGATGGTTGCTGGACATTGAGATTTGATGGATCCAAATCTAAGCAAGGAATTGGAGCAGGGTTTGAGTTGATTAGTCCTAAAGCTAAGAATTATTTTTTTTCTCATAGACTCCAATTTCAATGTACTAATAATGTTGTTGAATATGAAACTTTGATCGATGGGTTGTTAATGACATCAAGGAAGAAGGTCAAAATATTACAATTTTTTGGAGAATTTGAACTAGTAATCAAAGAGGTAAGGAAACAATATTCATGCCATGATAGGAGAATGACTAATTATAAGCATAGAGTGTGAGATATCATTGAGGGATTCAATGTTTTCAATATCCAGTTGATCCCTCAAAGTAGGAATCAAGTTGCAAATTTGTTGGCACAGACTGCTAGTACATTACAACCTTTATCACTTTCAGGATTGAAGAATTTTTTAGTGGAAATCACTCCAACACCTTCGGTACCTAAAAACATTACTAATTTCCAAGTATTTGAAGATGACAAGCATATTTTGGATTTTATTATGAGTTGTGATGTATTTTCTTCTCAAGTCATTGATGAAATAGAGCCTCAAGAGGCAAACATAGATTTAGAAGGAATCATCAACCTGAAGACCAATACCATCCCAAGGGGCATGGTGCAGCTTGAGCGAATTTTTGATTTAGATAAGATAAGAGATCAAGAACAATAAGTTAAAAGGGAGTCTATCAACAATCAGTGTGAAACATATAATATGGGGACACCAGATGACATGAACAATGTCTTCATTGGTAAGGTATGTACTCCAAAAGAAAGAAAAGGGATTATTGATGCCTTGCACACATATCATGATGTGATAGCCTGGAGTTATGAAGATTTAAAGACATATGAAACCTCAATCATTACACACACCATTCCCCTAAAGTCAAATGTCAAGCCTTTCAGATAGAGATAGAGGCCAATCAATGCTCCGTTAGAACCCATCATTCAAAAGGAAGTACATAAGTTACTTTCAACATGAATTATATTTCTAGTAAGACATTCAACTTGGGTCACGAATCTGGTTCCAGTAAAGAAAAAGAATGGAGAAATTAGACTGTGTGTGGACTTTAGAAATTTGAATAGAGCATCAAAAAAGGATAACTATCCAGTTCCTTCACTAGATGAGGTGCTTCAGTTTGTTAATGGATCTCAGATGATGTCCTTTCTAGATGGGTATTTTGGATACAACAAAGTTATGGTGCAATATCAAGACATGCATAAAACTGCCTTCACTACAAAATGGGGAACTTTCTTACAAAAGGTTCCTTTTGGGTTGATCAATGTTGGAGCTACATTCCAGAGAGATATGGATATTGATATTAAAGACATAATTGGTAAGTGCATCATTATTTATTTGGATGACTTGAAATTTTTCTCTAAGAAATAGGAAAGTCACATAACAGATTTATGTAAAGTATTCCAAAGATGAAGAGAGTTTGGCATTTCCCTTAATCCAAGGAAGTTCTTTTTTGGAGTTACCGAAGGAAAATTGCTAGGACACATTATCTCAGAACAAGGTATTGCTATTGATCCTGAATGAATATACGATATCCAGAAGATTCAGCCCCCTGCAAGTAAGAAAGAGATGAAGTCATTCTTTGGAAAGATTAACTTTGTTATGAAATTTATTACTAGATTTGCAGAGATAGTGAAACCCTTGAATGCAATGTTGAAACAAGAATAAAAAGTGGAGTGGAGTACAAAAGCTAAGGAGGCATTTACAAAAATAAAGAACATCATTCCTGAGGCACCAATATTGGTAAGTCTAGATTATGCTAGACCTTTGTACATATATTTATTCACTTCTGATCACTCATGTGTTGGAATGTTAACCCAAAAGTTTGATCAAGGCGATGAAAACCCTATAGCCTTCATGAGTATTCCTTTTAAAGATGCAGAGTTGAGATACCATAATGTGGAAAAATAGGCCTATGCTTTGGTCAGAGCAGTGAAGAAGTTTAGACACTATATTTTGAGGAATAAGTTTTTTTCCATAGTGCTTGATCCGACAGTAAAGTTCTTATTAATGTAGAATGAGTTGGGTGAGCAGAGATCCAAATGGGTGACTATGCTACAAGAATATGATATGGAGATCCAACCCATGAAATTGGTGAGAGGACAAGGACTAACAAAGATAATGGCTAAGATAGGTCTTGACCTCACAACTCAACACTATTATCTTCAGGAGGTATCTCCAGGGGATTGGTATGATGAAATCATTTATTATTTATTGAATCAACAATGTCCTGATCAACTTAGTATAGTTCAGAGGTGATCCTTGCACCTAAAGAGTGGTAGTTTTATGATGAAAGGAGCTATCATGTATAAGAAAAATCATGAGGGTGAATACTTGAGATGTTTAGGGAGAGAGGAAGCCACCAGAGTAATGATTGAATTTCATGAAAGATATGGCACAAGCCAGGGTTCTGCATTGTCCACTGCAAATCAGATCTTAAGGGCAGGCTATTATTGGCCTACTTTGTTCAAAGATGCACACCAACATGTGAGGACCTATCACATATGTCAAACTACAAGTAAGGAAAATTGTGCAGCCCTTCCACTTCAGCCGATCATAAAGGTAAAACCTTTCACCCAGTGGGGAATGGATTTCATAGGTCCAATTAATCCCTCATCTTCTGTCGACCACATGTATATTCTCACCATAATTGATTATTTTACTAGATGGACAAAGGCTCTTTCTTGTACACAATGTACTTCGAATGTGGTAATCAATTTTCTTGAGTCATATATCATTAATCATTTTGGTTTTCCACTCTCTTTAGTTTGTGATAATGGTCCTGTATTTGCATCACTAAAAATTTCTAATTGGACGTTTGATCATGGAAATATTATTAAATTTTCATCCAATTACTACCCTCAGGGTAACGGTCTGGCTGAGTCTTCCAATAAGAACCTATTGACAGTTATCCATAAGTTGCTAGAACAAAATCCTAAGGATTGGCATACCCAGCTTCAATTTGCTCTCTGGGTAGACCATACTAGACAAAAGACATATATAGGAACCTCTCCTTATCACCTAGTGTACAATTTGGAACCTGTATTTCCCATCCAATTAAAGATCCCTAGCCTATAGTTCATCAATGAATACTATAATGAGGAAGATAAACATGACACCCATTTGGCTGGGTTGTTACATCTTGAAGAGAAAAGAGATGAAGCCCTTGAGAACTTTTCTAAACACCGGGGCTTGGTGAAAAGATGGTTTGATAGGAGAGCTAAGGTGAAAGCCTTCAGATTCTCTAACTTGGTCCTCTACTGGGACAAAGCAAATCACCATAAGGGAGAGCATGGTAAGTTTGACAAAATCTGGCTTGGTCCTTACCAAATTTCAAATTTTTTGGGAGATAATGCTTTTTGCTTGAAATCCCTCACTGGTGAGGATATCTCTCTGCTTGTTAATGGGTAGTATGTAAAGAATTACTTCCAATCTTGAGTTGTTTGTAGCTCATCCCTATACATAGTTAGTGTAGGTTTTATTTCTTCACAACTTGTTTGCTTTGGTTAGTGTAGGTTTGCTTTGGTTCGTTTTGCTTTCGTTTTCATTTTTTCTGTGTTTCTTGCTTTCTTGGGGTTGTTGCATCTGTATAATGGGCTATTTGCCTAGGGTTATTCTGGAGATTTCTTTTATAAAATCTAATTAGTTTTTGAAAGTCAAGTGGTGGAATTCCTTTGTCTAATGTCCCTTCTGCTTAGAATTAGAGTCACTGGTTTTGGATAGACTTTGGAATATATTTGGGTCTCACTCCTTCACAATAAATTTAAAGATTCTAGAATTGCATAGGGTTCCTCTATATTTTGGCCTGGTGAAAAATCTTATATTTTGCTTTAGTGCCACTGTGTTCCTCATCCCTAAGTGTGAGTTTTGTTACTTACAAGGTAAAAGAAAGGTTCTATTAAATGTTTGAAAAGAAAAGAGAAAGGAAAAATTGAAAATCAAAATAACCTTCACCTGATCAGGGGTATCCTAGTATCTCTACTGAGGCTATAGATGCATGGTTGGCAGTAGAGCTATGCTTGGGAGGGTCACAGTGATAACCTTGTTGGGGCTATGGATGCCTAACTGGCAGTGAGGCTCTATCCAGGTTGCTTTTGGAGTTAGAACTTTTATGTAGCCTGGTAAGATTTGCTCTGGTTCCCATTGCACCTAAGGAATAAGGCATCAATGCAAATGCACACACTTGGAACCTAGTGTAGGAAAAGGTCTTCTTGCCTGTGGTTTCTGAAACTTTGTTTGTAGGTGTCCTGATGAAAGGATTGAAACTAGAGATTTTGAGTTCTTGATTCTAGTTTTTTCTTGAAATGCTTTGGAGCATTTCCCCAATGGAGTCGCCATTTGTTGTGTAGTTTTTGCACACACGCCCCACTGAAAGCTAGGACCCTCATTTTTTTCGCTTTTTGGTGTTTTGGTCTTCCTTTTTTGGAGTTTTACTTACTTGGGCATGTGCTTTGATGTTCATCCTACAAGTTGGAATGACCCATTTGTGATTTATATTGACAAACTTTAAGTTTTGGGTGTATTTCGGACTTTTCACTATGTTCGGGAAAATCTGCCTTGGCCGAATTTTCCAAGTTTTCCTTTGGTGCCCAGTAACGGTTGTCTTTTTCCCAAGTTCGGGGAAAAACATCATGTCCAGATTTTCCTGGTGTCCGTTGCTCTGTCGGATTCCTAGATTTTGGTCTCAATCGTCTTGTTGACCGCATTAATGGTGTTTGCACGAATTTTGGGGCAATGTTATATTGGATTTTGGGAAGTAATTTGCCATTTGAGTTTGGAGTGCTGAAGCTTGAGGTGTATTGCTGGATTGTGCATTTTGGAATGATTTTGAGTGTTGCAGTAGGATTTCTTGAGAATTCTTCATGTTTTGCTCGTGCAGGAAGTTTATTGCCAGCTTCCTTGGTTTCATTTTACTCTATTGTCATGGTATGTGGATATCTTCTCTTTCCTTCAGTTTGAATTGCTTTGTTGTGCATTTTCATGTCATTCATTGCTTCGTTCTTGCTTGAGTGTGCATGCCATACCTAGGTGTTTGAGGTTTCCATGTTTGGCTGGTCTGTCTGAGTGGTAGTGTTGAGTTTTTGCTTAGGGCTGATCTTTCGTTTCTATTTTGAGGCTTGCTTGCATTTGCTACAACTTCCTTGTTTGCAAGCAAGTAGTGCCTAAACTTTTTTGTGCTTCCATGGCAGAAGTTTTAGGGTTCTTGACCTAGGGCATAGCCAATCCCTCTCAATTTATTGAGAGGTGATTTTTAAATTAGTGGGTGATCCATTGGAGATTTAGGTGAAATCATTATCGGGCTGCAAGCTCTTGGTCCATGATCATTCAATTTATTTGGAGTGAAGGCAAGAGGAAATTCGATGTTCAAGTTTTTAATGTCTTTGTGGAATTCTGTCTCTGGCGGATTTCCCTGAGTTCGTAGTTTCTTCTCTATTCTTCATACTTTGCATTCATTCGGACTTTTATTTGCCTCACAGAATTCCACTTCCTCTAGATTTTGCCGGATTCCATTCCTGGGTCATTTTACCAGTTTGGAGCTTTCATGATAAATTCGTATTAAGTCCGCTGAAATCCGCACCATCTAGATTTTCTTGGATATTCTGTGCTCCCTTCTTTTTCCCGGGTTGATTGAACTGTTGCTGTTTTCGGGGATTTCCATCCAAGGAGGATTTCTCTGAGCTTTTGTGGGAATGAAGAGTTTGATGACTATATGTAAATTTTCTTCTTGATAATGGATTTGGATGATCAAATGAACTTATGCTAAGTAGTTTCAATTTATCCTTTTATTGCACTAATTGTTTGAAATGGTATTATGGGGTTTCTATGCTTAGTTTGCCAGATTCCACTTGAGCCGGATTTCTCCAAAATTCATGTCCAGTATGGATTCCATGAAGGAGGCTAAATATCAAACTTCGGGATGGTTGATTTCTAGCACTTCTTGTTTGTCCTGTATCTTATTGTGTTATCTTTAATTGTTTTGCAGGAAAGATCGGGACAAGATGTTGTTGGGCATGGCAAGGGAAAGACAACCAATCCAGGTGCTGAAAGTTCTGCTATCACTAATGTGGAGAGAGTGAAAATAGACATAAAAAGTAAGGTTCCTGAGAGAAAATTGAATTCTTTCTGGTCAGGAATTACTGATACCAATGTGGGTATGTGGGACTATGAAGAGTTCAAGGCTGAAATGGCAACACAAAATCTCCCTCTATTAGCCAAAAGGATAGTGGAGTCTGGGTTAGCACATGTTGTTGGTTTCCCTTCCATGGTACAATGCTATGAGTTGGTGCTAGAATGTGCTAGAAATTATGACCAAGGTACACAAAGAATAATTGGTCCTCAAGGAAGGATTGTGGCTAGCTTCAATCATGTGTCCATTGCTCAGACCTCTGATATACCTGATAGGTCATGTGTGGTGGCCTATGATGTGGATACAACAAAGAAGTACTATGTGTAGAATGTGGTCAAATCCCAACAGGAGATCAATTCTTGGTTGGAGAATCCCAAGTAACACTTCTCCAACTTGCCAAAAAAACTGTTCAGACTTAAATTCAAGAAAGAATACTATAATTCCATCACTCTCCTTAGCAGGTTGGTGGGACTAAGGAGTGCAGGAGTATTTGAGGGTTGGATGTTTAGTGTTATTTCTCAAATGGAGCAAGGTGTCAATTACCACTATCCAGGTTCCATAAGTGCAGTAATCCATGAGCAGATGTGCAATGTCTTGCAAACCAAGACTTTCACCATGAATTCCTACCTAGTGTATGCATTGGAAAGATTCCACCCATACAAGGGGTTGAGCACTAGAGGTGCATTTAGACAGGATGAAATCTATGAGGTGTATCCACAACTGCACCTGATAGGAGGTAGCTATAATGGAGAAAATGATGCTTTTATAATGTATATTACTAGTTTTATGTAGGGTGCAAAGCATGTGAGGATTTTAGACAAGGCCAAGGAACTAATAAGGAAGTATGGGGAATGGTTCATCTAGTTCCCCACCTTCAGCTACATTAGGATTGATGGCTATCATAGGGCTCCTTATAGACTCCCAAGGTACCCAACGGATCATATTATATTGTTGGAAGTCACTAGGCGGATTTGTGACTTCGATGTGATTGTGAAGGGGGCTAAACATAAAATAGGGTTTGGGAATGATTTCCCCTTCAACATAGGAATAAATGAGGTATGTCCTTCAATCTAGTCTGCTCATGCTTCTGAAGAGGAAATGAGTAATTTTGGTCTCTCTTTCCATTCTAAGAGAGCAAGGTTTGATATTACTAGTGAAGCACAGAAGAAGGCCAACTGGGAGTACAACTACAAGGACAACATTGAAGATTATTGGGCTAACCTTGGTGATGAATTTGATGTAAGGAAGAAGAAATTCTTCAGGTTTCCGGTAGACCTAGTAAGGTTATATAGCATAAAGGTCATTCCGGACCAGGTGGAAGAGGATGGAAATCTGATTCAAGGTCATGTCTTCGAAGCTATGAAAGATAGGCTAGTTGGAGATGTAGATTGGCTAGAGGAAGAAAAGATAGAGTTGGAGAAAATTATGACTCTGGTGATTAAGTACACCAAGATGTGGCTGAAGCACAAAATGCTAGAATTGGAAAGTGAAGGTGTGCAATGTACCTATGATTTTATGGGAGACTTGGAGTCTCATTCTGCTTCCGAGCAATCACATGGACAAGATCCTAAGGGTAAGGCCAAGGTGGACTCTCCCTTCAAGATCAAGATTAGGGAGGTTTAGGATGAAGAGGTAGCAGATGCGGGTAAATAAAGGAATCCTATTGCCAAGAAGAGAAGGCATGTTTCAAGGAAAGAGGCTAAGAAAGATAAGGAAGAGAAGGAGGAAGTGGAAGTTTTTGCTCCTTTTCTCAAGAGAAGAAGACTTGTGAGAATCTCACAAAAGGAAAAAGAAACTTCCCAAGTAGAAAAGGAGGCCAAGGCACGTGTGGTGGAGATAGATAGTTTAGGGGAAAAAACACAGGTATATATGAGGAGGTCAAGGACACTTTCCCCAAAGGATGCTACAATAGTTGGAGATGTTCCTGTGATTGCTCCTATCATTGAACAGGAGAACATTCCCACTTCCCAAGATATTGGTAGTGTGTTAGAAGAGCCAAGGAAGGATGAAGATCCTAAGGACTTGGGTGAAAAATAATCCCAGGAAGGAGACCTCTACCATGCCGAGGCTGAAATTGATAAGGTGATCCAGTTCCCCTTGGTGGCCTATGCAGATTCACCCACATAAGAGAAATTGAACAAATCCCCTCAACAGGAGGAGATACCAGCTAGGATCCCTTCACCAACACAGGTTTTAGAGGAGTAGTATTTAAAAAAGGAAGATCCAACTAAAGAGATCCCTAATGTGCCAAGTATTGAGAAGGATGCACCCAATGTCCAATAGGACTAGGATAAATAGGATAAAGTGCCAACCGAATCCATTGTTCCAGACTGGCTGGATAAAGAATTAAAGAGTAAAATGGTTATAGTGGAGGACACTCCTCCCAATTGGGAGGACGTGTTATGCCTTGCATAACCACCCCATCTTTTGCCTTGGTCAAAATGGGTTCCCCTTTGTGAGTTTTGTACTTAGTTTTTGAAACAAAGTTTGGAGTCTTGTTTTTGCCAATACTTTGTTTTTGTTTTGTTTCTCTGTCGGAATTGGAACCGGAACAGAATCGGGTTCTGAAGGTTCCTTTGAAACTTGTTTTGGTTTTTATCCCGACAGTCTTTTCTTTGCCTTTGTTTTGGTCTTCAGCGGAACCGGAGCTGAAGTGGGAGTTAATTTAGTCTTTTCGAAAAATGCAAAATCATAATCAACTCCGTCCCCGTCTCCGCTATTTTGACTTTTGGTTTTGGTCTTGTCTTTTTGTTTAGTTTTGTTAGGTTAGTCTTTTACTTTACGTTTTGTATTTACTTTTGTTTTGTTTTTAAGTTGGCGGACTTGGAACCAGAATGGGAATGGGGTTTGGAAATTTTATAAATTTGAGATTCTGTTTCCATTTTAGTTCTGCCCCCGCCACTTTTTTTTCATTGACTTTTTGATTGGAGTTGTACTGCAGATGAGTGCCCGTTCTCTTACAGTTCCAACTCCACCTTTACTGCGCTTTAATGCATTAATGGTTGTTGTCAGTGTAGGTAGAAATTTACATATTTACCTCTATTAAGGGTTAAACCGATCATTATTGTTATTGTTAAAGATCTAAGAGCACAAAAGAGTAGTAGCAGAGGTCGTTTGAGCAAATTGATCGAGATAGAGAAGGGGTATTGTGTGCGAATTGATTCAGAAAGTTAGCTCCGGTTTGTTTGCATTTGAGGTAGGTTTCTTATCTTTGTTGTTCTTTGTTGTTTTTCGGTCGTGTTTGTTGTGTTCTGCTTGCTCGTGTGTTCAATCATTTTTGTTTTAAAAGCAAATTTATGATTATTGATATGATTGAATGAGCAGGTTCTTGTTTGGACTTGTTTCTTTTCTTTAAATCTTTGTTTTCTTGTACGTTTGTGTCATTTCTTTCTATTTTTAGGTGCCGTCACTTTCATGTCTTAATCGTGATTGCGTCGTGTTTGTTTTTGGTTTGCAGTAGATTAGATTAGATTAAGGTTTTTAAGGGCGTTTGTTAGAATTAGAAATCTACAGTGAGGTAGATTAGAGGTGTTACAATGAGTTAGGGTAGATTAGATTTATTGTTTAAATAGGGTTTCGTCGTCTGGTAGAATGGCTGGGTTTAAACCCCTGCCCTAGTTTTTATCAGGTTTGTTAAATTAGGGTTTCGTATCGCTTGATGATCACAGTTAAATAAGATTTAAATAATGGCCCTAAAATGCAATTGTTCCCCACGATCATATGAGGGTAGAGTTTTTTAAGCGCCTTTTCCATTTTAAAGTGACCTGGGTTTTATTCATGAAGTTGTGTTGAAAATGAATAAAGTATTTGATGACGTCATGATTAACATAGCCGGAGACGGGATTGGAATCGTTTGTGAACTTAAGAGTTTTGTTTTACAAAAGTCATCGATTCCATTTCTATCTCGTTTCCGACTCCGAGTTCTAAAAAGGTTTTCTTGAAGTATATGATAACATAGGCGGAGGTGGGATTGGAATTGATTATGAACTTAAGAATTTTGTTTTGTGAAAGTTATCGATTCCATTTCTATCCCGTTTCCGGCTCCGAATGTAATAAAAGTTTTTTTTGAAAAGGTAATGATAACCTAGATGGGAGCGGAAGTGGAATGGAAATAGAATGTGAAAAAAAATGAAAAGTTGAAGGAAACCAAATCTATTTTTATTTCGATCCCGGTTCCGATAACCTCCCCAATTCTGACTCTGAGCCCACTCATTGTTAATGAATTTTCTATATGGGTTTTTGCTCCGAGTCCGGCAGTGTTCTAAAAAGAGACTGTTTTTGCCTGGTTCCACCTCCGGTCCATATTTGAAAGGTATGGTTTTAAAGTAGGTTTTATGATGATATCTAAGGATCTAATTTGAGGTTTTGCTTGCAGGAAAGTTGAAAAGGATGTCAGGAACATCAAGAGAAGCTGCTCAGAGAAATCAACCTGCAGGAACATCAAGGACAACATCAAAGCCAAAGAAGTTGAAGTCGGAACAATTACCTTACACTTTGAGGTATAATCATAGGAGCCCAGTGGTGAAAGTAAGCAAGATAGATTCAAATTGGTCAGACATCACAGACACGAACTTGGGCCAGTATAGCTTTGAGGAGTTACATGCAGACATCTTTGCAGAATGAGAGAATTTAACAGGAAGAACGCAAAGGATTGTTGATTCAGGCTTGGCACATATTACCATATTTCCATTGTCAATCCAGTTCCTGGAGTTGATCTTGACAGTAGCCAGTATTTATAATCCTGATACAAGATTATGCATGGATTCATAAAATAATGTGATCATTGATCTTACCTCTCCAATGTTTCAAAGTATGTTTGGTGTTTCGGATCCCAAGAATTTGGTGCAGCTAACAGAGGCAAAGGCCTTAGAGAATCATAGCAAGCGCAAGGACTTCAATAAATCTCATTTGAATAAAAAGTGGTTGAAGACGGAAAATAAATCTTTGAGCAAGCTTGCAGACCAGCCAAAGAGAGCAGATTTCTATGATGAGGTATCAGAATTAATCATGATGTTATCAAGAGTCTTTGGGAAGAGGGATGCTTTTCACTTTAAGGAGTGGATGTTTCCTTTCATCCATACTATCTTGAATGGTGGACAATAGTTTGATTGGCCAATGATTGTTTCTGATGCAATACATGATCAGTTAACAAGGATCAGGCGGACCAAGTGTTTCTTCATGACATCTTACATTATATATGCTGCAACAAGGATGGGGATTTTCCCAGGATTGAATAGAGTGGGCATAATGGGAGTCTTGGATGAACAAAAGAAAGTGTGGGAGCACTATGATTAGTTGACTCTTCAGGTGGCTGAGACTCATTTTAGGAGAGTCAATGATGCCTTTTTGTATGTGGTCATCAATCAGTTGAATGGAGATGCAGGATATAGATTAAGTCAAGAAGCCATGGCATTCATTGCTGAATGGGGAAGTTGGTACATCCAATACCCCAAATTTACATACTTCAGATTGTTTGGTTTTGAAGGTCATCCCATTTACTTCCAAGATGCTACAGTAACAGGATGGTGTTAATGGAATTTGTATATCAGGCTATTGGAGTCAATGCTCGGTTTGGCATTAAGCATAAGACTGGATGTCATAGATTTCCCATGAAGTTGGGAGAATATAGCTATCAACACTTGAAGGGAGCAAAGGTGGTCTGTAATGAGTTGATACAATTGAAATTGGGATTGTATGCAACTCATAAGTATTTTGATCCAAAAGGTAAGATGTATGCCTTATTACCCTCAGTATTCATTAGACATTTTAATTTATTAGAGGACTTTTGGAGTGATAGGCAGGATGAATATGATTTGAGGAAAAAGAACTATGAAAGATTGTCAGTTGCACTCATGGTAGAATTGGGTATTAAAGAAAACATTCTTGACATGTTGGTGGATGATGGAATTGTGTTGGACCCTTCATATGAAGCCCTGAACATTGGCACCAAAAGCTTAGATCCAATAGACTGGGATGAGGAAGAAATTATTGATATCAAAAGGATAGGAAGGATAGTATTGGATAGGAGCGTGCAATGGTTGAGGTTGAAAACTCAAGCTCCTCAAGGACCAGTTCTTAAAAAGGGTAAGGGATACAAGAGACTTAAGAGAAAGACACCTCCCAAAGAGCCATTAGAATTCCTTCCTCTAGACATTGAAGAAATAGAACTTGAAGTGGTAGATGATGAAGAGGAAGCACCAGAAGGAGATGTTTCGGCAGTAGCTACTGTATTAGCACCTACATTAGGTGAATCATCCGCACAATCCCCACTTACAAGAAAGAAGAGTAAGGAGGTTCAAGGAGGAGCTCTTCATGCCATGGCTGAAACTGCTAAAGGAAAAGGAGTGGAGGAAGAATTTGTAGAAGTTGAGACAGATTCAGATGAAACTCTGTCAAAGAAGGATTTGCAAGAAAACATGCCTTTAGAAGGGACTATTGAGTAGATTCTAACACAAGAAGAGCAATGGTAGATGTTTGAAGATGCTACAAGAGATTCTAATGCAAGGCCTATAGCGGAGAAACAAAAAGAAATGGAGGCAAAGGTACAAGCTGATTCTTTACTTCACCAGTAGCAATTGCAGTCAAAACAAGCTGAAATTAAGGTAGTAGATGATGAAGTAGAGAAGCAAAGGAAGCAACGAGAATATGAACTCAAAGTGAAGGAAAAAATGACAAGCTAGAGTTGATACAAAAGATCCATGATCTTGAGGAAGAGAAAGCAAGAGACCGAAGGGAAAAAGAGATCTTGGTTGCCAAACTAAAGCTTGCAGAAGAAGCTCGATAGAAAGAGGAAGGAGCAGAGAAGATAAGGAAGGAAAAGGAAGCCGAAGAGCTGATTAGGAAACAATAGGAAGAAGAAGCAGAAGCTAGAAGACTTAAAACTTTGGAAGCAGAGAGATTAGAAAGGGAAAAACTAGAGGCCATGGAAAAAGAGAAATTAGAGAAAGAGGCTCTAGAAAGGGAAAGGTTGGAAAAGGAAAGAGTAGAGAGAAATCTATTGGAGGATGAAAGGTTGAGGAAAGAAGAGGAAGATAAGAAAATACAAGAATAGAAGGATAGAGAAGAGGCTCTAAAGCTTGTACAAATGCATATGCTACAAGAACAACAGGAGAAAGCAAGGGTTGAATCCCAATCTCAAGAGAGTATGCAGCCACCTTCTACAATTATTGCTCCCTCTTCCTCCATGATGACTACTGCTCCAAGTGCTCCTACATGGTTAAAATTGGACCTGCAGAAAAGGGCAAGAACACCTCCACAACCTCTCAATTGGGAGGACATGATGAAGGGAATGGAGCAGGAAAGGCCCAAGAAGAAGGCTAGGATTCTGCATTCTACCAGACTCACAGATAAAGGGGAGATAGTTTCTGAATGTGCCATGCCTATGATAGAAAAGGAGGTAGGGGATATGCAGCTAACAGACTATCAGCTGAGTACGGTCAATTTGGGAAGACCCACTAGGAATCAACAAATAGATTTGATTGATGTAGTGGCTTCAACGACTAAATCAAGAATGATGAAGGACAAGCAAAGGAAAGATGAGCTTAAAGCTCAATTGGATCAATTGCATTCATTCTTGAAGAGTGTCTCCTCTCCAAGGTCACAGCAAGTTACAACCATTGAGGCTCCTATTTTGTTAAGCAAAAAGGAGGTAGATGATTTGGTGCAAGTTAGAGGTAAGGTGGAGATGTAGACAAATGGATAGACAAATTGAACCGAGAGGTAGGTGAGGTTTTAGCAAAAGGATTTGAAGCCTATAAAGATACTGAAGGATTGATTAAAGAAATGTATCAATACATTGAGGCATTAGAAAAACAAGAAGAAGAGTATAAGGAGTATATTGAAAAGTTAGAAAAAGTAAATGCATTGCCTCTAACTACTCTTCTAGAACAATCTATACTTGAAGATGATAACAAAGACTTCATAGAGAAGAATTCTCACATACTTAAGTTTAGGACTGGCTTTTTGAGCAAACACAAGGATGAGATTCAGGAAGCAGTTAATAATTTGACTGAGCAGTTGGAAGAGTTGGAAGCAGTCATGGCCATAATTGTAGATGTGAATGTAATGACAAAAGATGGTATGCCTTTGAGTCAGGTTAAAGAGAAATGGGATGAAAGATTTCAAGGACTCATGCAGGAGAAGGATGATGGAGGAGACTTGGTCATAGATCGACTTGTAGAGGTCAAAGAAGAGATAAAATCTGCAGGAAGATAATTGATGAAGGTAAAAAGTATGAAGGAGTTTGCTGTAGTTGAGTTGGATTGGATCAAATTTGAAGATGACTGGATTGATGGGCCAGATATGGATGCTTTACAGCAAGTCCTCACCAGCTACGATGAGTTCACAGCGGATCCAGCTTTGCATGCATGAAATTCTTGCATGAATGATGTTCTCTTTCTTTGCATGTTGCATGCATGCATCACTAATAGTCTTGGGGGCGCATGACTTCTTTTCTTTTCTTCTATCTTCTATTTTTAGTTAGGACTGAATGTTCAAATGTAAGAACTCAAGATCAGATTGATCTGAGTTTCCAAGAGAGTCTAGTTCCTAAAAGTGTGGATAACCTAAAATTAGAAGCAGAGTTCGAACTTTTGTATATCTATAAATACCAGATGGGTATCATATTGTAAAGGTTGGCTAATTGAGAATTGGATTGGCTTACCTAATGCTAGGAGATAGAATTTTGTAGTGATTTCACAGAGATACATTGTACTTGGTCTTTTACAGTTAATAGAATTACAGGTTTACTCAAAACATGGTATTTAGAATTAAGTTGTTTGTTTGATAAGGCTGATAAGTTATGATCTATCTATATGCAGTGATTGTGCTGAACATAAAAGTTTCTTGAATGATGAAAGTTATTTGAAGGAATCAGATTTAAGGATCATCTTATTACATTGTCATTGAATTAAAGTTATTAAAAAGTCTGTTGATCTATAATTTTGATGATGAATGAATGTGTGTTGGTTGAAGTTCTTGAAATATTTGTGAAGAGTAATTGCGAAGTTAATTAAGCACCTAAAATGTATGCAATGGTATAGATTATGCTATAGATTGTGTCATCTTATGGTTTTTATGATCTGTTAGGAAACATTCATCGTTGAAAGTATATGTCCAAATAATAGATAAATTTGATTCATACTTACTGGTTTACCCCTTGGCTCTATCTTTTTCTTTTATTTAAAACCTCATTGATCTTCAGTAGTCGATAAAATGAGTCATAGCTTGAATCTTTTGTTACCAGCACAGGCCCCTTGAATATTACAGTTGCATGAACCGATTGAGTGACACCAGACAGTTGAGAACCAACTACCAGGACCTTGGGAGTTAGGCTACTACATGTTGTCTTTCTTTTTCAGGAGAAATAGAGTAGAATTATTCTGTTTTAATGTTGTTTGTGTCATTTTAACCATCAACAGGACCTAATGGCTAACATTGGTGAAGGGAAGACAAATAAGAAGGTTAGGGTTGTATCCAAAATTGAGAGGGATGGCTCAAGCAACAAGGTGGCTCATATTGCTACCCCTGCTCCAGAAAAGGATAGAGATGGGGTGACTGTAAAGGACTATCATGTGCAAACTATTGACTTGGGGCATGCCTCTATGGAACAAGACATTGAGGAGTATGAAGGATCTAGTGTTGTAATTGTAGGAAGGTTGAAGAAGGAGACACAAACCAGGTCTGAGGTGGAAAGGGAGAATGACAAATTGAAGAGGTACTTGCAGGAGTTGATGAAACCCTTGCAGTCCATTGGCTCTTCCTTCTCTGCTGCAAGTTTCTTGCCCCAAGAAACAATCTCCGAGCTTGAAAGGATGAAAGCCACTACACATTCCATAGTTGGTTGGTTGCAGGGAGTCCATACTAAAGGAGATGATGCTATTAAAGATATCTTGTCGACTGCAAAGGATGCCATGATGTCGGTTGATTGGCTTAAGGTTTTTCTAGCCCAAGATAAAGAAGATACCGATCTCTTGTTGCAGAAAACAAGAAAAATTATGGAGTATACTGAGGATAAATTGGTGAAGAATGGGATTCTTCCTTTTCCAAGGGTTTTTGAGCCTTAGGGAGTTGTTCGAGATCTTGCAGATGAGGCAGAAGGCCTTGAAGAAGATTCACAAACAAAGGAGGCAGATTGAGGACACTCTGACTAGTATTTTTGATAAGTGTACCTCATTCTTTGAAATCATGACTGGAAGGAAGTTCACTCCCAATCATCTCAATCTGGAACAACTTAGGAAATGGTGGAGAGATATATATTCTCTAGTCAGTGAGGGTTCAGTTACTGAACATCAGCTAGATGATGTTGCAACCTACATTGCAGTTATTGACATGAATTTAACATATAGGGCTGATTGGGATGGCACAGTAAGGCAGGCAAGAGATGACATTATGTCTCTTGAAAGAAGAGTTAGGGTTTTGTCTGTGCCACCTATTGCTGAATTAGATAAGGTATTGCTGGCAGTGCATGGTGAAGTGGAGTGTGCCAAAGACAAGGATGGGAAGTAGTTTCATAGGGCTACATCAAAATTTGTGCTTCCCATTATCCACATGCATTGGGCCGACATTTTGAGACCCAGGCCGACTTGGATGAAATTGGTGCAAATTGCACATTTCATGTTATGTTCGAATATCTTTTTGAGGCTGACCTATCTTGGGGTTTTCTATAAATTGGGCATGTTACCTCATTTCTAAGAGAGGGAGATAGAAGGATAGATATGTGATATAGATATAGAATAAATATTTCATATTTGAGCGAGTTAGGGTTTATTTTCAAGCAAGTATTGTAACAAAAAGACTAGAATTATTGCCATTTTTGGATGACCTAATATAAGAAAGGATATTGTGACTTGGTATCTCTCTTGTGTTAAGTTTTATTTGGCATGGTTCTTGTTAATCCATCTTTAAACTTGCTTGGATTTACTGATTAGATGGTTTGGTAGTGATTAGGGTTTCATGTTTGAAGTGTTGCAATGATCTCTAGTCCATACTTTGCAGTTAGCTGATTGTTAACTGCTTTGCAAAGTTAGCCTGTACTTAAAATTGTGCTTTCTTTTGTTATTTCTTTATTATCGGGGTTAAATTGAGGATTTCAAGTATCAATTCACCGTTTAGATCTGATAAATTGAAAATCTAGTGTTTTCTTGTAGTAAGGTCCCTTTGTGATTACCAACATTTTCACATTATCTCTGAGTTGTTTTGTTGCATTGTCAAGACCTAACATTAGAGACCTTGGGGTTATCTCTTTTCCCATAGAGATTTACCTTTCAAGAGAGATAGGATATCATATTTTGTCTGAGTTTTTGTTGTGCAGAAAACATCATCAACAGTCACCTCCCGAGTTACCACAAAATGGGATAAAATTACAGATACCAACCTTGGCCATATCAATATTGATGAATTCAGGAAAAGGGTCATAGTCAACCCCACTACAAAAAATGCAAAAATAATCAGGAAGAGTGGGTTGGTCAAGGTGGTTGGTTTCCCACCAACTCTTGTGGCCCCAGAACTGGTGATGGCATGTAGAGAGGCTTACCAAGAAAAGAGTAGAAGAATAGTGGATCAAGATGGCAAGGTGTTGGCTAATCTCTCTACCAAATCTATAACACGTACATTCTACATCCCCACCTCTGATTCTATGGAACAAGCCACAATGGAATACGTCAAGAACATGTGGAGGGTGGACCCCTTGAAATGCAAGAAGTTGATTAACCAATATTGGTTAAAGGAGAAAAGGGGAAGTGCAAACAAGGTGCCCCAAGAACTATTCAAAAGTGATTTCTATGAAGATTACAATGATTTGGTGACTTTGTTGAGCAGGTTGATGAGCATTCCTATTGTGGAATACTTCTATGATTGGATGTTTTAATTCATTGAGGAGATTATCAGAGGCACAACCAAGTTTGACTGAGCCTGGATGATAAGCAAGAACATGCATGAGTAGTTCCTGATGGTGAAGAAGTCTCATCAATTCTACATGACGTCCTATCTGGTCTATCTTCTGGCTGATGCCACTCCATACCGAGGTCTATTCATAGCCCCAAACACAACTCCTGGGAGGGAATTGAAAGTGTATGATCGGTACCCGTAGCTCTAGTACCGAAACTTCAAAAGAGACTACTACAGGGTGAACGATGCATTCATTGGGCACATCATCAAACTTCTCGAAGGAGACTTTGAGAGAAGAGTCACTCATAGTGCTTGCACCTTCGTCCAGAGGTTCGGATTTTTATTTATCTAGTTTCCAAAATTTATCTATATCCTAACCGAGGGCTTCAGTGACAAACCATAAAAGCTGCCCGGTACCCGAATGACCGAATGATTTTATTAGAAGTATCAAGGCAACTGTAGAATGCCCACACTCTCCTTGTCAATAAGCACCGGGCAACGGTGCTATATCCACTTACATTTGGGCAGGGAATTTATGCTCTCCCCGTAGCCCAAAGTGTCAAGCATTCTGAAAAGGAGCTTGTTGAGTAGAGTCTCAGCCTGTACACTCCTCAACTGAGAATGGACCCCTATGGAAAGTTAAAGAAATTTGTAGGGAAGGAGTATGCTCATCTACATCACATTGAATATTCTTGGGAAAATTTTCGAGATGATAAAGAGGTACGCATGAGGCATTACATGCGTATGACGACCTACTTTGTTAAAACAATTAAGTTATTCCCAATGCCAGACCAGATTGTTGAAGATGAAAGCACTGTTATAGACCCAAGGTTTGATGCCATTGCTAACCTACCATTGCCCCTCATAGACTTGGATGAAGAAGAGGTCAATGACCTAGACTTTCTAACGAATTCGATTGAGCATAGAATCGGGCAATGGGTTGATGCATAGATAACTCAACTAAAGCTTCAAGGGGCTGATCTGACCTATGGCGATCTTGAAGATGAGCTCGAGAGTGAGACTGATAGTGGGACCGTCACCGCAACTGAAGAAGCTCCCAAGTCTCTATCAGCCACTAGGTCCCAAAAAAGAAAGGAAGTACCAGAGCGCCAACCGAAACATAAGGTATACTCGAGGAAACCATCAGAAGCCAAGACCTCAAAGAAGGTGAAGAATTAGGGCAGGTTCTCTGAGATTCCCACTATTCAAGAAGACCCAATGAATGAAGGAGAAGAGGAGGAAGAGGACGAGCAACCCAAGTCACCACCTGCTACCTCTATCCTTGTTGCTACCACCACCGCCACTGTTGTTACTCCTCCTCTAGCATCTCAAGCGCTAGTTGCCTCCTCCCTATCCACAGTAGATATCTCGGTTCACCTTGCTGCCACTTTGCCTATTGCACCCATCCCGATAAGGGATTCCTCCTCTGCCACAACTTCCCCACTTTCCTCTTCATCAATGTCTCCATCAATGACAATTTCACTAGCCTCAACAATAACAATGCCCACCCTCACTCTTCCAGAGGCTTTTTCCAAGCATATGCAAAACATTCCTATGGAGATTTCTAGAGTTTTTATGAACCCTACAGTGCAAGCTACCTTGGCTCAGGCCGTTGTCGGTCTCCCCATCCCTCCTCGAATAGAATCACCCAAAATGGAGGCGACAATGAAAATATCAGAAGAATTGGAGAGACGAGAAAGGGAGGCAGTTGAAAAGGAAAAGAATGTTGAACTTGATGACCCCTTCAGAGATGACTACCACGCACATCCAGAGCACCAACACTTGGTCATAAATGAAGTAGTGTATGAAGAAGAGGAGGAGTCGCAATCTTTAGAAGAAAATATTGAGGACCATAATGCCAAGTATGTAATGAAATCCTCCGATCAAGAACTTGAAGAGGAGTTGTCTAAGCAACTCAAGGATGTTGGAGAGGAAATAGAGAGGCAATCTTTTGAAGAAGAGAAAAAAACTGATAAATATATGGAAATGTCTACCAAGCCTCCACCCAAAGAACATGATACAGGCCTTGGCCACCAAGAAGAGGTACCTCTCGAAAAGGAAGAAAAAGGTGTTAGAACAAAAAAAATCCATTAAAATTCTAAGGGGTTTTTCCCATTTAAACCCATTATTTTCCTACATTTTTATAATAAATCATTTCATCCCCCCATCCAAAGTGCTAAAACACCTTATACCTTTTATATCATTTACTGCTTTACTGCGGCTTCCCACAGACTAGCCCGTAGTATAGAGGTGGCAATTAAGAACAATCATGCAAACGATTATCATGCAACCGTGGATGGTCAGAGAAGAGACCACGGTGGCACGGTGGATAGAGGAAAGCAGGTGAAGTGGCGGTGGATAGGGGCTACTGCGATACCACTAGCAGTCATCATAGTGACTACGGTAGTACGGTAAGTGGCAGAGGTAATGGTCAAGGCAACTACCGTGACATCACAGCCAGTCAAGGAGGAGACTACGGTGGTGCGATGAATAGTCAACATAACAACAAATGCTTATCGCTACACCGTGGGCAGTCAAAACACTATCCGTGGTGGCGCGGTAAGCGGTGAGGTGGCAGTCAAGTCATCTACCTTGATACTGCCACCGGTCTACGAGGAGACCATGGTGAACAGTTGGCAAGGAGCGAGGCAGTTACTAAGAAGACCCACTGTGGTACCACTGGCAGTCTAAATTGATATCATGGTAGCGTGGTGGTCGGGAAGATGACAATGGAGGTAGCGGTCGAGATAGGTCACCGCGGTACCGCTGCCGGTTAAAACACAGACCGTGGTGGCACGGTGGATGGCAGGGGGTAGTCAAAGTAAAAGCACCATGGCACCATGGGAGGAAAAAACATTGACCGCGGTAGAGCGGTAAGAATAAAGGAAGTTTCGGGAGATGAAATATAAAGAGCGGTCAAGATATTACAAAAAAATCGAAAGGCGGATTACATTTTGAAAATATTTAATTTGCCGATAAGGCAACTTAATTAAATATTTTAATTTATGTCAATGAATATAAAGCGGTTGTAACGGGTAAATGAAGGGTCATGACCCTTGGGATTTACTCTATAAATGTATTGAAAAATTAGTTAAACGGAGGTAGGAGTGGGAACAGTTAGATAATTGTAGAAGTAAAACTTGAGAAATGGAAAAAATGTACAGACCTTCTTGAAACACAACAATGGAGAAAATGTCTTAAACTGGTGAAATTATTTTTTTTGTTCAGTTGTTGTGATGTAATAATCCATATTTTTTATTTGGTTGTCTCCAACTTGAGGTCTTTTATCATTTAAATCAGCATATCAAGTATATCTCTGATTTTTCAAAATGTATTCCCATTTTGTGTGATTTAATTAATTGGTGTCTGCAAGTCAGAATTAAATTCTTTTAACAAGTCATAGTGATTTAAGGATTTCTTTTGGATGGTTAAAGAAGAACCAGGTTAAGAAACATTCCAGCACAATTTATGCAAGTCATAAATTCGGTAAAGTTTTATGCCAGTCATAGAATTTTCAAAGTGCCTAACAACTAGAGTTAATCCAAAGAGGGAAACACATATCATTCTTAATTTTGACTCCATTGCCCATGTGAATAGAAGGCACTGATCTATCACAACCCAGATGACAAAATTCATAATAATCAACATATTCAAATTCTTTCTTTTATGCAATAGGAGTAGCAGTTATGATTTTATCTATTCACTTCCAATTGCCATTGTGAATAGATTGGTTGAGCAGGAAATATATTTCAAATCTGCAACATACACATAGGTGCACCTGCCTAGGTTTAGCAAAGCTTGAAGAGAAAAAGGTTCAATTATGTTAATTGGCCTTGTACGTTGGCCAAAAATGTTGTGAGAGCTTGGCAACCTCTCATGGTTAAAACCTACGTTTTTGAGACCCAACAGTTTGGTGATTCTGTTGGGGAATATACTCAGGAAAAATATTTCAGCCTATCCATTTATAGAGTCAACATAGTTTTACATTTTTTTTTTGGAGATTTCGTTGGGGCAAACCAAAACAGTATCAAAATCCTTTCCATTTTCCTACTTTTGGGAAAAGTAGGTGGCGACTCTATTTCAATTTGATAAATAATGCATAGATATTATGGAACAGTAACAGTTGGTCAATTTTCTTGTCAAGATGGCAGAAGAAGTGTGGAGGCAGCAGTCAATAAGAGAGTTGAAGGAATTGAAACAACAAAGGCTGCAATTGGACCAACAAATGCTAGGATTGAATCAAGGATTGCTACAATTAGGAGTTACATGTGTCTCAGATACATCTGAATACATAAATTCCAGTAGATCGTGGACACCACAAGTGCCACCTGAGAACTTCAATAATGAAGGTAATATGCTCTATTCACAGCATAAAATTTATGCATCTTAGTCATCACATCAAATGAATATTTATCATGTCCTTCCTAGACAAATATTTGTAAGCTATCAGAATCAGCAGCTTGAGGAGGAGGAGGATGAATATGCACATACTCAAAGCCAAGAGCCCATCACAGAATCATAATGTAGAGTTTCTCCCTTAGATTCATTTTTTGACATAGAGAGATATAAGGGAGAAGATGTAAACTCTCTATACAATAGGATGACATACATCTGTATGCAATTACCTCCTCATTGTAGGCCTATAAGACACACATTTGTTGCACAATTTCTAAGAGCATCAGAGCCTAAATCAATTTATTGGTCAAAGTCATCAAAATAGTGTGCCTTGGATGTAGTGAATAAACTTATTGATTCCATACTTGGGACAAGGTATATGGATACTGGCAACCATAAATCTAATAGTCATATCATGGATGATCAAACAATGCAACAAACAAAGGAAGCATGTGCTACTGGGATTTAGAATGACAATTTTTCAGATTTGGAAGATGGTGATGATATGGAGGATCAATCATACATCTTGGATGAGGACTACAATGATCAATACCATGGTGACACAATTAATCATGAAGAATAATTCATGGGAGAAATTTCTTATGAGGGACAAGATGATGAAAATATAGCAAAAAATTTGGAAGAAACATGTTCACTCATTAGTGAGTAGGTTTCAAATTTGTTAACTCTTGAATACCAAAGATGTGCACATAAAGATAATTCTAAAGTTTTGGGTCCAGCATACATTTTCTTTGATAGTGAGGGTACTATGTGTAATGATTCATTTGATTCCATGTGCATTTCTCAGAGTGGTGAAGAGATCTTTGAAGCTGATCAAGAATCCATTTATGTCCAAGAAGAGGTATGTGACTTGAACAATTTTTGTCTACAAGAGAAATATGTTGGTTTGCATGTTATTGATGATGAGTGTTCAACATTTGTTGATTCAAGTATGTATAAGGATGACTGTATGGATAAAAAGTATGTGTCAATACCAATCGGTGGTAGGAAAGGATTGGAAATTATTTCTGATTTGATTGTTCCAGAAGGTGTTGATGAGACTGGATTTTTAGATTCCCATGAGAAGCATTCAGATTTTCAAGTCCCAGTATAGCTACAGGATCATTCAATAGTATATGATAATGAGCAAGATTATGAATGTCCCATTGAATCTAGATACACTTTGTATGTTGAAGGTGATAAAGACTTGTCATATGATGATAGGAATTATGAATTGTAGAGTGGTGAAAGGAATGTGAGTTAGGTTGAACACAATGATTTCCTAAAGGTTTTCAATGACAATGCATGTAATAGGGCAGTTGGAATGGATAGATTCAAAAGAAACCTGATGAGCTCAAATCAGAATAAAGTCTATGATAGAGGAAAGTGTAGTCTTTTCTTTTGGGTGGCCTGGGGCCATCCTTTATGGTTTGAATTTCAGACCATAACAGGTGTAACAGAGGATTAAGGTTTGCCAATGCATGGACAATTCCTAACAAACCTCTTTAAACATTCTTTTCCATGCATAGTAGTTCAGGAATTTTTAAAGGGGCTGGGACTTGCAAGTACATGGACAATCCCAGAGTTCCCTCATTGAAAACATTTTTTTTCTTTCTATGTATAGTAGTGTAGGTTCATCTTCCATTTTCCATCTCTTTCATTTTTTGTTCCCTCCTTCTTCCTTTGCCTTTATTTTCATGTCCTATCCTTTGTTTGGTCTGCTCTCCCAGTGATATTCTGGATTCTTCCAGTGATTGGAAAATCACTCATCCCCAACAAGAGCCACTATTAGAACCAAAAAAAATTCATTAAAATTCTAAGGGGTTTTTCCCATTTAAACCCATTATTTTCCTACCTTTTCATAAAAAATAATTTCATCCCCTCATCCAAAGTGCTAAAACACCTTATACCTTATACCATTGCCTTAATATTCACTTTTTATGTCATTTACCACGGCTTCCCACAGACTAGCCTGCGGTATAGAAGTGGTGGTTAAGAACAGTCACGCAAATGTTTACCGTGCAACTGTGGACGGTCAGAGAAGAGACCGTGGTGGTGTGGTTGACAGAGGCAAGCAAGTGAAGTGGTGGTGGATAGGGGCTACCGCGGTACCGCTGACGGTCATCACAATGACTATGGTAGTGCGGTAAGTTGCGGAGGTAGCAGTCAAGGTGGCTACTATGATACCGCAGTTAGTCAAGGAGGACACTGTTGTGGTGCGGTGAACAGTCAACATAACAACAAATGCTTATCGATACACCACGGGCAGTCAAAACACTGTCCGTGATGGCACGGTAAGCAGTGAGGCGGCAGTGAAGTCACCTACCGTGGTACTGCCACCGATCTACGAGGAGACCGCGGTGACCATGGTGAACAATTAGCAAGGAGTGAGGTGGTTACTAAGAAGACCCACTGTGGTACTGCTGGCAGTCTAAATTGAGACCGCGGTAGCACAGTGGTTGGGAAGATGATAGTGGAGGTAGCGGTCGAGACAGGTCACCGTGGTACCGCTAGCGGTTAAAACACAGACTGCAGTGGCGCGGTGGATGGCGGGGGGCAGTCAAAGTCAAAGCACCGTGGCACCGTGGGAAGACAAAACATTGATCGTGGTAGAATGGTAAGAATAAAGGAAGTTTCGGGAGATAAAATATAAAGAGCGATCAAGATATTACAACAAAATCGAAAGGCAGATTATAGTTTGAAAATATTTAATTTGCCGATAAGGCAACTTAATTAAATATTTTAATTTATGTCAATGAATATAAAGCGGTTGTAACGGGTAAATGAAGGGTCACGACCCTTGGGATTTACTCTATAAATGTATTGAAAAATCAATTAAACGGAGGTAGGAGTAGGAACAATTAGATAATTGCAGAAGTAAAACTAGGGAAATGGAAAAAATGTATAGACCTTCTTGAAATACAACAATGGAGAAAATGTCTTAAACTGGTAAAATTATTTTTGGTGTTCAGTTGTTGTGATGTAATAATCCATATTTTTTATCTGATTGTCTCCAACTTGAGGTCTTTTATCATTTAAATCAGCATATCAAGTATATCTCTTATTTGTCAAAATGTATTCCCATTTTGTGTGATTTAATTATTTGGTGTCTGCAAGTCGGAATTAAGTTCTTTTAACAAGTCATAGTGATTTAAGGATTTATTTTGGATGGTTAAAGAAGAACCCGGTTAAGAAACATTCTGGCACAATTACTGCAAGTCATAAATTCGGTAAAGTTTTATGTCAGTCATAGAATTTTCAAAGTGCCTAACAACTAGGTTAAGCCAAACAGGGAAACACATATCATTCTTAATTTTGACTCCATTGCCCATGTGGATAGAAGGCACTGATCTATCACAACCCAGATGATAAAATTCATAATAATCAACATATGCAAATTCTTTCTTTTATGCAATAGGAGTAGCAGTTATGATTTTATCTATTCACTTCCAATTGCCATTGTGAATAGATTGGTTGAGCAGGAAATATATTTCAAATCTGCAACATACACATAGGTGCACCCGCCTAGGTTTAGTAGAGCCTGAAGAGCAGAAGGTTCAATTATGTTAATTGGCCTTGTACGTTGGCCAAAAATGTTGTGAGAGCTTGGCAACCTCTCGTGGTTAAAACCTGCATTTTTGAGACCCGAGAGAAGGAAAGAAAGAAGATGAAACTAGAAAAGAAGATCAGCCTGAAGAAGAGGCTGAAACAAAGAAATGTCCTAAGGTAGAACATCATGTAAAGCCCAGGCAAGAAGAAGAAAATGTGCCTAAAGGGGAAGATAGCCCCAAAGAGGAAGAAAGGGTTGTATTCATCTGCTATTCAGATGAGGAGGATGAAGATAAAATAGAGTAAGAGGCCTTAGATCATGAGGAGCGACAGATCCAACGCATTCAAAGAGAAGAAGGTGATCAAGAATCACCAAAAGAGGGATCTCAAATGCCCCAGTGGCTAGAGAAGAAAATACAGAAGAAGACCCCTACTCCTATGGATCCCAAGGTGATACTGAAGGCTATCCTAGCATGGGCTCAAATAGGAGCCAAGAAAGAAAAGAAGTCAAAGGTTTGGTTGCACATCACTATGGATGCATCAAGATCCCAGACGGTGCGAATTGCCACCCATGTGATGGACAAAGAAAGAGTGACCTACAATATCTCCACTATTGATCTAGGAACATCTATGAGGGAGGAGAAGATTGATCATATCTAGGGGTCCGTAGCTACTATTATTCATCAAATGAATAAGGACCAGTCCTCCAAGGAGGAATTGAAAGCACAAGTTGCAGATCTCACTGCCTACATACAACAATGGTCTTCTGAGGAATTGCCAACAACATCGTCAGCCCCACCACTATTGCTATCAAAGGACCACATGGACAAGCTAGAGAAAAGAAATAATTGGTCAAAGGCCACCGAGGCTTGGTTCTGGAGTGTAATTTATAATGGAGATATGGGCATTGTCCATGCCATCTAAACAATAAACAAGTTCTGAGACCTGCAGAAACAACTGGAGTCTACCAAGAAGACCTTTCATCGCTTCATAGAGCTATATAGGATTACCTACCCTAAGCTTGAAGCCATCCTTAAGTTACTTGATAAATTATGGGAAAAGGAGCTAGGTCTGGCAAAGAATGATCAATGGCTAGTTGAAACATGGAAAATGAGCTTAGACCATAGGAAAGAGGTCTTGGAGCAAGTGCTCCATGAGGTAAAGATCGATTTGGAATGGGCCAAGGAGCATAGGGCAGATGCTGAGGATTATCTCAATCTTATGATGGACTACGAGATGCCAACCCTCAAGCTCGATGCGGGGAAAATCAGGTCGCACTTTCACAAGAAAATGGAGGACAAAACAACAGATTTGCTAACACCGGATTTTATGGGCTTCGCTGCCAATGCCTCCATCCAATTTGAACAAATGATCAAAGCTACGCCCAAGTGCTTGAAGAATTGGGAACAAATAATGGGCCAATCAAAGAAATTATCTTTTCACTTGATCCAATTTGATATCATGGAGTGGGACAAGCTCCAGGTGTTGATTGGAAAGTTTGTGGAGTATGCCATATTGCAAAAGGAGGTTGGAAAGTCTATCATTGATGATGAATTCCTCACTATTTAGGTAGAGAAAAGAGCAATCAACTAGAAGACAAAGTGCTACAGTGTTGGACACTAGAAGACAAAATAGGCTAGAAGACAAAATGTATTTTAAATTGTAAGATATTTGGGGGTAGGTGAAACCCTAGTTTGTAGTGAATCTTGGCCACACAATGAGATTGAACCTTGGCCTCATTTTTCTTTTTGAAAACTATAAATAGGGGTCCCCTCCTCTCATTTTAAAGAAAGTTGAGTTGTTGTAAAGACATGTTGCTGAAACTTTAATAGAAATTAATTGATTTTGATGGATTCTTGAGTTTCATTCATGTTTCATGATTCTTCTCCTCATAGTTGATAGATTTTAGTAGATTTACTTTGTTGTTCTATGTGTTATTACATGCTTTAGTAGATTAGTAAATGTTGTTCATTGATGCTGAAGAATTATGTTGTGTTGATGCCCTTCCTTGTTCATGCTTTTTGTTGTTTGTTGATGATAAAAACCAGTGTAAAGCTAGTTTGAACATATATTAATTGTTGCACATAAACTTCATCTTTTATTCATGATGCATTGTGAATGAATGGTTAAAAATCTACAGACCCTAGGAGATAGCACTAGTCTCATGATACTGTAAGTTGGTTTGGTTAAGTGGGACTTAGTTTCAGGAAGGTTGTCCATTCTAGAGCTCTCCATTATCATTGTTCATTGGTAGTTTCAGGTCCAGGAACCTCTTTCTTTCCCTTACCTTTTGACCTTTCTTTGAAATAGCGATTTAAGTAAAGTTCAGGCATCATTGTAAAACCCAATCTGATGATAAAAGATGGAGTTTAGATTGTTTTTTTGAACTTGCAACAATTGCACATCAATTCTAACTCTTGAAAACTCCATTTAAAGAACCAATCTCCCTCCAACTTAACACATGTAAGGCTACCCTATGATTACCATCAAATCACATAAAACTAATTGAGACATTCCAAGCAAGTCATGACTTGACACCTCAGAGACCTTGGGGTAGGATTTTGTAACTCGTTTGCAGATTTCCACCTTTCAAGAGAGGTGATGCATCTATGCATTACCTGTGTTGAGAAGTGCGAAAACACACATCAATAGTCTATCAAATCATTTTATCAAACAACATAGACAAGGCAATCAACTGTTTGAAGAAATTCCTCAAAGAAATGTGGTCTCATGGTGATGTGCATTTTTTCAAATAGTTGATTGCCTTAGCTATGTTACCAAATTTTCCATACATGTCTCTATAAAATTGGTAAATACTCCTCCCACATTAATAGATCTTTGAATCTATTTTGGTTTTCATCAGTATTTCTAAACTTACCTCATCACTAAACTTACCTTTTCACTAATGTTGTGATATATTTTTAATGTTTCCTTGATTACTCTACCTACAAGGGATTGTAACCCTTCTCTCCACTGTTTCAAGACTCTTTATTCAAGGCTAACTTAGAAACATGGGGAAAGGTGAAACTAAGTCAATAGGGCCAACTAGGTGATGTAAGTATGAATTTAATTGCCCTACTTGATTTTTAAGTTCTTCCTTTGTGTTCTCATCCTTTTTCATTCTCTCAAGTATAGTATCTATTTTGTGCTTATCTTGCAAACATGGCATTCCATGAGACCAAAATTCTTTAATGCATTCCATCCAAAAATTCATGTGACCTTTGACAAGATAGTGAGGTCACAAGCTTGTCAATGTGGTAGGATTGACAAGGTAGTGGGTTGTTTGAAAAAATGCCTCATAGAAATGGTGTCTCACGGTGATGTACAATTGACAAGGTAGTGTGTTGTTTGAAAAAATGCCTCATAGAAATGGGGTCTCATGGTGAATATCCCACTACCTTGTTAATCATACATCATCGTGAGACCCTATTTCTATGAGGCATTTTTTCAAACAACCCAATACCTTGTCAATCCTACCGCATTGACAAGCTAGTGAGGTCAGTAGCTTGTCTATGGTACCACATTTTGCATACATGTCTACCAAAACATTTTTTCAAACAATTCACATGCCTTGTGTTGGTTCTCAAAAATGCAGGTTTGAACCATGAGAGGTTGCCAAGCTCTCACAATGCTTTTGGCCAATGTACAAGGTCAATTGATGCAATTGTACCTTCTACTCTTCAGGTTCTGCTAGACCTAGGCGAGTGTACCTATATGAATGATGCAAATTTTGAAATGTATTTCATGTTTGAACTATCTACCCATAAAGGCAAAGGGAAGTGGACAGATAAAATTACTACACCTACTCCTACTCCTACTGCACAAATGAAAGGTTTTGAATATATTATTTATGTGAATCTTATCTCTGGATTGTGGCAGATCAGTGCCTTCTATCCACATGGGAAATGGAGTAAAAAAAATTATATGTGTTTCCTCTTATTGGCTTAACTCTAGTTGTTAGGCACTTTGAAAATTCTATGGCTGGCATAAAACTTCACTAAATCTATGACTTGCATAAACAGTGTTGGAATGTTTCTCTATCAGGTTCTACTTCAACAATCCAAAATAAATCCTAAAACCACTGTGACTTATTAAAAGATTTTTATTCTGACTTGCAGACACTAGTTAATTGAATCACACAAAATGAGAGTGCATTCTAATAAATCAAAGATATACTTGATATGTTGACTTAAATGATTAAAAGACTTCGAGTTGGAGACAACCAAAATAAAGAATATGAGTCTATACAACACAAAAACTAAACACCAGAAAGGAAATCACCAATTAAAAACATTTATCTCCATTTATTATGTTTTAGGAAAGGCTCTGTACATTATTTGCATTCCCAGTCCATTTTCTGGAAAAATCTAACTCCTACTCTAACCACCTGTTGTTCTCCCTTTTTTCAACTGATTTTTCTAATTATTTATACAATACATATCAAGGGTCGTGACCCTTCATTTTCAGTTGGAACCGCTTTACATTCACTGACAGAAAATAAAATATCTGATTAAGTTACCTTATCAGCAAATCAAATATTTTAAACTATAGACGAGCCTTTAATTTTCCTTTATATCTTTCTTGCCTTTTATATTTCATTTCATAGCTTGATTGGTCTGTATATTTTATTTCCCCATGGTTTTATTGTTTCTACTACTCCACACTGGTCAACTTTTTGACCGGCCCCACACTACCATCTCCTACCGCTCCACCATGGGCATATTTTTCATTGTCGACGGTACTGCGGTGTTAGCATTTAACTGTCATTTCCCATTCTTTACCACTGCGCTACTGCGGTCTTCACTTTACCTCCCCGCGGTATGGCAGTGTTCATCCTCAGTGCTATCTTCTATTTACCACGGTCTCTGGCCAGACTACTAGCGGTACTGCAGTAGACATCTTATGCCAGCTTCATTGCTTGCTAAACTTTTACCGCGACACCGCAGTCTACATCTCAACCGATCGCAGTGTAGCGGTAACCGTCTGTGTCGCTCTCTCACCATCACTTGTTGTTCACCACGCCACTGCGGTCACCTTTGGAGCCCCCCGCGGTTGCGTGGTAACTGTCTTGCATGCTCTGACCAATTATCCCACTGTTATTTACCTGTCACCGCACTACCGCGGTCTTTAACTTTGTCGGTTGCGGTATGACAGTAAACAATCCAACTGTTGCCTTATCGCCTCACTGACTATTTACTACACCGGTTATCTCACCGCCACCACGATACCGTGGTCAATAATTTGACTGCGTGCGGTGTGGTGGTGACTGCTCTCTAATTGCCAGGCTTACCCTCCACCACACAATCGTGAGCTGGTTGATAACTGTTTGTGGTAAAGCGGCATGGAGTATAAGATGTTTTAGCATTTTGGATGGGGAAAACAAATTTTAAGGGAAAGATAGGAAAATAAGGGGCATGAATAAATAAAATCCCTTAGGTTTTTTACGGATTTTTATGGAAAATTGTGGGAAAACCTTAGGGTTTTAAATGAAATTTTTGGTTCTAACAGTACCAACAGTTTGGCACCATATGTTTGAAATTTTTGGTTCTAACACCTTGTCCATGCTTCCATTTTGTGCCTATCTTGCAATCATGGCATGCCACGAGACCACATTTCTTTAAGGAATTCCATCCAAAAATTTAAGTGACCTTTGACAAGCTAGTGAGGTCACTAGCTTGTCAATGCAGTAGGATTGACAAGGTAGTGGGTTGTTTGAAAAAATGCCTCATAGAAATGGGGTCTCACAATGATCATTCCATCCAAAAATTTCAAGTGACCTTTGACAAGCTAGTGAGGTCACTAGCTTGTCAATGCAGTAGGATTAACAAGGTAGTCGTATATCACCGTGAGACCCCATTTCTTTGAGGAATTTTTTTCAAATAGCCCACTACCTTGTCAATCCTACCACATTGACAAGCTAGTGAGGCCATTAGCTTGTCTATGGTACCACATTTTGCATACATGTCTACCAAAACATTTTTGTCAAAAAATTCACATCCTTTGTCCATGCTTCCATTTTATGCCTAACTTTCAATCATGGCATGCCCGAGACCACATTTCTTTAAGGAATTCCATCCAAAAATTCATGTGACCTCTGACAAGCTAGTGAGGTCACTAGCTTGTCAATGCGGTAGGACTGTCAAGGTAGATTTTCATGTGACCACATTTCTATGAGGCATTTTTCAAATAGCCCACTACCTTGTCAATCCTACTGCATTGACAAGCTAGTGAGGTGTTTTCAAATATCCCACTACCTTGTCAATCCTACTGCATTGACAAGCTAGTGATGTACATCAGCATGAGACCCCATTTCTATGAGGAATTTTTACCTTTTCAATCCTACCTCATTGATAATTTAGTGACCTATCGCCGTGAGACCCCATTTCTATGAGGCATTTTTTCAAATAGCCCACTACCTTGTCAATAAGGCATTTTCTAACCATTGTGATGTTTATCATTCTATATGTTTAGATTTGCATACTAACAATGTTTTGCAAGATTGTGTCATACATGCCCCACCAACATCTTCAAGAGACTTCTTATCAAAAAAATTATGTGAAAGAGAGGAAGGAAAAATATTCTATAGGAAAAAATGCTTGGATAGCACATGTTAGCATTGTGATGGCTTGCAACGTATGCCAATATGTGAACATATGGAAAGCATACATGTGGTTGGAAATAAACTAGTAGAGTTCGACAAGTATAAAATAATGGCATACAATACGAAAGATGGTAATCAAGAAAAAGGTGTGATTTGGTTATTCAAAAGATTTTAGCGTATCAGTTTATGTCTACATTTCATGACAGTATAGTGTATGAGTATGCAAGGAATACCCATAGAGCTCGATGGTTGGACTTGCAATTCAATTTATGCAAGGACACCTTTCTAGTTGGTAGCATGGTTGTAGTGGTCGACTTTGCAAAGAACTACACTCTACAACCACAACGTGAGGTGCAGCCATAATATTACAACTCCACGTAGGTTTCTATATTTGTGCACATAGCATTCATTCATGCAGCTGATAGTACATAGTATACCAGGAAGGTATTGAGGGAGTACCACTTTTACATTAGTGATGATCGCACACATTCTCTAGAGTTTGTGCAAGGTTGCTTTCAGTTGCTCTACAGTGATTTGGCTACAAGGGGCATTGCATATAGTCAGCATATAATATGGTCAGATAACTATGCAACACAGTTCAAGAACTCACAGATGTTCTATCGGTTGAGAAAGATGCATGTTATTATAGGTGTTCAACATATGTGGAACTTTTGTGAGGCCGAACATGGAAAGGGGGAGTGTGATGGTGCAGAAGCATGAGTCAACGGAGCATTAGCATGAGAAGAGTTAAAGTATAAAGACAATGCAAAGTTGACAAATGCAAAATCAATCGTCGAGTGGTGTAATGCTTCGATGGGTCCAGGTAATGAAGGTAAGTCTTCATTTCATAGATTTTTTTGGTTGATAGATGATACCAACATTCCACCATATGAGGATTTTTGTACACTGACAGGATCAAGTGAGCTACACTCTTTCATTATCTCAAATGAAAGTTCATGGAGTATCCATACACAGAAGATGGCATGCTTTTTTTCATCATGTACAATTCAAGCCTAGAATGAGTGCGAGTCAAAGGAGTGGGTTGACGAATGGAGGTTAAGTTATCTTAGCCCACTTCACATGTATCAGCCTCCAATGGCATTGGAACTAACACAGATGGAATCATCGGTTGAATTTGACCACATATCAGATCTAGTTCAACTGGGTAATATATCTACTTGCATAATTTTTTTAATTCCTATTGTTATATTACTTTGTAGTGTATTTGTAATGTTGACGAATTTCATCTAATTTACTACACATATCAATGTAGGGAATGTTTATGAAATCATTGTAGATGAAGACAACAAAGAGGGAATGTATTATTACTTGTGTCATTGTGTTGAGGCCAAAAAAAATTTGGAGGCACCAATTATAGATGGAGAAAACATCGAATACCCTATAGGCTCAGTGGTTGCTACTGGAACATGGCTTAGAAGGTGCCCACATAAGAGTGTTAATTTTTGGTTGTTTTAGGACTTTGACATGCATCAGAAGATTATTCATTACTTGAACCTTGTCATGGCGTCCAATGTTCATTTGATAAAATATGGGGGTAGACCTTTGAATAAGACCTTGTGGAAGGTACGTTAGTCTGACCATGAGGCAATAATTGACACAATAAAGAGTAGAGTAGACCCAGATGGTTCATTGGATTAATTTGCAAATATGCACATTGGTTCTTATTAATTTGTAAGCATGCACTTTAATTTGTACTAAAATTTAGAGTATGCACATTAAGATTAGTTGATAGTTAGATCTTTTGTTTCTATATTTCAAGTTTACATATGTTTTGGTTCCAAGTTTGTACATGTGTTTTGGTTTGAAGTTTACATATGAATATTGGGCAGATTATATTTTTTGGTTCAATACATAGCATAGACAAGCTAGCGGGCCAACTAGCTTACCAATTATGTGAAATTGGCAAGCTAGTGGGTTGTTTGAAAAAATGGGTTCAAGAAATGGGGTCTCACGATACATCATCATGAGACAGGCTCAGTGGTTGTTATTGGAACATGGCTTAGAAGGTATCCACATAAGAGTTTTAATTTTTGGTTGTTTCAAGACTTTGACACACATCAAAAGATTATTCATTATTTGAACCTTGTCATGGCATCCAATGTTCATTTGATAAAATATGGGGGTAGACCTTTGAACAAGACCTTGTGGAAGGTACGTGAGTTTGACCATGAGGCAATACTTGACACAATAAAGAGTAGAGAGGACCTAGATGGATCATTGGATTAATTTGCAAGTATGCACATTGGTTCTTATTAATTTATAAGCATGCACTTTAATTTGTATTAAAATTTAGGTTTTGCACATCAAGATTAGTTGATAGTTAGACCTTTCATTTCTATATTTCAAGTTTACATATGTTTTGGTTCAAAGTTTACATATGAATATTGGGCAGATTATATGTTTTGGTTCAATTCGTAGCATAGACAAGCTAGCAGGCCAACTAGCTTGCCAATTCGATAAAATTGGCAAGGTAGTGGGTTGTTTGAAAAAATGGGTCCAAGAAATGGGGTCTCACGGTACATCACCATGAGGCCCCATTTCTTGGACCCATTTTTTTAAATAACCCACTACATTGTCAATTTCATTGAATTGGCAAGCTAGTTGGCCCTTTAGCTTTCCAATTCGATGAAATTGGCAAGGTAGTGGGTTGTTTGGAAAAATGGTTCTAAGAAATGGGGTCAAGCTAGCAGGCCAACTAGCTTGCCAATTTCATGGTGATGTATCAAATTGATTCTAGTGTTGACCAAGATATGTGCTTTTCACATGTACATTTTTCTTATGTCAACGCTCTACTTCTTATTTTCTTTAAATTGAAGTCTTTATTATGATATTTACATATTCTTCCATTCTATCATGTTGAAGAAGTGGAGAGCTGCAAACATTATAGATAGGAAATATTGTATTAATTTTTGTCATGCTTTGTTATCTTCAAAAATGTGATTTTTTATGGATTCATTATCATTTGTATTGCTACTATTTTTGTGGCACTATTGTTGTTCTTTTTACTGTCATCTTATCCATTAACTATGTTCCCATATTTTCCCTTCTTGTCTTGCTACCCTCATCAAGCTTTCATAGTCATAAAGGGTTATTGTTGTTCCTCCTTGTTATACTAGCCATGAATATCATGATCATTTGAAAGATATAGAATCAAAGGAACACTCCCTTCTTCTATGACTTTAACACCATTTGATTGTGGGATCTTCACATTTTATGTTTCTTGAGAGTCCTCGAGTGACTGTTTATTCTTTTTATTCATTAATCTATCCGTTTAATCTCAGAATCTGCTTCCTCTATATTTCCATTTCCTAATAGACTATTATCATATATTGATGAGCATTATTATAAATCATGCCTTATCTTGGTTTGATTTGTCTCTTTTTGAAATGATTGTGACTCTTTTATCCTTGCCACCTCTTATGCAATTTGTCTTCTTCATTATTGTTTCATAGTTTTCATATCTTTGATGAAAGGTGGTTGTCTTCAATCTCTAAGAGACTATCTTTTTAAGATCTTCCATATAGATTTATCATGATCTTTGCCTCTAATGAAACCCTTGAAGCAATTAAGATGATTGAACTATGAATAAAAGAAAACCTAGAAACCCTAGCATGGTTGATTAGTTGGGATCGAGGGTTTCAATAATGGTTCCCATATGGTTGTCTTCAATCTCTAAGAGACTATCTTTTTAAGATCTTCCGTATAGATTTATCATGATCTTTGCCTCTAATGAAACCCTTGAAGCAATTAAGATGATTGAACTATGAATAAAAGAAAACCTAGAAACCCTAGCACGGTTGATTAGTTGGGATCGAGGGTTTTAATAATGGTTCCCATATGTTTAAATCTCAACCACATGCTACTCCCTTTTATGACACCCATAAAGGTTTGTTATGGAGTCATAGATCATTCTCTTAAGATACTTTAAACAATACCAGAATTACCTCATACCTGTGCACATGCCTAAGATGTAATGACTGAGATAAAACCACATTCAATTCCATTCACTTCCACATTCACTTAATAAGGGTTGGTTAAAGAAATGGAAGTTTAAAATATCCAAAATATCAAAGATACTCTATTGGAGTGAGTTTTTCAAAGAATTAAGTGACTTGATCACAATAATTATTGTCCTATTTCTATCTCTATGTTTTCAATGTTTATTTTGATGTTAATGTATTCTAGTTGATAGTTAGAGTGTATGACCCTAGGATCTACTTCTATTGTTGTCCTATAGTTAGAGTATCATAATTTTGATATTAATGTATTCTCCCTGCCACCTATCATGTTCCTTGTTGCCACCTATCATATTCCTTGCTACTCCACCTATCATATTCCTTGATATCCATGTTTTGTGGCTTTACCTTTTAGATATACAATCTATCCTCTTGCAAATAAAAATTCATGGCTACCCTCAAAAATTTGTAATTAAGTTTGGGATCTAGTTCCCTAGTAAAGATTTATTGCTACCCTCAAACATTTGTAATGATATTTACTAAAATTTTGAAACCAAAAACATAGTTTCGATGAAAAAGTAGTAGAAATGCATTTGATAACAACAAATAGAATAGAAATGAGAATATCTATAATGATTGATGAAGAATGTTCAATTGCATAATTACATAAAAAATAAATGAATACCACTTCCAAGTTTGACTATCATATACTTGTGTCTGCAGTTCATTGCCTTTCTAATCTCTACTTTATAACATTTCATCTGTAAATACCCTATTATCTCTTTAAATATTTTTATAAACTACCCCTCTCATTTTGGAATCTTTGTATAGATCATCCTTCATTAGATTCATGCAAATATTTCAAAGAATTATAGTTAGCTAGTGAAGGAGATGAAAAAAAAATGAAATTATCTTTAGTTCTTTATTCTGACATCTGACCTTCAACATCCCTTATTCTAGTCATGATCTCTGACTTTAGCATTTTGATTTGTAAAATCATTTGATTCTTCCCTCCTCTATTCCACATATAGATCTAAGCTTTCAAATGAATCATCAAATATTTTCAAATTATTTTGACTGTAATATCCATTTGATGGATTAAGTGTCACATGCATGCAGTGCAAAGTTGCAAAGGGGTGCAACTTTTGTTCTACAATACGTATGATCAAATTGGTAGTTCAAATGCATCTGTATGGCTACATTTAGGCTAGGCATGGTCCTCTTTTTCACCCAAACACGTCAAATCGGTCTGGGCTATGTTCATGTGATGTAATCCCCTAAGAGTCCAAATTGCAAAAGGGTAGAAATCTTTGACGACCTGTTACTTGGAGACTGTGTCACTTACGGGCATTCTGTCTGAGGCATTAGAATCAAATAGGGCCCCTCTATAATAACCTCTCTTGGTTTTTATTATTTTAGAGTCATTTTCTCATGGTGTCCATTTTTCACTTGATGGAATAAGTGTCAAATGCAAGCAGTGTAAAGTTGCAAAGTGGTGCAACTTTCATTATGCAACTCGTACGACCAAACAAATTGTTTCAGCACATCTGGATGGGTATGTTTATGCTAGGCATGGTCCTCTTTCACACTCAAACATGTCAAATCACTCTGAGCTACATTCAATTCACTCAATCCCTTAAGAGTCTAAAGTGCAAAATGGTTGCAATCTTCGATGGGCTATTACTCAAAAAATGTGATGCTTAAAATTTTTTTTCCTAAGGCCACAAGATTGTGTTGGGCCTCTCTACAATAACTTTTTTTTTTCTATCTTAGAGGCATTTTCCCATGGTGACGATGTTTCAGTTGAGGAAAAAGTTGTCAAATGCGAGCAGTGTAAAGTTGCAAAGTGGTACAAATTTTGTTCCACAACTTGTGTGACCAAATGAACTATTCCAACACATCTGATAGTTCCAACACATCCATATGGGTGCGTTTAGGCTAGGCATGGTCCTCTTTTACACCCAAACACGTCAAATCAGTTTGGGCTATGTTCATGTGGCGTAATCCCTTGAGTCCAAATTGCAAAATGATAGAAATCTTTGACAAACTGTTACTTGGAGACAGTGTCACTTATGAGAATTATGTCTAAGGAATTAGGATCACATAGGGCCCCTCTACAATAACCTCTCTTGGTTTTTGTTATTTCAGAGTCATTTTCTCATGGTGTCCAGTTTTCACTTGATGGAAAAAGTGTCAAATGCAAGCAGTGTAAAGTTGCAAAGTGGTGCAACTTTTGTTATGCAACTCGTATGACCAAACAGACTGTTTCAACACATCTGGATGGGTACGTTTATGCTAGGCATGGTCCTCTTTCACACTCAAACATGTCAAATCACTCTAAGGTACATTCAATTCACTCAATCCCTTAAGAGTCTAAAGTGCAAAATGGCTGCAATCTTCGACGGGATATTACTCAAAAAATGTGATGCTTAGAACTCTTTGTCTAAGGCCACAAGATCATTTTGGGTCTCTCTACAATAACCTCTCTTTTTTTTCTATCTTATAGGCATTTCCCATGGTGATGACATTTCAGTTGAGGAAAAATTTGTCAAATTTAAGCAATGTAAAGTTGCAAAGTGGTGCAAATTTTGTTCCACAAATCGTGTGACCAAATGAAGTATTCCAACACATCTGAATGGTTATTTTTATGCTAGACATGGTCCTATTTCACACCAAACACGTTGAATCACTTTGAGCTACGTTCAACCGACTTGATCCCTTAAGAGTCCAAAGTGCAAAATGGTTGCAATCTTCAACGGGCTATTACTCAAAAACCATGATGCTTACAAAATCTTTGTATAAGGCCATGGGATCATGTTGGATGCCTCTATAATGACATCTCTCTATTTTTTCTATCTTAAAAGTATTTTCCCGTGGTGATGACTTTTTAGTTGAGGAAAAAGTTATCAAATGCAAGCAGTGTAAAGTTGCAAAGTGGTACAACCAAATGAACTGTTCTAACGTGTTCGGATAGGTATATTTATGCTAGGCATGGTCCTCTTTTGCACCCAAACAATCCCAATCACTCTGAGCTATGTTCAATCGGCTCGATCCCTTAAGAGTCCAAAGTGCAAAATGACTGCAATATTTTACAGACTATTAATCAGAAATCGTGACACTAAAAAATCTTCGTCTGAGGCTACGAGATTGTGTTGGGACCCTCTACAATAACCTCTTTTTTTTTTTTAACCATTAAAAAAGGCATTTTCCTGTTGTGATGACTTTTCACTTAAGGAAAAAGTTGTCAAATGCAAGCAGTGTAAAGTTGTAAAATGGTGCAACTTTCGTTCTACAACTCGTATGACCAAACAAATTGTTTCAACACGTCTAGATGGGTACGTTTATGCTAGGAATGGTTCTATTTCACACCCAAACATGCCTAATCACTCTAAGCTACATTCAACCGACTCGATCCCTTAAGAATCCAAAGTGCAAAATGGCCTTGTAATCTTTGACAAACTATTACTCAGAAACCGTGACACTTAAAAAATCTTCATCTAAGGATCTGGGATTTCGTTGGTCCCCTCTACAATAATGTATCTCAATTTTTTCTATCTCGAAGGCATTTTTCTGTGGTGATGACTTTTTAGTTGAGGAAAAAGTTGTCAAATGCAAGTAGTGTAAAGTTGTAAAGTGGTGCAACCTTCATTTTGTAACTCGTACGACCAAATGGACTGTTCCAACACGTTCGGATGGGTACGTTTATGCTAGAAATGGTTCTATTTTGCATCCAAACATGCCCAATCACTCTGAGCTATGTTCAACCAGCTCGATCCCTTATGCTGACATGCAAAACAAAACAAAAGAGAAAGATTCACACAAAAGTTGACAGGTCTGAGTTTCCACACCAAAAGCATATGATTACATGAAAGAGGTAAAACATCTGGGTGTGAAAATAGTTGAGGAAATCCTAAACCTTTTTCATTCTTGAATAGGTTATGATCCAATTACTATGTGGATCCCATACTTACATTGAATTGATTATTATTAATATTAGTATTTAGGTAACTTTTTTATTCCTATTATGACTCTAATCACAAATGAGAAGGCTACATGACTCTTAAAATCTTGTATGATCATCCTCAAGTCTAGCAAGGGTAAGACATTTTTTAATTATCCTCCTTGCCCTTACAAGAATATGGTTGTTGTAAAGAGGAAATTTTTCAAGATTCTAGAAAAAATTGAAAGATTTATAGCTAAACCTAATCATAGTTCAATTGAAATGTGAGCCCACATGGTGGCTTATGACCTAGCTAAAGAGAATCATGAGCAATAACATTAATAAGTTCACACTAGAGCCTCGGCCATAAGTAGAAGCAAAAAATATCCCAAAGACCTATAAATATATGTTGATACATGAGATATTACAACACCTATTCCTACTCCTTCACAATCATATCAAACATTCTAGAAGATTTTTTTTGCATATCACCTATAATTAAAAAATGCATTCTTTGAATCTAACCTAGGTTGGCATGAATATAGAATAAGTAATTAGTGAAAATATGGACAAGAAGTTGGACACAGTGGAAAAACCAAGTCACATTTTTCCTTGGGTAATAAATGGGATGACATATATGAGAAGGATCATTTCAATCCTACCTCTTTCTTCACTCCAAAAAAGCCACAAATCTAAGTAAGTGAAATAAAAATAATAACATTTGGTGATGAAAAAGAAGTAAAAATCAAAACCTACAAGTTTCCAAACCAAGTAGGTAATTACATAGGTAGATTTATTGCTAGAACAATTCACAACCTATGCATCTGCTCAACCATATATTTCATTTAAAATTATCTTGACCCCACTCTAATGAGTATTTCAAAGAAAACAAAAGAAACAATTAACTCTAGTTCTTATTGAAGAGGAATCTACCTAAAATGTCCTACTGCAAAGAATGAGAGGTTCCATCTCCACAAAATTAAATTTTAAATACATTGTAACCAACCAAGAAATAATAAAATCACCCAAGACAACTAAGGGGAAAACTAATGACTCCTTTGAATCTTAGTAGGTACCCACCACAAACTAGAGCTTATTTTAGAATACTACAAGCAGAGGTGAGGACCTAGAATAGGAGAAGGCAAAAAATTGAGAGAAGTGATGATCCACCTATGAAAATGGGATATGAAAATTAGAAAACAAAATAACAAAGCATACAAGATCCATTAGAGGTTTGTATAGAGAAAGTACAATAGGTTACACTATAAATATATATCTTCCCTCTCCTCCTAGATTTATCCCTTTTAAATTCTTCTTTGGATTCCATATTGAATTAGCACATAAGTAAATGATAAATCGTTGGTGAATCATTTTTGGAAATATTGAAGTTATTTAGCATCAACTAATAAAGTTGTTTAGTATAAATCAATAAATATTCAAGACAAACCATGAAGGATAGCAATGAGCAATGCTACTGCTAACCAATTAATAAGTATACACATGAATAAGTGAAGCAAAGGTACTCAAATACACGTAAGCCTTGAAGTATACACATGAATATATAGTATACACATTAATACAAAGTATATGGATGAATACAAGGTATACACATGAAAACATGTAAGTCACAAAGTATACATGTAAGTTCTAAAGTATACACTTGAATACATGTAACTCATATCTATTGAACTGTGGATTTATAATGCAAATATGGACATCATCGATAAAAAATATTTGTATTAATCAAATAGCCATATAGGCATGCATCAATATATGTCGATATAATTGTAAAATATATATAAAATAGTCATATAGGCTTACAATAATGCCATATAGGCATACAATGTCAAATTTATGCAATACAAAATATGTCCAAAAATGCCATATAGGTATACAACAAAGGGCCCTGGAATCAAAATTCATTGCCCTCCAGGCTCTTGAAACAAAATATTTCCCTTTGTTGGTTGATTAGATGGCAATAAGTCTATCACTCATTTACTCTAAGGTTGAGGAGTGCTCCTGGTGCTCCTCCTAAGGTTTAGTTCTCGATCAAGCCTTACTTGCTACAATAACAAGTAAAGACATTAATATATAGAAATTGCATTATTAAAAATGATATATTTAACAAAATAATCACTTACCACCTCTAGATGATCACTCTCCTCAAGGGAAATATTTTCATGCCCATGCTATGGCATTTTGAAGCCCTATAGAAACCATCCAAAGAGAAATTAAACTACAAATCAATAATGGTTTGATTTTTCACTAACTAACAACTATAACAATGAATGTAAATTGAGATTTAGTAATCTAATTAGTAATTTAGTAATTTAGTAATGAAAAATAAAATAGTGATGCACGTCATAGCTTATAATGTACGAGATAATGAACAAAATTTTGAGTACTTATTGAACTATATATTTCTTACTATCATGCTTACTATTTTCCCTATCCATAGCTTGTTTGAAAGCACTTGTTTTAGGCTTTTATCCATAGTAGCGAGGTGGTGAACCATTTGATAAAATTATTTGGTAGACATGTATAAAAAATGTGGTAGCATAAAGAAGGCAGTGAACTATTTGAAAAAATGCCTCAAAGAAATGTAGTCTCATGGTGATGGAATTCCATGAAAAACAAATGTGTCATGGCATTCCATCACCATGAGACCATATTTCTTTGAGGCATTTTTTCAAATAGTTCATTGCCTTCTCTATGGTATTATGCTGGGATGGGGTGGATTGTATAGTGCGGTCTTGGTTATGAGATGGAGGGCAATCATGACATGAAGGGGGAGGGTTTGGGATATGAACAAGTGGAATAAGAGGTGGAAGGTTCCATGGATTGGTAAATTGAGGATGAGGATGAGGACCTTGAAAATAATTTGGAGGGGAATTTTGGCTAAAGACTTGGTTTCTATTCTTAAGGCAGTGAGTAGTTTGAAAAAATGCCTCAAATAAATGTGGTCTCGTGGTGATGGAATGGAATTCCATCACCATGAGACCACATTTCTTCGAGGCATTTTTTCAAAATACTCACTAGGTCTTGTCTATGCTATTGCTTACTATTATGCTTTGATAGATTTTTTCCAAGCATCCATAGTTTGTTGGAAAGCACCTTTTTTAGGCTTTTAGCCATAGCAGCAAGGAAGTGAACTGTTTGATAAAATGATTTGGTAGACATGTATGGAAAATGTGGTAGCATAGAAAAGGTGATGAGTTGTTTGAAAAACTGCCTCAAAGAAATTGGGTCTCATGGTGATGGACATCACCATGAGACCACATTTATTTGAGGCATTTTTTCAAACAACTCATTGCCTTGTCTACATTATTGTTTACTATTATTCTTTCATAGAATTTTTCCAAGCATCCACATCATAGACAGGGTAGTAAACTATTTGAAAAAATGCCTCAGTAAAAGTGGTCTCATGGAATGCCATGACAAGCAAATGCAATTGGTAGTTGCTCCTACTTATTACTTTCAAAAGAGGAAAGAAAATGTTAAAGTTGAATTTAGTTTTGATATACTGTTGGGAAATTTGATGGAAATTTCAAAAATAACTTCAAATTTTGGCTAATATTCTATAATGGATGTTAGCCAGGGTTTGACTTATTTTATGAAAAAGGATATGATACATAACTATGTGTTATCTTTCTAATGTGTCAATTAGATGATTTGACAACTCATGTAATTGACAATTACAGGTGTGTTATGATCTGGTTAGATCTATGTAAAATATAGACTTGGTGATTTGGCTATGCTTACATTTACAAGTGTGTTACTCTAACATCACACAGGCATTAGCTAATGATAAGTGAATTGTTTCTATCCAAATCTATAGTGAAGAAAAATGAATCATTCTGGGTGATCTAATAACACATGTAATTGGAAATTACATGTGTGTTATAATATTGGTCAGATCTCAGTAGGGGAAGTTAAGTAAGGGTGAGTCAGAAGATGTAACCTGAAGATGTTCGGTGAGACATGTGGTCGCTCTTGCCGACGACAGCTGTCGATGTGACCTGAATTATCGATGTGAGTTTTCTAACTCATGTCAATGCAAGAATTTTGGCTGAGAAGTTACATTGGGGAGAGTTTGGCCGATGAACAATTTGTCAAGCTAACTTTGGTCTTCCATTAGACTTGGGAATTTTGGACCAACAGTAGAAGTCCGACCGATGGGGTATGGTCAGCGTAAGTCTTGCCAATGGTTCTTCATCGGTATGAAATATGACTTCGGCCCAACCTTAAGATCTTCATCTAATGGTTAAAGTTCGGCCGATGGTTTGGGATCAGAGTGAGTCTTGCCGAAGATATTTTTTCGGTCTGACATGGTCTATTAGGTTGATTTCTCAAAGTGGCTCTAAAGTAAGATGTTTGGCTGAGGATTACGATCAGGGTAAGTCTTCCCGATGAGATGAACAAAGAGAATTTCCATCAGTAAAACATGAACTGTCAGAGGTGCTTTGGAGACTTCCTCCGAGGAAAGCTCTCAGCCCGATGGTGTTTGGTCAGAGAAACTTCTCCAAGTCTAACCAAAGAGTTCTGTCGAGGAGACTCTCGTTGATGAACAGTTCATCGAGCTAACTTTGGTCTTTGGTTAGACCTGGGAATTTTGGACCGATAGTAGAAGTCCACTCGATGGGGTATGGTTGGCGTAAGTCTTGCCAATGGTTCTTCATTGGTATGAAATATGACTTCAACCCAGCCTTAATATCTTAATTCGATGGTTTGGGATTGGGGTGAGTCTTGTCAAAGATACTTTTTCAGTCTGACATGGTCTATTGGGTTGGTTTCTCGAAGTGGCTCTGAAGTAAGATGTTTGACCAAGGATTATGATCGGGGTAAGTCCTCCTGATGAGATGAACAAAGAGAGTTCCCATTGGTAAAACATGAACTGTCAGAGGTGCTTTGGAGACTTCCTCCGAGGAAAGCTCTCAGCCCGATGGTGTTTGGTAGAAGAAACTTCTCCAAGTTTGACCAATAGCGCAATGCAGTTGAAGATGACTTAGTGGAAATAACGTTGACCTATCTAGCTACTAAGGTGTATGTTGATTATGCTAGTTGACATTTGATCAACAAGAGAAACTGTTGAACCAATCAGTTTTGTATAGGGAATGATTTGATCACTAGCTCAATTGAATGGAAGTTTCTAAGTGGGTAATTTTGGTAATTGTGTGCTGTAATATGTATTGTAACAGAGAGGCCGAAAGAGAGAGTGAACATAAAAAAATTATGTACAAGGTTGATCAGGGAATGGTTGTGTTGTTGTGAATTGACATTTAAAATTAGTACAAAGCTCTCCTTTAAACACAGTTTGACTTGTTACATTTTTCTTTTATCATAAATTCAATGGATTTGCATAATAGAGTGTTGTCTCAAGTAAATTACAGGTTAATGAAGCTTAAGGAGTTTCAAGCAAGAAATTACAGGGTACCGTATGAAAAAGGGTTTAGATTACAAAATTGTAAAGGGTTTGTATTTTGGTCATGTACTGGGGCTATCTTTTGACAATGTAAAGGGTTACTTAAGGGGATTTGATACTCAAATGGTGATGGGTCTATATTTTGAAATGCCAAGGGGGTTCTTTTTATAAAATGTAAAAGGGGTATGTCGTCTGTCAATGTAAAGAGGTTATTAGGGAAGAGTCAGTCATGGAATACAATTAGGAATCTTATGTACTTACTCAAGCTATAACCAAGGGTTTTCTTCCTAGTTCTTTCCCACCAGTATGCTCATTTGAACTAGATTTTATAATAGCTATATTTTAATATTAATACATCTATAGTGGCTTGCCACTTTTGCTTAAAAAAAAAAATCTAGTTATTAGTTATGCAATGTGAAGTAATTATTTGAGTTTGAAATATGTGCAATGCAATGTAATCAATGATATGAATATAAACTACACAAATATATTAAGTACAATTCATTAGTTAAACTCTTTATTCTATTACCTACGTGAATGTTTGTACAACTCCACTAGCATTGGGAGGTGTTCCCACGAAACCTCCAATATTGGCCTATTCAACATCCAAAATTGGATATTAGAATGTACCATTCATATAAAAATGTTATTCACATGTAATATTTATAATTGTTTACTAGTTACATACCTCATAAATAGATGCAGTGGAATAATAAATAGGTGGAGGGCCGGTGTATCCAGTATCAACACTGTGACCCTAAAATTTTATTACAATCATTAAACTAGATTAGTTAATCTTGCATTTCAAAAATGAAATTTAATAAATTAAATTCATTGAACATTCTAACATTTACCTGAGTATCAACATCGAAATCTTCATTCAAAATGTCATCTGCCATCGCCAACTTCGCAGCTGTAGATGTATCCTACACACCAACCTCCTGACTGTTTGTGGGGTCATATGTACAAGCCGACCCACAAACCTAACAAGAATGGGGTGGAAGCCTACCCCTCGAACTCTTCCTTGGATGGTGATGTATTGTAGGACTGGCACACTGGATGATACTCTGGGTCGAAGAGCTAATAAACTGCAAAGTGTCTACCTCAACACTCTCCTTCACGACGAAAGGGATAACGACGTGATCATGAGCTGACCTAGTGAGTGCTTGTCTCCCTTGCCGTTGAGGATCCTGATGTGCACTTGTTCTATCTTGTGCTAACCCTCCACCTTTCCCTTGAAATTCCCTCATATCAAAATAGTTGGAGATTTTGTTGAGAATGAACTCACAGTAGAGTTTCCTCAAGAAATATTGGGGGACCTTGTTATTGTTGCACGGTGGATAGTCAAAAACCATCCACCACCTATCCCAAAAATAGTTCCTAATCCATTGTGGTGGCACCAATGGATAGGAAACCTCTTGGTATTAAGGTCAAGAGTTTGATTTGTGCGTGGGTCAGTGAATAGTGAGCACAAATCATATTTTGTTATTTTTTCATCTTTACTTCTTTATATGATAATTTATCTACATAAAATTTCCTACACACCAGCCTCCTATTTGTCCAACCATTTAATTGTTTGCCGATTCCATCTACATGTGTTAACATGGCTTGAAGTGAATTCACAAGTGTGCTTCTTTCCATGGTTGAACTTATAGGATCATTCAACCTCGTGATTAACTCCTTAATCTATTTTTTGTTGTTTTCAATTACCCCCATTAAATTTTATTCCTGGTATGAGGAGGATGTTGAGGAATTGTTGGAGGAGTTTGTTGCTATGGTTGTTGAGGATTTTGTTGTTGTCGTTGTTGAGAATTTTTTTCATTTTCTTGTTGATGAGAAGGAGAAGGATTTTGAGGAGGATTTTCAAGTTGATTATCAACTCCTACAAATTAAAAAAATGAACATAAAAAATAACCTAAATTTACCTATTTAGCAACAAATTCACAAATAAAACAAATAATGCTTACTTATTTGACCTCCCCGTTGATGTGGTGGCATCTGGTGATGAAATTACAAATATTTAATGAAGAAATTGAAATTTTTGATGCTTCCAAAATGCAAGCGTGCAATTGTAGGGTTTTCTAGTCACGGGTAAGAAAATACAACAGTGAAAATGAAATGAAATGGTTTTTTTTTAATTAGCTTAATGCACTCGCGTTATAACGCAAGCCAATTATAGGGTCAATGTGACTGAGCCTTAGGCTCAATCACACAAAACCATAATGCGAGCGCATTATAACGTGCTCGCATTATAGACTTTCAAAATTTTAAAAAATGGCCACACTTTGGCCCCCCAACTTTTTGCACCCGCCCACCTTCAAAAATCTAACAACATACAAAATACTAAGTAAACCCCTATAGAAATTCTAGCCATAAAAATTTCCACGTGAGTCATTGCACCTTTTGGCAGTAAATGAACCCATTTACAAGTTCTTATATTCGTTATTGACAAGGGTGGATAAGGTCAAATATACACCATGAAAGCAAAAAAAATAGAGATGAGAGACAACAAATTGGGATGCCAACACTTACCTTGAAAATTTGTAGGAGCATAGAAATTCACAAGGAGAATGAATTTTCTCGATTTAAAGTAGGATCCTAAATCCTTTGTCATTACCAATGATGACTATTTACTATTTTTGTGGTGTTCATCGATGAAATAATTGTTATTTATCCCATGTCTATCCTATATACAATGTGTTACTTTTTGTATACATGATTTGTTATAAGATCATTATTTTACCATGAAGGCAATATTAGGGACATCTTATCACCCCTTATTTTATGTGCTTACATTATTATTTGATATTCAACACTTTCTTGTAACACTATGCTTATTCATTGCAATTATTACATGCCTTTACATGCTATACATACTTACATGATTATATTTGATTTAATTGTCATATTGTTTTATCATCATTATTATCACTATCGTGTATTATTTTTCTTATCCTCCAATTCCTTGTATTCATTATATGTAACCAATTGAGGGGGTATATATTATTAATTTTTTTAAAAGATTTTAGATAATGACTTGTGCTAGATAAAGACCCATCAACACGGACAAAATGTGTTTTATTGCATTACCAATATCACATAGAGTTTTAGCACATCACACACCCATATTGCTTGAGAATTTATCACATTTCTATATATTGTGTGGAGTTTGATCACATTATTGTACCACATATATCCTTATTGCATTTCTACATCACATAATTTTTTCATGGTACTCTCTTAAAATGCAAAATTTTCTTATCCTTTTTTCTTCTCATTTTTATAGATAATTGGATCAGCTTGTAGTTTATGTTTATTTTGATCATGTGGTATATGTTACTCATTGTATACTTTTATGTTTTAAATTTTTTGATGGAGTGCTCATGGGAAGAAGAATTCAATAATGATATTTTACTTTATATGCATTAATATCCCTTTACACATGTCGTAATTTCAATTTTCATGTTGGTTGATAATGTCCATATACTTTGAAACCGATATGCCCTTAATCCTAGAGTGTGTATAGGGTTATTGGTAGTTAGCTTGGAGGGTATTTCAAGAATACATTGAATTTTCTACATTCCAAATCTCAAAGTAATTGGAGCATAAATACTTATCTATTACAAAATTATGGTTTCCAAAATTTTCACTCATAAGGCTACAAATTAGCTAATTTTTGGGAGATATTTTTTGGAAAGTGTGACCTAGGCCCTAGTAAGTTAAAATCAAAATTTTAGAGTATTTGGAACTTATTTATGTGATTTATTGAAAAATTATTTTTTTCCATCATGATGGGGCCTATAACAAGAGGCAAACGAATGTTGTCACACTTGGGAAACTCCATATAAGGATGTTGTAGAAATTGAGGATATTAATCCTAATGAAAAGGAAAGGAAAGGAAAGGTCCTTTTATAGTCCACGATACCACGCAGTCTGTTTTTGGGTCTACAAATGGCTTACAGTATATGGGACTCCTCATACTCCCAATATGAACAAGGTTAAGAAAGAAATTTCATCATTGAAGAAGGAGATTATTAAGGAAATTTCATTAATGAAGACAAATATGCAGAAAGAGATGACTAAAGAAATTTTGTCAATAAAGGACATGCAAAAGGAGATGGTTGAAGTAATTTCATCAATTAATAGGGATATGAATGGATAAAAATCACTTATTCATGGTATGAAGTATAAGGGTGAAGATTCACATCGTAAGGTGTAAGATAATACTTTTATTGGACATGATTTTTTTGGCTTGAATTAGATCTCAAGAAGGATCAACTCTCAAATAATCCCATGCATAGGAATTTTATGCCAAAGTTGGATATGATAAAAAATTATGGACAACCAATTGGCTTTGCCAAATAGAGTAGTTCTTTGATCTTCATGATGTTCCAAGACAACAAAAGTTGGCTATGGAATCAAATTATACTTGGAACCAAACCAATTTATTTGGTACCATTGGTTATGTGATGATAATATAAAGAAGGACCTTGTATGGTCACATGGACAATTTTTCAAGAGGAAATCACCATCCATAAAGGAGATTATTTCATGATAGCTAAGTTTCTTCCATCTCACTAAATTAAAGAAAATAGGTATGATCAAGGACTATAATCATAAATTTAAAACCTTGTTTTTAAGAGTGGAGAATGTTACAAATGAAAGCTTAAAGGAATTATTTTTACGAGGTTTAAAGGAGAACATAAAATATGAGATATATTTGTTCCAACCACAATCCTCGTCCCAAGCAATATTTGTGGCAAGGAAAGTTGAGGAAATTTTTTGGGCCAATAAGTGACAAGGGATTGTAAAAATAAGAGAAAGGAGCTCTCTTACATAGTTGTTGTCTCAGCATACAATGTTGAATCAACAACAAATTGAGGAGAAGAGAGAAAAAGGGTTATGTTTTAATTGTGATAGAAAATATAGTCATGGTCATAAATGTGTTGGAAAGAAATTATTCTACATTGAAGGTCCAAATAAGGAAGAAGAGGAGGACATGAAATATTAGATGGAGGAAATGAGATGGAAGAGTAATTTGAAGATACCCAATCATTTCTTGTCATGCTCTTGTTGTATTTAGTACCCCAAAAATTCTTAAAGTTGTGGGTTTCCTAAAGAAAGAGAGAGTAACCGTGCTGATTGACTCAAGAAGCAATTGCAATTTCATTAACAAGAAGCTAGCTACCCGCCAATTTTCTTTATATGCCTTGCTCTAGAATTCAAGGTCCAAATTGCAATTGGGGGTACAATTAGTTGTTCAAGTAAATTTCATAACATTAAATTAACCACTGGGAAATATCAACATGATTTCCCAATGTTTTCTATCTCCATGGGTGCAACACATATTTTTTGGGGAGTACAATGGCTTACTACTTTAGAAATAATTGAGATGAACTTGTAGGAACTATTCATGAGATCTCAATCATAAGGAAATATAGTGGAGCTAAGAGGTTTGTGCACAAAGTCCTCACATGTGGTCAAATCTCATCAAATGCAAAAGTTTCTTAAGAAAGGAGTTGATGGATTTGTGGCCCAATTATTTTCATTAGAAGCCTATCAATAAAATGCTTCTGCCCATCTATATTTACAAGAAATTATATATCTTCACTCAATTTTTTTTGGAGATATACCTAAAGGACTGCCTTCAAAGAGGGATCGTGATGATTCCATACAACAATTGCTAGGAAGTCAACCACCCAACATTAGGCCTTACAAGTACCCATATATGCAAAAAAGAGATTGAAATTATTGTTTAAGAGATGCTAGATGTAGGTATTATTAGCCATAGCCAAATTTCTTACTCATCACTTGTGGTGATGATATGTAAGAAGGATTAAACTTGGTGCATGTGCCTAGACTACAAAGTGCTCAACATGTACACCATTAAAGATAAGTTTCCTATTCTAGTCGTTGATGATTCATCTATCAAATTGAATGGACCTATGTATTTCACAAAGCTAGATCTTAGATCAAGTTATCACCAAACTTGAATTAAGGAAGAGGATATTACAAGTAAACATTTAGGACTCGCGATTGTCATTATGAGTTTATTGTGATGCCATTTGGTCTTACTAACACAACATATATATTTCAAAGTTTGATGAACTCCATCTTTAATAAAATTTTGAGGAATTTTTTCTTAATGTTCTTTGATGATATATTGATTTATATCAAGACATGGGAGGAACATTTATAACATGTACATCTAGCATTGCAAGTTCTCCAAGATCACAAGTTGTATGTAAGCCTTCCAAGTGTGATTTTAGTCTCAAATAGGTGGATTACTTGGGACACATAGTATCACTTGAAGGAGTAAAGGTTGCAAATCATAATAAAATTAAGGCTATCACATAATGACATGTGCCCAAAACTATTAATAAATTAAGGGGTTTCCTTGGATTGATTGGATACTATAGAAGATTTGTGAAGAACTATGGTTGTATAGAAACACCCCTCACAACTCTCTTAAAGAATGATTATTTTCAATGTAATTAGTTAATTAATATAATATTTAAGAGATTGAAGCAGGCTATGTGTACTACTCTAATTTTTATACTTGTTGGTAAATAGATTTGTCACTTGAAATGTTATATGATTCACCTAATGGAAAGTAGTAAAAATGTTCCAAAAGTTGGAGAGATTTCTTATGAAATCACAATCTTCCTATGCATTTGAGAGGGGTAGCTCCCTCATATGATCTTATTTTGGATTTTTAAATTTAATTTTAAATAAAATGAAAACAAACCCCAAACAATAAATGTATAAGTGTTATTATGGGTTTTGTAGGCTTGCTTAAAACTTAAACAAATGCATTATAAAGATTAGAGACTGAACATACAAGCTTCATAATAATTGTGTATTTAAAATGATAACACATCCAAATTGAGATACCAATAATTGAATATGTTTTCAAAAGTAACTCATCAAATATTGACTATTTGTTATCATAAACAAGATTAAGGATAACAAAGGTCGTCATCAACTTAACGTACAAAAAGATTAATGATGATGCATAGAAAACATTATGAATGCACCTCCAAAAATGCTTTCTATTACATTGTATAGTATTATACAATTCCAAAAATCCCTTATGCAAATTTGTGAAAATACCAAAAAGTCCCTTTATAATAACATAAGCCTTGTATATATAGGCTTTCCCCTGTAACTAATTCATAACTAAATTATAACTACTCGAGTAACTACCTTTACAATTTTTAAGAGAAATAAAACAACTTTATTTAAGTTAGAAATCTCTTGACTTTTGGACAAAGAAGGTCCATATTCTAACCTTTTACAAATATGAGATAAAAATAAAGTCGCTTTTTACAAAAGATAACATTGAAACATAACAAGTGGCTTATAAATTAGAAATTTAATAAGAAAATTGTAATTAAAGTCATTTAAAAACTCCTTTTCTCCCATTTGTACCATATCAGATGCCTTTTGTAGAAGCCCTCTATGCTACTAGTTACCTTTGATGGGAAGATTTCACTTTGAATATCCTAAATAGCTCGACAACTTGGGCCATGATCTTATTTCTAGGAATGATCACATTGCTCATTCTTAGTTTCCAAGTATCATGACTCTTTTGAATATCTTCTAAACTATGGCAATAACTAGTTGCACATGACTATTACACATATTGAGAGTGACATAAATGTTACTCAACCTTTTCATCTGCTTCATACTAAAAACATATTTATTGAACAATATTGATCATATTTTCAAATTTATTCTTGATAGTTTGCACATCTAGATCCTAGATCTCACCTTTTCTAATATATCAATGTTGAGTGATAGGAGATCATCTTGAACCTTTGTCTATATTTGTTCTCAAGTCACCGAAATTTTCTCTTGTTCTATCAAAATCTGACTAATAGTTCTAAGCTTTCATTCCACACTCTAAAACCACATGTTAGATTTATTCTCTTCAATATTTGAGAAAAAAATATTAGCAATCAAGATATCAACATCTATCTCGTTCATATCCTAGAGGTCTTTCAAAATTCCATACCACACTGAATCTTTTTCTCTCATCCTTCTTAGCTCCTTTAAATTTTTTCCTTCTAAACATTTGTCTTGTCAAAAACTTCTTTAGTTTTCTCAATAAAATATAAAGCTTCCTTATTCATCTAATCCACCTATTTTTTTATTACCTTTCCATACGATTGGTGTTTTTGCACACAATGTATAGTGGAAAAATCTATGGGTAAGGTAGATGTAGCCATAATGGACCTAAGATAAGATGATAAAACTTACACCCATTGTTTAAGTTGATCCTTCGTATGCTTCTCTTTCTTTTTCCTTTGAATCATCTTGACAGTGAACACCTAAAAGTTGTGAATATCACCTTCGTGTGTTGAAGGTCCAAGATCTAACTTGGTGATGTTAAAATCACTTTCATCAGCTTCGTCCATATTTTTGTCTAAAATGGGTTGATCTACTCCTATGCGCATATTCCTAGATGAAGAATCAATTGTCAACCTTGATGTAACTTTGGTCTTCCTTGTCTTGGCAGATATTTGAATTAGGTTGGAAATTGTATCAAATTTTGGGATAATTAGATGGGAAAAACTTCTTGTCTTTACTAAAATTTGTTGTAACCATGAAGTAGCAAGAGTTTGTGAAGATCTTGGAATGTTCATAGTCGATTGATCAAACGATGTAGGTTGATTAGAGACAACTAGGAAAGAAGTATCTTCTATAATTGTATTGGTAGTCAACAAAGATGGAGGCTCTACTATGGGAGGAGAATGGGGTATGTCATGTTGAGGAGATATGATGAGAACAAAAGGAGAAATAGCTAAAACTTGTCCACCACTAGTATAACCTTGAGGATACATAGACTCTCTTTCTTTGGTTTCTTCTTGTTTAGGGTTCAACATCCTCTCTTTTTTTTTTAATTTCTTCTTCCTAATTTTAGGATCATCCCCACATATACTTCTAAAATCCTTCTTTTTAGAAGGATCTTCATCATCACCACCTCCTTGCATGCTTTTCTAAGAACTAGCGAGTATAATAAAAGCTTGAGAAATGGAAGAGGAAGAGGAATAGATTTCTTGTTTGTCATTTTTCCTCCTCGAAAAATCATCTTTTCTCGAAGGTCTTATAGTTGTGGCTTTGAAGACTTTCTTCCTTACCCAATTTTTTGATCTCTTGAGAATATGAGCGGTTCTCTCATCAATATACCTAACTTCTTCATCTGCTTGAATAATAGGTAGTAAAGGTTGTATTTTAATATTTCCAAAATATATGTGACCTATCAAACTTGTTTTATCATCTTTAATTCCTTCTACATCCCAACCAAGATTGAAATATTTAATATGCTCCAAAGTGAACCTCATCTAGTCTCTCTTTCACACCTCATAATCACTTTCACAATCTTCCCAAAAATCTTCAATTTCAAGGAAGTGATAAATACCTAGACCAAAATCCAGGTTATCTTTGACATAGTTCTTACTATCAAATGAGATTCTCATGGTGTGAAAGTACATGTTTAACTTTGCCAATGATCACTCAACATTTTGAGCATCAGTAGAAGATTTACACCTATAATGTTTGAGGCCAATAGGAAATGAGATTCTCGCTTTCCTCATTTCTTTGCATCTTTTGTTGACCACCCCAATTTTCTTGTAGAGCTCAATCAATATGAGCTTATCATCCACAAACCTAGGCATCTTGTATGGATATCCATCATACCCTCCTACCAGAATGTAAACTTTGAGAATTGGATATAATAGCTACGGTCATAATTCTTGATAAGAATAGTTGCTTTTGATCATATCTTGAGTCCTATATTTCATTGAAGTGTCCTTATTGTTAACATAGTAGATGCATCATTCACTCTTCTAAAATGTTTATTTTGATCCAACTGGAGCTGTGTCTAATAGTTATAAATTTAAGTCGTGTTATCAAGTATACATTTGGTTTCAAGACCTGACCATGTCTTCATAATGGTGATTGCATAGAATAGATAAGATGTCATGTATAAATATTGATTCTATTCAAAGCAAGTCAACTGATTATGTAGATTATCACTGCTAATAGCTCCCCAATCAATGAACTGGTTTCTTGCACATATGATAATTATGAACAAGAACATTCATTTTTTGAACTCATTTGAATTTTCATTCCCCATCAACCTAAGAAGAAAAACAATCATTTTTTAGACTTCTTCGATGAATATTGACCTATGTAGAACCTTTGGCAATTGAGATTCTCCTCCCTTTGGTACATGTAAATAATTCCTAGCCATGGTGTTGAGACATTCATGCTTCCTTTTAGCGAAGCGTGTTTGTGTAATTCCTTTGCCTATACTTGTAAATTGGTCTCTAAGAGGTAATCTAAGAACAATCATGATCAAAACACCATTCAGCTTAGCCACCAGCTTATCAACAATAGTCTTGACCTCCTTGGTTTCTGGATTATAACCTTTCATACATTCTAAAACTAAATTCAAATATTGAATTGATATCAAAAAGCCAACAACATGAGCTAATCACTCTCGAATATCCTCTAAGACAATGGTAATTTTTTCCCCTCTTCTATGGTTTTCCAAAAATCTTGTAAGTTGATGTGACCCAAATTGTATCAGTGATCTCAGGAAGCATACTCTCTAACACTGATATAAACCCATACCCTTGATATTTGTACTTCAAGATTATGAATAAAGATGATTCCACTTGATCAATTTATCTGTAAAGAATCTTTATATTTATGAACACCATGCAATTATTTCATTCACAACATGAATTTATGTGAAGTGCATCATCAAACCATCAACATGTTCATCTATGATTTCAGATTAAAATGCCTTCAAAACTTTTCACTTCGGAAGTTTTCAAAATCTCCTTTAAAAAATGCTTTTATTTTAGTCCAAGCAACACAGATTGTCAACAAGGTTTATAAAAATTTGGCTTCACACATGTCAATCGCATCTTCTTAAAAGTTTCTAAACCCTGAAATAAACTTAATATGTGCAAAACTTGTAATCATTGCATTCCATGAAGTGACATCCCTTTGAACATTTTATCAAGTAATTTCAGGCATATCTTCTCTATGTTTCACGCTTTGCATGCACGTATAACAGAAAATTTGCAACTATAACATCTGACAGTTTTTCTACAGTGTAGGCAGAAAGGATGACATAAAAAATTGATTTTTTTGGTTATACAACTGTCACTACATATACTTGAAAGTTTCTATAGTCTTTTCAACAAAATCATACTATACATATCTGGCAATTATTTCATCCCATGAGGTTTCAATTTATATGTGCATACCTATTTGCATCTCCATATTTTCGGTCCATGTATATGGGATTATTTTCAACTGGAATACTTAATCTTGCGTCAAATGATGCTCAGATAAATGTTCATACCTTATTTCAAAGCTCCCATAAGAGTTCACGGGCCCGGTTTATACCTCATGCATGTCCATCAGAGTATTTAAAATTGCAACATCTGCCCAAGAATCCACTTCACTACGCTTTGATGGATAAAATGATATTCATTTTGAGGCAGCTGTCAAATAGTTCACGTTTTTAACAAATGTGTTCTGTGCATATCTTGCAATCATGACATGCCATAAGCTCACCTTTACTTGAATCAGTTCGTAAAACAATTCAAACACCTGACCGCACCTTCACACTTCACAAACTAACAACATTTATTTTAAAAAATCCTTATTCCAATGCTCCCACTTTGGAGCTCACCTTTACTTGAATCAGTTCGTAAAACAATTCAAACACCTGACCGCACCTTCACACTCCACAAACTAACAACATTTATTTTTCAAAATCCTTATTCCAATGCTCCCACTTTGGTGCATACTTGAGGATGCAACCAATATTATGGAGATTGGTGCAGGTTTGGAGGGATTTATAAATCTTTTTCAATAAAAACATTTAGTGTGGTATTGGGCAAATTCATCATCAGTAATTCACCGAAGGAAAATTCACTGTGAGCAATTCACCGTCATGGAAAATCCACCACGGAAAATTCACGGCCAAGTAAAATTCTAACAATATTCTATCGATAAATTTTCCATAACGATGAATTTTCCTTCCATAAATTACTGACGATGAATTTTCCTAAAACTATTTTGTCATATCCTACGCTCCTTGCATGGCGCGAGCTGAGAGGATGGAGGTGTGAAAACTCTTAAATCTTTTAGTAGATCCTATTTGGTGTATATTTTGCAATCACATAATTTCATACGCCCAGTTTATGCATCCATAGTTCTGCATTTGTGAAAGATATTCACTTTCTTTCTCAAAGCTCCCATCTTGGCGTAGATTAGAGGATATGGCGCTGAACCTTATGAAAGTTCCAAAGCCTTTTCTTCAAATCTGTTTTGCATACCTGCGATCACAACATTTCATGAAGTGACATCTCCTTTAACTTTGTCAAAAACTTCACGCGCCTAGTCTACTTCTTATTGCGTGCATGCTCTGTAATCATGGTATTCCATGAAACCACATTTTTCAAATACATTTGTTAACTAACCCAATTGCCTGGTTTAATGCAAATTATCATGCTCCTACATGCATGGACGTATTACAAATGTCTTGCAGGATAATCCAAAATCTTTGCCTGCGTGGGTAAATAGAAGATGATGGCATGAGACTTTATACTGGAAATATGTCCAACTTTCAATGCAATGTTGCAGTTCAAACTTTTGTTAACTCCCTATATAGGCTGTCAGGAGATGAGCATGGTTTCCATCGAGGTAGCAAAGGAGGAGGATATGGCGCCAACAGTGGAGAGAGAAAGCTCAATGGATGCATCGTGATCAAACAATTCACTTCATGGGTTAATAATTTTGCTTCTTTAAGTGAGAAAAGATAACTGAGCAGGTTGTGAAAATTTTCTTTTTAATTTTGTGAGTTTTCACAGCTAAATTTAATTTAATTCTTTTTAATTTTTAATTTATTTCATTTTCCATAATAACTACTTATTTTATTTTAAATAAGTAATTATTAAAATGTAAACATTTAGAACTTCAAATTCATCACCAACCTTCACAATTATGCTGAAATTGAACACTCATCAAGTAATATTTCATGGTTTGAAATATTTTAATTTTCAAAAATGCGGAAAACTATTGACGAATCATCTCGAAAAATCAAATGATCTCAAGCTCACTAATGGAGAATTTGTAATATCTTCGGACTGGGTTCATAATTTTGGCTAAAAATTTGCCACATTATCCAAAATATTGATACGATGAAACCCAATGAGTGATATCTTCCTAACTCTTCTAAAAGTGCAAATTTAATTATTTTCGAAACTTCGCGTGTGAAAAATAGAAGTTTTAATATCTCATAATCAGTGAAGCATCATGACTTGAAAACTAGCCACATTGGTATGAATATTGTTAGAAAAATTCCCATTAAAGGAGCTCATACTATCTCATACATATTTTGAAATAATTAATTATTTTTGTAAATATCGCCAATTGTCACACTTGCGCCTAAGCTTGAGCTAGATAAACGATTTTCTTTGAAGTTAGCACGTGAGAAATTTGAATTTGACACAAATAACATTGAATCACTTGAAAATGAAATGACTGAAACTATCTACAATGAAATATTAAGGCTTGAAATTTTGGTCAAAAACATGATTTTTACATGGAAAATGCCTAAGGAAAACTCATTAGATCATTTTCGATACATGGATGTCATTAAAATGAGGACAACACTACTCAAGACTTCACCACGGATTTTGTTGTAGAGTGTGATGCTTCAACTAATGGTATAGGAGCAATTCTCATGTAGGAGGGGAGGTCTAGATTACTTTTGAGATTCGTTAATTGAAAGGTAAAAATTATCTTAAGCCCATTTATGAGAAGGAAATGTTAGCTATTCTTCATTTAGTAAAATAGTGGAGGCCATATCTAATGGTAAATAGTTCAAAGTGAAGACAAATCATGATAGCCTAAAAAATTTTCTAGAGCAAAGATTATCTTTTGAAGAGCAACAAAAATGGGTCACTAAGATGTTGGGGTATGACTTTGAGATTGTATACAAGAAATGGAAGGATAATATTGTGGTAGATGAAATATCTAGGAAGGATGACACATTATTATGTGCCATTTCAATATTATAAGCAAATTGGTTAGAAGAAGCCAAATCAAAGTGGTTGAATGATGTTGCTACAAGGAATCTCATTCAATAGATGTAGATTGATCCCAAAAGTTCCTATAAGTTTAATTGGAAGGGTGATGCTTTGTGATATAAATATTGATTATACCTATGCAAGAATTCCACTCACAAACCAAAGATTCTTGTTGAGCTTCATGCTTTACTACTTGGTGGTCATTTAGGATTTTTGAAGACATATAACTGTATCAAGTAAGACTTCTTTTGGGAATGAATAAAAGGGGGTTTTAAAAAATTTATGTTTGCATCTTTGGTTTGTCAAAGAAACAAAGGGGAGACAATTAAGACTCTTTTGCAACCCTTAGTGATTCCTACACGAGTCTTCCTAGATCTAAAGGTAAGAGTGTCATCATGGGTGTGGTATATCTCCTCACAAATATGCTCATCTTATTACATATTATCTCATCCTTTTATAACAAGCATAGCATGACCAAAGTATTTATGGATAATATTCAAGTTACATGGTACTCCCAAGGTTATTGTCAGTAATCATGATCTCCTATCTTTAATAGTAACTTTTAGATAAATTTATTCTCTTGTTTGGGTTCTCAATTAGATCATAGTACTTCTTACCTCTCTCAGTTTGATGAAAAAATTGAGGTTGTTAATGTTACATGGTACTCCTAAGGTTATTATCAATGATCATGATCCTATTTTTACTAGTAACTTTTGGAAATATTTATTCTCTTAAATCTGGGTATTCCATTGGCTCATATCTCTTCTTACCATCCTCAATTTGATGGGAAAACTGAGGTTGTTAATACATTTTGGAAGGGTATCTATGTTGTTTCACTTTAGATAAGCAATCTTAATGGGTAGATTGGTTACCATTTGTAGAATAATGGTATAACACTTCTTTTTGTAGTTCATAAAAAATGTCTCCATTTATGACACCATATGAATATCATCCTCTCTCCATCACATCATCATTGAGGGTGTCACCAAGAGTTCAAGCTATACAGGACCACATGCATCATCAATAACATGTACTTTCAAAACTTAAGGAGAATCTAGCCATGACACAAAATTGAATAAAGCAACAAGACGAACAAGACCATAGTAAAAAAAAAATTGAAGTCGGGGACTAGGTTTTCTTGAGATTTTAGCCTTGTAAGCAAATGTCACTGAAGAAACAAACAAAGAACAACAAGTTATCCCCAATATATTATGGCCAATACAAAATCATTCAAAGATAAGGTGGTGTCACCTACAATTTTGAGTTACACCCATCAACAAAGATACATCCAATCCTTCATGTTTCCTATTTGAAGAAAGTAATTGAGTGCAATATCCCTACACATAAAGTATTACTAGAGCTTGAGGAAGAGGTAAGAATCATATTGGAACCAGAGTCCATTCTTTAGACACACATAAAGAAATGAAGGACTAGAATGTACTCACTAAGTATCTCATCCAATGGAAGAATTTACCAAGTGAAGATGCCACATGGGATGATGAAGATTCCATTCAAAAGCATCCACACTTGATTAGGATTGAGGACAATACTTTTGTGAAGAGGGGGGATGTTACACCTTTAATCCTAGATTGTGTATAGGGTTATGATTAGTTGGATTATGACTATCTGGTGCAGGAGCACCTAGGAAACACTAGGCAATTAGGAAGTCTAGGATGAATTTTTGTTTTTGATATGTTACCATGAAGGTCATGTTGACCATTGAGATAGAGTTAGAGGCTTAAGAATATGTCTTGATCAGGAGTGATCAGTAGTGATCAGTACTGATCAGTAGGTTAAGGAGTAGAAAGGGTGGATGAGTTTAGAAACTCATTTTATTGATGAGTTTAGAAACTCATTTTACTAGAAATTGGAAAAAGTGCAAAATGGTACATTTTGCAAATTTACCACAAGGTAACTACAATGTCCGACCAAGGGAAAGCATAACTACTTTTTTTGACCTATATAGGGTGTGCCTCGACCTGAGAGGAAGGTTGGAAGCTTTTGCATTATTTGAAATTTATGAATACAAGAGAAGACAGTGATAAGTTTGTGTAAATTTTTTGGTTTTTGCTTTGAATTGTGTGTTAATGGAGTGATCCTGACACTGTCAAATGTGTAGGATGTAGTGAAATTGTCTTCCAAGCATTGTGTGGAATAGTAGGTAGCTAGTTTATTCGTTTCAAGCATTCTTTGTAGTTAGTTTGTTTCTTTTAAGTTGTTGTTTTGACTGGCAGACTGTGAAGAATGGAGGTTTAGCTCACATTTCCACTTTACCTAGTGTACGGGTTTTTGGGGATTGTGGCTAGACTCCATGATTGTAAATATGGTAGGGTTAGGAGTCTTTAGAAGTCAGGGTATCATTGTGGAAGTCTTCTCTTAGGCGAGCCAAGAAGATTCCTGCTAGGGAAGACAAGAAGTGCAAAGCACTTGATTTGCAGGGGTATTCATCTCCTGTCAAATCACGATGTGGAGAGGGCAGGAATGAGCCTTTCCAAGGCATAACATGGAGGAGAAAGCTCCACCAATCCATCTGATATTGGAAATATTGAATAGTTGCAGGAAGGTTAGGGAAAAGGCTTAGAAAGACCTAAGTTTTCCAAATTAAGGGTTAGGCCTGTGTACGGTCAGTTGAGGATTAAGACCTCTAGAATCTTTGATGGATGGGCATAAGGACCAAGAAGCCAAAGGAAAACTTCTGTGCTCTTTGGAAAATTTAGGAGAGAAAACCTGTTTTCTCGGAGGTGGAGACCTAATTGGGCTCCTAGGCTAGTAGTCTTTTTAACCCTAAATGAGGGTTTGGTGGAAGCAACGAAAAGATGGAGTTAAGTGGATCTTTTAGAGCCATAACAGGATGGAATGAAGTCAGTGGAAACATCTCCACACCCTTGCAAAGCTAAGCTTTAGTTCTTGGAGAATGTTAGTCTTTAGGGTAGATTAAGGGCTAAGGAAGAGTTAGAGGCATTGCACCAAGATTGACTTGGTAGGTTGAATTGTGATGGTAGTGGGGTTGGCCAGGAGAACCAAGGGTACCTAAACATGAAGAAGGTCCTAAAGGTTAAGGTGGTGAAATAAGACACCAAGGAGGTCTTGCAAGTAAAGATCCAAAGCATGGAACAATGATTGTTCCATCCAACCCTACCCTATCAGATTGGTATCAGAGCAAGTTAAATATTTGGGATAGAATCTTGTATGTCAGACCTTGAATCTAGTGGTTCCACAACCATGGTGACAAACATTGAGTTGGCAAAGAAGGTTGAAGATCAGTAGGAAGACAATAGGAGATTGAGAGAAAGATTAGCACAACTTGAGCAAGCATTGAGCAATGTGCAGATCAAGGTCGATGAGGTTAGTGATAGATTAGAGGGCAAGGTACCAAAGAGTGAAGAGGTTGCAGAGGAAGACAAGACCCTTGAACCTGACCCTGTTCTGCAAGAGGAGCCTTTCTTGAAGGCATTGAAAGCACTTGAAGGCATACCACTATTCAGTGGAAAATTGGAAGCTGATCTAGTCATGGATTGGATAGAAGGCATGGAAAACCATTTTGAGTGTGATGGAGTCACTGAAGCATAGAAGGTGAAGGTGGCCAAATCAAGATTGAGAGGATCTTCCTTGACATGGTGTAAATTCATTCAGACAAAGAGGGAAAAGGAAGGCAAGAAGCCTATCTCAACTTGGAAGGGTATGGTTGCAAAAGTGAGAGAAGCATACATACCAGATGATTATGAGATTCAGTTACATAAGAAGAGATGAAGCTTGAGGCAAAGAGACCAAGATGTGAACACTTACACAGAGGAGTTTCAAAAACTTTGTATGAGGTCTAATGTTTCAGAAGATGAAAGTCTCAAGGTGGCTAGGTATCTTAATGGCTTGAAGTGGAACATTCAAGAGGAGATGGCTCTTCTAAGTCCTAAGACAGTACACCAATGTTATCAATTAGCTATTAAGATTGAGGAAAGAAGCAAGAGGAAACATGATTAGGCTTCTAAGAGTAGAGGCAAAGGAAGAGATCAAAGAGATCAAAGAGGACATAGAGGTGGCTACCTAGGTAGAGGAACTGGACAAAGAAACCAAGGAGAGTCTAAACTCACAGAGCATGGAAGTGAAACACCTTCTAGAGGAGGTAATGGAAGAGGTAGAGGATCTCAAGGTGGATCAAATAGAGGAAGAGGAGCAAGCAGAAGCAACTCATACTTTGCTAATATGAAGTGTTATCATTGTGGTCAAGTAGGACATCCAGCTTATAGGTGCCCGGAGAAAGCATCTTCATCAAATACTGAGAAGAGAGTGTCATATGCTCAAGAGGACACCATGAGTACTAAATCACCAGAGGTCAGTCACATTGAATCAGAAATGGCGGAGAACCTGATGTTTAGGAGAGTTTTGATCAGACATCCGGTCAAGGAAGAGCCAAAACAAAGAAGAGCTTTATTTAGAGTAAGATGCAAAATACTTGGGAAAGTATGTAAGGTTATTGTGGATTTAGGTTCAATAGATAACACCATCTCAAAAGAGGTAGTAAGGAAGTTGAAGTTGGAGAAGGTAACCCACACTAACCCTTACAAAGTAACATGGTTGAACAAAGGGCAGAGTGTTCTTGTCAATGAACAAATAATGGTGGAGTTTTCCATTGGAGGGTACAAGGATAAGTTGTTATGTGATGTGTTACCCATGGATGCATTCCATCTACTATTGGGCAGACCATGGCAGTATGACAGAAGTGCCATGTATGATGGGAAAGAGAACACAATTTCTTTCAAAAAGGATGGGAAGACATTTAAATTACAGTCACTGTCAGATGAGGAAAAAGGACAGTCAAAGACACCTAATATCTTATTGGGCAGTGGTAAAGAGTTCATTAACAACCTACATCAAGGAGGTGAAGGATATGTGGTCATGGTGCAACCCAGGAAGAGGACAAGACTGAGAAAATAGTCATACCCGGAGCAGTCCAGAAGTTACTTGAGAAGTATAAGGACATAGTGAGTGATGGTGCACCAACAACTTTACCTCCAAAGAGAGCCATTAGTCATCAGATTGACTTCATACCAGGAGATTCATTGCCAAACAAAGCAGCTTATAAGCTTACATTGGATCAGAATCTAGAGGTAACTAGACAAGTGCAAGAGTTGTTAGATCAAGGGTTAATTAGGAAGAGCATCAACCCATGTGCAGTACCAGTGGTCTTAGCAACTAAGAAAGGAGGCAAGTGGAGATTATGTACTGATTCTAGAGCTATAAATAGAATCACCATTAGGTATAGGTTCCCTATTCCTAGGATTGAGGACTTGATGGATTGCCTTTGAGGAGCTCAGTACTTCACCAAGTTGGATCTCAAGAGTGGATACCATCAGATCAGAATCAAGGATAGAGATGAGTGGAAGACAACATTTAAGACAACTGATGGGTTGTATGAGTGGAGAGTTATGCCATTTGGCCTTTCTAATGCCCCTAGCACATTCATGAGGCTCATGAATGAAGTGCTCAAGGATTTTACAGGGATATTTGTGGTGGTATATCTTGATGATATACTCATCTTTAGCAAGACAGTAGAAGAACACCTAAAGCATGTGGAGTTGGTTCTTAGAAGATTGCAAGAAGAGAAGTTAGCCATCAACCTAGAGAAGTGTGAGTTCTTTAAACAAGAGCTTGTGTATTTAGGGTTTGTAGTATCCCAAGGATCATTGAAGATGGATCCAAGCAAGGTGGAAGCTATCCTAAATTGGCCTACACCAACCATAGGGACAGAGGTAAGAATTTTTCATGGATTGGCTCAATTTTATAAGAAATTCATAAGGAGCTTTAGTGGCATATGTGCACCAGTCCTAGATACAATCAAAGGTGGCTTAAAGACTAAGTTTAAGTGGACTCAAGAAGCTGAGAAAGGTTTTGAGAAACTAAAACAAGAAGTGGCAACTCAACCTATTCTTTTATTACCTAGTTTTGACAAGTTGTTTACTGTGGAATGTGATGCCATTGGAGTTGCAGTAGGAGGAGTGCTAAGTCAAGAAGGCAGGCCTATAGCTTTCTTTAGTGAAAAGCTCAATGAAGCTAAGAACAAGTATTCTACCTATGACCTAGAACTTTATGCTTTAGTTCAGTCACTTAGGAAGTGGAGGCATTGCCTTCTACCCAAAGAGTTTGTAGTCTTTACTGACAATCAGGCACTTAGCTATATCAACACTCAAGAGAAGTTGAGTAATAGAAATTTGAAATGGATGGAATACATCCAAGATTTTACTGTCACCATCAAGCACAAGAAGGGACAATTAAACAAGGTAGCAGATGCACTAAGTAGAAGATTGCTGACAATCCAAGAGATACAGATCAAGAGCATTGGAATAGAGAGTTTCAAGGATCTCTATGGGGAATATGAAGACTTCTCAGAGGCCTACAAGGTATGTTCTAACTTTGAGAATCATTTTCATAGCCAATACTCAGAGTATACATTGCAAAGTGGATTGATATTCAAGGGGAACCAGTTATGTGTTCCAAGAGGATCAATGAGAGAGAATCTCATCTAGGAGAAGCATAATGGTAGTCTTAGTGGACATTTTGGCATCAAAAAAACAATGGAACTAGTGCAAAGGTTCTACTATTGGCCTAAGTTGTCAAGGGATGTCAGGAGGTATGTGGAGCAGTGTGTAGTATGTATGAAAGCCAAGGGAGAAGCTAGTAATGCAGGTTTATATCAACCCCTACCCATTCCCAACAGACCATGGGAGTGTGTCAGCATGGATTTTGTTGTAGGACTCCCTAAGACTAAGACATGGTTTGATAGTGTCTATGTGGTGGTAGATAGATTCAGTTAGATGAGTCACTTTATCCCTTGCAAAACCACCCATGATGCTAGCTATATTGCTCACCTTTTCTTCAAGGAAATTTTCAGGATTCATGGATTGCCATTGAGCATTGTATCAGACAGGGATGTGAAGTTCATGAGTCACTTTTGGAAGACTCTATGGAGAAGATTAGGTACCAACCTGTCTTTTGGATCAGCTTACCATCCTCAGACCGATGGTCAAACAGAGGTGGTTAATAGGGTGTTAGGTAACCTTCTAAGGTGCCTAACTAAAGAGTATGGACAAACATGGGACATGGTTACATCACAGGCTGAGTATGCATATAATGATAGTGTGAACCGGACCACAGGGAAGAGTCCTTTTGAAATAGTGTATGGAATGCACCCAAGAGGTGTGTGTGAGCTCAAGGATCTAGGAGCTATGGAGCATAGGAGTGGACATGCAGAGGATTTCTCTCAGACCATGAAGGAGATTCAGGAGCAGGTGAAGAAGACAGTCATCGAGGCTACTCAAAAGTTGAAAGATAAGGTGGATATGTCTAGAAAAGATCTACAGTTTGCAATAGGGGACTATGTTATGGTCCACCTCAACAAATCCAGATTGCAGAAGGGAACATCAACCAAATTGCAAATGAAAAGAGTCGGACCATGCAAGGTGTTAGCCAAATATGGGAAGAATGCCTACAAGGTGGAGTTACCTGCAGATTTAGGCATCTCTCCAGTGTTCAATGTAGCTGATTTGATCAGGTATAAGGAATCAGTCAATGACATGGATCAAAACAGTAGGGATATCTTCAAGGATGTAAGAAACATAGCCTTACCTGCTCCAAACAAGCTTCAGGTAGAGAGGATCTTGGAGTCAAGGGTGAAGAAATCTACAAGGCATAAAGTGTACATGGAGCACCTCATCAAGTGGAAGGACAAGCCAGAGTCTGAGGCTACATGGGTGGATGAAGCTCAGTTTTAAAAGCAGGGCATTGATATGTCATTGATCTCTCCTCACATTCCTTAGTGTTTGTGCAGAGAGGGGGAGAATGGTGCAGGAGCACCTAGGAAACACTAGGCAATTAGGAAGTCTAGGATGAATTTTTGTTTTTGATATGTTACCATGAAGGTCATGTTGACCATTGAGATAGAGTTAGAGGCTTAAGAATATGTATTGATTAGGAGTGATCAGTAGGTTAAGGAGTGGAAAGGGTGGATGAGTTTAGAAACTCATTTTACTGATGAGTTTAGAAATTCATTTTACTAGAAATTGGAAAAAGTGCAAAATGGTACATTTTTGCAAATTTGCCACAAGGTAACTACAATGTCCGACCAAGGGGAGGCATAACTACTTTTTTTGACCTATATAGGGTGTGCCTCGACCTAAGAGGAAGGTTGGAAGCTTTTGCATTATTTGAAATTTATGAATACAAGAGAAGACAGTGATAAGTTTGTGTAAATTTTCTGGTTTTTGCTTTGAATTGTGTGTTAATGGAGTGATCTTGACATTGTCAAATGTGTAGGATGTAGTGCAATTGTCTTCCAAGCATTGTGTGGAATAGTAGGTAGCTAGTTTATTCGTTTCAAGCATTCTTTGTAGTTAGTTTGTTTCTTTTAAGTTGTTTTGATTGGCAGACTGTGAAGAATGGAGGTTTAGCTCACATTTCCACTGTACCTAGTGTACGGGCTTTTGGAGATTGTGGCTAGACTCCATGATTGTAAATATGGTAGGGTTAGGAGTCTTTAGAAGTCAGGGTATCATTGTGGAAGTCTTCTCCTAGGCGAGCTAGGAAGAGTCCAGCTAGGGAAGACAAGAAGTGCAAAGCACTTGATTTGCAGGGGTGTTCATCTCCTGTCAAATCATGGTGTGGAGAGGGAAGGAATGAGCCTTTCCAAGGCATAACATGGAGGAGAAAGCTCCACAAATCCTTCTGATATTGGAAATCTTGAACAGTTGCAGGAAGGTTAGGGAAAAGGCTTAGAAAGACCTAAGTTTGCCAAATTAAGGGTTAGGCTTGTGTACAGTCAGTTGAGGATTAAGACCTCCAGAATCTTTGATGGATGGGCATAAGGAACAAGAAGCCAAAGGAAAACTTTCATGTTCTTTGGAAAATTTAGGATAGCCAACCTATTTTCTCAAAGGTGGAGACCTAATTGGGCTCCTAGGCTAGTAGCCTTTTTAACCCTAAATGAGGGTTTGGTGGAAGCAACGAAAAGATGGAGTTAAGTTGATCTTTTAGAGCCATAACAAGATGGAATGAAGTCAGTGGAAACATCTCCACACCCTTGCAAAGCTAAGCTTTAGTTCTTGGAGAATGTTAGTCTTTAGGGTAGATTAAGGGCTAAGGAAGAGTTAGAGGCATTGCACCAAGATTGACTTGGTAGGTTGAATTGTGATGGTAGTGGGGTTGGCCAGGAGAACTAGGGGTACCTAAACATGAAGAAGGTCCTAAAGGTTAAGGTGGTAAAATAAGACACCACGGAGGTCTTGCAAGTAAAGATCCAGAGCATGGAACAGTGACTGTTCCATCCAACCCTACCCTATCACTATCTTAACTCTTAATTAAGTCATATTTTATCATTATTATATTAGATTATTTAGCTATTTAGGTTGGCCTTGGGCTTATATATTGTTATCTAAGTCAACCTAGCCGATATCTTACAAAGAAGTAGGGTATGCATATAGGAGGTACTAGCAAGTCTCATTCCATCATCATATCATGAATTATATTCTCATTGGATACATTTGGAGGTTTTCTCCCTCAAAGTGGCTTGTTATTCTCAACTATTATCAACTATTATCAATTATTTAAATATCATACTTCTATAGTGTAGGAAAAATTATCCCTTTTTCACACTTAATTTGGGAAATAATATTAAATAAAAGGACTAAATTATATCTTAATTTAGTGTTGTAATATGTATTTTACATATTCACATTAAGTTTAGGGTCTTATTAAATAAAATGGACTTAATTGTGCCTTATTTATGGTGTTGTAAGGTGTACCTTTACACTTTCACACTAATCTAGGGTTTTATTAATTAATTGAGGTTAATTTGCCTGAATTGACCCCTTTAATTCAAATCCAAGCCTAATTGATTATAATTTTTGAAGGGTAAAACCCGACATTCATCAATGCCATAACATAACACTTAACATTGGAGAGCATGTGTCCTAGGTAAGTGACCTAGGACCCATTCGCCCAAGGGAAAATGGGTCCTCACTTAGACTTGGGACCTAAAATTCAAATATGTTTTTGGAGGAATTGTTGATGGTGAAAATGACACAAACAACGTTTAAACAAAATATTTCTACTCTGTTTCTCTTGAAAAAGAAAGACAACATATAGTAGCCTAACTCCCAAGGTCCAGGTAGTTGGTTCTCAACTGTCTGGTGTCACTCAATTGGTCTATGCAACTGTAATATTCAAGGGGCTTGTGCTGGTAACAAGGAATACAAGCAATGACTTATTCATCGAACTGTTCTTAATAAAGAAAGGGGGTTTTAAACAAAAGAAAAAGATAGATCAGTGCATACATTAGTAAACATGAATAAAACTTATCTAGCATCTAGACATATATCTTCAACAATGAATGTTTTTCCAACAGATCAAGAAAACCATAGCATGATACAATTTACAGAATAATCCATACTATTGCATGCATCTAAGGTGCTTAATTTAACATCACAATCAGACATCATAAATATTTCAAAGATTCCAAAAGAACACACTCTCATTCATCACCAAGATCATAGATCAACAAACTTCAATAAATTCAATTCACAGATAATCTAATGAAATACTCCTTAAATCCAGTTTCTTCTAATGACTTTCATCACATAAGAAACACTCACGCTTCAGCACAATCACTGGCATATAGATAGATTATAATTCATCAACCTTATCAAGTAAAACTCAATTCTAACACCATATTGCGTAAAAACCTGTAATTATATTCAACTGTAAATAACAAAGTATCTCTGTAACAACTATGAAAATTCTATCTCCTACTATCAGGTGGCCAATTCTATTCTCTATCATCTGACCCTTACAATATGATACCCCATGGGTATTTATAGATGTACAAAAATATGAAGTCCTTTCTATCTTAAGTTGATCCACCTTTTTAGGAATTGAAGTCTTCTTGGAAATTCAGATCAATTTGATCTCTAGTTCCCATCACGATCATTCAATTAAACTAGAGAGATGAAGATAGAAGAGAAAAGAAATCCATGCGCCTCTAATATTGTCAGTCCTACATGCGGAGAAGAGAAGAAAGTCATGCATGCATGATATTTTATCAATTATGCATGCAAATTTTTCTCTACAATGTACTCGTCATAACTGGAGAAGATTTGTTGAAGCATGTCCAATTCTGACCCATCAACCCAACTGTCTTCAAACCTGATCCTTTCTAACTCTGCAACAATAAAACCTCTCATGTCCTTTAGCTTTGTTAACTCCCTTTTAGCTACCCTTATCTCTTCTTTAATATCCATTAGCCGATCTAACAGTAGATCCTCTCCATTATCTCCTTTTTGCATGACCTCTTTAAACCTATCATCCCATTTCTCCTTAATTCGGCTCAAAGGTAGGCCTTCCTTTACCGGTATGTTAACATTTACTATGACAGCAATAACTGCTTCCAACTCCTCAAACTGTTCATTCAGATCCTTGACAGAATCTTGAGCTTCATTTTTTATGCTTGTACAAAAAGTCCGATCTAAACCGGAGTATGCAGGAAGTCTTTTCCAAGAAATCTTTGTTATCTTCTTCAAGTATTGATTGTTCTAGAAGAGTGGACTTTGGAAATTTATGAACCTCTTTCAGCTTCTGGCTATATCCTCTGTACTCCTCCTCCTGCTCTCCCAATACTTTGACATATTGATTCATTTCTCCTATTAATTCCTCTGTCATCTTGTGGACCTCAAAATTGTTGTCCAACACCTCACTTATTTCTTGATTTAATTTATCAGTCCACCTATCCAACATCTATGCCTTACTCCTTACCTGTACCAAATCATCCACTTCTTTCTTACTAAGCAAAATTGGGGTTTCAATGGTGGCAGCTTGTTGTGACCTTGGAGAAGAAACACTCATTAAGAAAGTATGCAACTGATCTAATTGAGCCTTAAGCTCATCCTTTCTCTGCTTATCTTTCATCATTCTGGATTTAGTAGATGAAGCTACCACATCTATTAAGTTCATTTGTTGGTCTCTTGTGGGTCTCTCTAAGTTAACAGTACCCAACTAATAATTAGTTAATTGCATGTCTCCTACATCCTTGTCCGTCATTGGTATGGCACATTCAACAATAATTTCGCCTCTATCGGTGAGTCTGGTGGAATGTAGGATCTTGGCCTTCTTCTTAGGCCTTTCTTTCTCAATTTCCTTCATCATATCGTTCCAATTGAGAGGTTGTGAAGGTGTCACTAATCTCTTTTGAAGATCCAATTTCAACCAAGTGGGAGCACCTGGAGTAGTGGTCATTATAGTTGAAGAAGAAGTAACAACAATAGTAGAGAGTGGTTGCACATTTACTTGAGGTTGAGAATCAACCCCTTGTATCTCTTGTTGTTCTTGCTCCACATTTGTCTGTGCAAGCTTTTCAGCTTCCTCCCTGTCCTTATGTTCATGTACCCTCTTCTCTTCTTCTTCCTTTTTCAACTTTTCTTCTTCTAATCTCTTCTTCTCAAGTTCTCGATTGCTCTCTTCCTCCAATTCCTTAAGTCTATCTGCATCTTCCTTTTCCTTTTGCAGCTTCTTGGTCAACTCCTCGGTATCTTTCTCTTTTTGCACACATTCTGCTTCCTCTTTCTTTTTATAGGCCTCTTCAACAAGCTTCAATTTGTTCACGAGAACTTCTCTTTCCCTTCGTTGCTTTGCCTTTTCTTCCTCTAGATCATGAATTTTTTGTATTAATTCCAGCTTATCATTCTCCTCTTTGATCTTGAGCTCCTTCTCCTTTTGCCTTTGTTGCCTCTCTATTTCATTAGCCCTTAGCTTAGCTTCTATTTGTTGTTGCTGAAGTAAGGCATCAGTTTGTACCTTGGCATCAATTACCTTTTTCTTCTCTATTGCTACAGCGTGTGCTTGATCATTTGAAGCCTTCTTTGCCTCCTCAAATAGTGCCCATTGATCCTCCTTTGTCAACACCTGTTCAGTATCCTCCTCTAGAGGCATCTTTCTTGTGCATCTTTCTCTGACAAAGTCTCATCAGAGTCCATTCCAATATCATGAATCTCCACCTCTACTCCTTCTCCCTTCATGGATTCAACAATATCATGAAGGGTCCCTTTAGGCATCTCTTCACCTTGCTGCTTTGTAAGTGGGACTTGAGTAGATGACTCACCTACTGTCGGTGTTGAAACCACAAGTCCTGTTTGGACCTCCTCCTCTTGTACCTCAGGTAAATCTTGAGAAAAAGCTTCAAGCTCAATCTCTTCAATGTCCGGAGGTAATAACTCCAAAGGCTCCTTGGGAGGCGACTTTCTCTTGATTCTTTTATATCCTTTCCCCTTCTTAGGAGCTGGTCCCTAAGGAGTTTTGGTTCTTAGAACAGCCCATTGAATGCTCCTATCCAAGACTGCTCACCCTATCTGCTTGATGTCAATGGTTTCCTCACTATCCCAATCAACAAGATCCAAAATTTTAGTCCCAATGTTCAAAGCTTCATATGATGGATCCAATACAACTCCATCATCTACCAATGTGTAAGGGATGTCATCTTTGACCCCAAATTCTACCATGAGTGCCACAGGAAACCTCTCATAATTCCTTTTCCTGAGGTCATACTCATCCTGCAAATCTCTCCAGAAGTCCTCTAATAGGTTGAAATGCTTGTCAAAGACTGAAGCCAATAAAGCATTCATTTTCTTCTTGGGATCAAAATGCTTTCGAGCAGTGTACAAACCTAGCTTCAAATGTATCAATTCACTGCAAACTACCTTAGCTCCCACAAGATGAGGGCAACTATATTCACCCAATTGCATGGGAAACTTATGGCAACCTGTTTTGTGCTTTAACCCAAATCGGGCATTAACCCCTAGAGCTTGATAAACAAATTCCATCAGCACCATCCTATTGCTGCAACACCTTGGTAGTAAGTGGGGATGACCCTCAAATCCAGCCAGCCTGAAGTATGTGAACTTGGGGTATTGAATGTACCAATATCCCCATTCTATAATAAAAGCCATAGCCTCTTGGATCAATCTATATCTGGCATCTCCATTAAGTCGGTTAATGACTACATATAGGAATGCATCATTAACCCTTCTAGATTGAGTTTCAGCAACTTGTAGGGATAGCTGGTCATAGTGATTCCATACTTTCTTTTGCCCATCAGCTTCTCCCAATATCCCCACCCTATTCAGACCTGGAAAGATACCTACTCTTGCTATTGCATAAACAACATAAGAGGTCATGAAAAATCTTTTGGTTTCCCTAATTCTGGTTAATTGATCATGAATGGCATTTGAAACAATCATCGACCAATCAAACTGTTGGGTGCCATTAAAGATTGTCTGAATAAAGGGAAATATCCAATCCTTGAAATGAAATGCATCCCTCTTCCCAAAGGCCCTAGACAACATTATTATCAGGTCCGATACCTCCTTGTAAAATTATGTTCTCTTTGGTTGATCATGGAGCTTGATCAAAGACTTCTTCTTTGTTCTCAACCACTTTTTGTTCAAATGAGCCTTGTTGGCCTCCTTGTGTTGGCTATATATCTCTAAAGCACGTGCCTCATTTAACTGTACCAAGTTCTTTGGATCAGGGACATTAAACATGTGTTGGAACATTTGAGGAGTTAGATCAATGATCACATTGTCCTGTGAATCCATACATTGCCCAGTGGTTGGATTGTGAGCTCCTGCTGTTGTCAGAATCAACTCGGGGCATTGGATCGATAGAGAAAATAAGGTGATGTGAGCCAAGCCGGACTCAACTATTCTTAAAGTTTTCCCTATCACATCTTCAGTAAATGTCTCAAAATATAACTCCTCAAAATTGTATTGGCCTAGATTGGTGTCAGTTATATCAGACCAATCAGATTCCACTTTGCTTGCAATGGCAACAGGACTCCGATGGTTATACCTCAAGGTATAAGGTAGCTGCTCTGGCTTAATCTTCTTGGGCTTAGTTGCTGCCTTTGATGTTTCTGTAGGATGATTCCCTTGGAAAGCTTCTCTTGATACTCCTGACATTCTTTAGCTTTCCTGCAACAAAACCTCAAATTAGATCCTTGAATAAACATCACAAAATATGCTTTAAAACCTTACCCTTTATATAGATAGCGGAGGCGGAACCAAGCAGAAAAACATTCTAAACAGTCTCTTTTTAACACACTGTCAAGCTCGGAGTTAAAATAAGCATTGAGATTATAGTAACAAGAAGCGGGACCGGATTCGAAACTGGAATGGTAACCGGAACCAAAATCAGAATGGAAACCGATTTGGTTTTACTCAGATTTTTTAATTTCATATTTAATTCTGGTTCCTCTGCCGCCTAGGTTATCGTTATTTTGAAAACCTGCCTCTAACTATAAGCGGAGTCGGAGACGGGATGGAAAATGGAATTGACACTAATTATAAAACATGTTCAAAGTCTAAATCAATTCCGATCCCGCTTCCGCCTATAATAACCATGACGTCATAAATGATTTTAACAATTCGATAAATAACTTCATGATTCAACAACTAGGCTATACCAAAACTAAAGGGGCTTAAAAATAACCTAATAAGGTGACTGTACTATTAGGGCATCATATTTAAATTAAAACACGAACATAGAAAAGCGTCAAAACCCTAAACTAGAAACCCTCGATTTCAAATAACTAGGGCACGAATTTAACCCTATTTTAAATTAACCAGATTGACTGCGCAATAGATTTCTAAGTAAAAATGACCATTTACCAACCCTACTCACTGTAAAAACCGTAATTAACCTATGCATTTAAAAACTAGGGCATCACAATGCGGTCACGACTAAAACGTGAAAACAACCGTGTTAAAAAAAACAAATAGACGAGAAACAACCAGAAAAGTCAAATGAAAACAAGAAAACTTAAACAAAAGAGAAACAAACCAAAACATATGAACTTACAGAGGAATTCACACGAAACCAAACAATCCAAGATGAACAGAAATGGAAAACACGAAAATAAAAAGAAGAACGAGAATAGAAAACCCTACCTCGAACACAAATAAATAGGTTAACTTCCTGAAGCAATCTGTGCGCAACTGTCTCTCCTTCAATCGATTCACTCCCACAAAAGCTCCATTGCAACTCTTGTTCACTCTTTGATCTCTTAATAGTAATGGTAATAACTACGCGTTAATCCCTAATTAAGGCAAAAAATCAAAGTTTCACGCATGCATGGAACCTGTAATTAATGCCATCAATGTGGTAGAGCAGAGTCGAAACTGAAGAAGGAACTGGCACATTATTGTTGTGCGACTTCAGTAAATTCAACGACCAAGAAACAGCGGGAGCGAAATCGGAATGAATACTGTTTTGGAAACTTGAGTAATTTCCTAACTTGATTCCCGTTCTGGGTCCGGTTCCGCCAACAAAGATAAAAGCGAAATAAAACGACAAAATAAAACAAAAAGACTGAAACAAGAAAACTTAACATAAAAACCTAGTTTAAAACAAAAGACCAAAAAGTGGAGGCGGAGGCGAAATGAGATTTGATTTTGAAACTTTGAATAGATACCGATTTAACTTCCATTTTGGCTCCGGCTCCGATAAAGACAAAACAATAATGCAAAAGAAAACCGCCAGGATGGGAATCAGAACGAGTTTCAAAAGAAGATTGAAAACCCGATTCAGTTCCGGTTCTGGTTCCGATAGATTAAAACAAAGAAAAACAAAGTGTTGGAAAAGCAAGAATCCAAACTTCGGTTGAAAAACAACCAAGGACAAAAACATAAAGGGGGGCCCATTTTGACCAAGGAAAAAGATGGGGTGGTTATGCAAGGCATAACAAGAATTTTAATGATTTCGAATGTATATTCACATGTTGGCTTGTGTTATTTGAATTTCTAGAATTAATGTTAACATATATGTATAAATAAGAGGTCATTTCACTATGTTTCATCCTATGATTTTCTAGCAAATTCAAGTTATCATAAGAGTACTTTCACAAGAGCATTTCAATGGAATTTCAAGGCATTCAAAGGAAAAATTATTGAAGATTATTGCAACAATCAAGATCCTATTATCATGCCAAAGCTTTCTTGCATCATGCATGTTATTTGAGATAATATGTTGATGTAGTGTTCAAGATCCATTCAAGCATTCAAAGGCGTTATTTCAAGTCAAGTTCCATGATCAATATCCACATCCATTGAAGCCATTTCATGCTAGTTGCAAATCCATATTCCAAGGTTCAAACAAGGGTTTGGTGAGTTGTGACATAGCTTGTTCATTCATCATTCCTTTCATGCTATTTCATTCCATTACAAGGTTTAATTACCAAAATGGGGTTTGACCAAGGCAAACCCCCATTCACCAACAAAACATTTTTCCTTCTTGATGTGTGTTTTCAAGTGTTAGGTGGAAGATCTATTGAAGAGCAAATTTCAAAAGTTCTCAAAGTTGTTAAAGTTGTCACCATTCTTGTAATTTCATAGAAACTGACCTACAAGATTTATTTCCAACTTAATGAATGTGAGATTCAGGAATCTAAGAGTGCATACACAAGAGAACATAATGCAAAAATAGATTTTGGAGAGCCCTAGCTAGTACCCATTCACCATAGGGTGAATGCGTCCTCAGTTAGCTTCCAAAAACACCTTTTTGTGAGAGGTATGCAAGGTTTATCCCTTCCAAATTGTCCAGAAGCTTTGTAGGTTATATCAGTATTATGTTTAATCTTCTAAATCCACTTTATAGATTACAAATTGGAGTTAATCTAATATTTTTAATCTTTCTCCCCAAAGTATTATTTGACCTAGACCCCCATCCTAACATAAAAAGGAAATTTGCAGATTCATACCTTGATTTGACTCACTTTTCATTTGATAGTCATTTCATTGTGTGGATCTCATTTCCTAATGAAATTAGAGAAGTAGGACCCCTTTTCCCTCTTTGAATACACTTTTCCATTTTTGGAAACTCCCCTATCCTATTTTTCTATGTTTCATTTTTATGAACCTGACCTTGTACAATAACCATGAGGAATTTGAAGATGATGCAAACTAGAGTCTCGTCACATTTTGTCTATAGATTCTAAAAATATTTTTTTCAAAATTTTTGGAATAAAATTGCACTTCTTTTTCCATCTCCCACGAAAACTGGTTCTTTTAATAAAACATCATTTTTAAAAAGTGACACACACCGTATAACGCATAAAGTTTTTTCCATGAAGGATAAAATTTTGATTCTTTCGAATTTAGATTTGTAACTCTGATATCTAGTGCTTCCACTTTGTTAGATAGTTTTTTATTGAATATTTTTTCTTTAATCAAGTTTCGAAGTCAAACCAATTACAATTCAGACATAGCGCGACCGTATAATGCGTAACTTTTTTTGTATATATCGAAATTCAAATTTTTTTTGTTGGATCAAGGACTTCAATATCTGGTGCACTCATATTTTTCAATTTTTTTTTTGATAATCTGCTATTTTTCCACATGTGTAGAATAGAGACCTTCATTTTCGATGAAAAACCTATGTTTAATAAAACTAAAAAAATAAATACATAATAAAACCAAAACATATTTAAATTATACTTTTTGGATAGCTCGTTCTGAGGACTACCATAATTATTTGAAATAGATTTTAAATGAATTCATTTGATCCCCCAAAAGGTAAATCATAAGTTTTTTTTTATCAGCATTTTGATAGGTGTAGAGGAGACTCGTTTATAGGTATGGTTTAAAACTAGCGAGGTTCTATCCAAGGGGGTTTGATCTAAGGTGGTTTGATCAAACCCTCTTCAATTGGAATCCTTAAAATGGAACATTTTAAGGCTTAAATCATTATATTTTCTAAAAATATATGATTTCAACAAAAATCAGTTCCTCTCATAAATTGTAAACCAGCTTTGTGGGATCACCCAGTTGTATATTTCCTTTCTTGTAATGAATAGGACCAGGTAAAACCATGGCTTGTGTGGATATTTTAATGTCTCCTTCTTCTTTTCATTCTAAAAAGAAATGCATTAGAAATGCAAAGTTGTACCATCATTTGTATTCTTGCAATCAAATGAAATATGTAATGTAACAATGATATTGAAATAAAATGAAAGCAATGAAATGCTTAATCATTTCTATATTCAGCTTTGAATTTCATTTATTCTGTAAATATTTGAGCAATACTTCTGAAACTCAGCTTTCTCAAAACACTTGCACAATTGGTACTTGATATTTGATAAATGCAGTACAAATAACACTTTAGCACATGCATAAATAATTGTACTTCCACTTTAAGTTATAACAAACTTTAATCAGCTCCGCCAATTGAGTTGTAGTAAAAAATTGGTAACAGTTATTATAGAGACCCATACTACATGGCTCTTCTTTTTCCCATTCTTTGTGACTTTTGTTGGCACCACTTTACACCTGTCAAGAAGCTCGAAATCCATTAAATTTATTTCAATGCATTGCAAAACATCTGTTGCAGAATAAGTAGATTTGAAATGTATTTAATAACAAGTTTGGTTGGTGTTAGAGTTGGAAAGAGTTAGGGCAGTGACAAAGGTGGAAAAATTAAAATATCTTAGCATTTATTGCAAATATTGTAATCTATTTGAGTATAACAAACAACCTCAAAAAAATTGTTTGACGGGAATGATTTTCGACATAAGATAGCTTTCAAGCTCAAAGTTCATACTATATATAGCCTATCGGCTAATAAATTTATCAAATATATTTCATCTCGGGCACCCATTCTCAATAGGAATGCACTTGTATTGTTTATTTTATTTTTCTATAGTGTTGTTCCAAGGGCATGCACACAATTAGATAAAAGATGTTTTGAGTTTTATTTTGATCATTGGATAGTTGCATTTGTAGAGCCAACAAGCATAAAATATTGCAAGAAGCCTTAGAATTTTATTTTTTAGTTTTGGGTAAATTATCATTTTGAAGTTGTATTAATGTGGATTTGTATAAAATTTATAATAGGATCATCGTGACCTTGAAGAGCGAGTGTAACTAGCATATTCAATATTGTTTTATATCTAGGAGTTTTTTGTGCATTGTCTTGATGGGTTCTTGATTATTTGGTTAAATTAGAAGGTCATAAAATCATTTTGAATCTTTTATAGTGTATGTCCTTACAATTTTATTTATGGATTCTTAAATAGATTCTTATAAATTTGTACATTATTTTGTATTTATTCATTTGCATGTGTAGAACCTAGTTTGTGTACATTTGAATGGATATAGTCTTCAAATATATATTAATTAAGGTATCCTATTTGGTATCAGATATTACACATTTTGCATAAACCCCATACTCTGTGCCCAAACTGATATAAGAACCAATCTATAATGTGCTCCCTATCCTATCACTTTAACATATTTTAAACAAAATAAACTCTATATACATCTTAGAAATAAGTGTTTTTCTTTCCAACTTTCGTGTACAAGTGTATAACAATAATAAGGATTCTTATAGCCATATCTTAAAACACTTTGCTTGGTAATATTTGTTTTCGTATAAATGTGCATATCCGTGCATTTTCAAACCAACACATAGTTACATTGTGACAACTAGAATAGGGGTATACTATGTAGTGGATATGGTTTGTATCAAGGTGATTATTTAGTCCCTATAATATCATATGGTTGAACACTTAAGGAAAACCCCCTTTGATTTTGCAGAACCAAAAGTGAAGGTCTTACCCACCTTAGTAATTGGTCCTAACTTTGCCAACCTAAACATAGGTTTCATGGTATTCTTCTTAGATTTGACACCCTCGATACTCGGGAAACTATCAAACCTAGTGATTTAGGAATTTACAACTCTGGGCATCAAAAATAAGAAACTTCTTTGAGATCATATTATATTTGAACTTGTTTATTGTTTCCTACCACTACTTAGACCATGGTTGGAGACTTCAATGTTCTTCTCAACCTAGATAAAAATATAGGAGGTTGTAACTATTTAGACCCTTCTTCCTTGCTAAAAAATTATATTTTATTAATCTTATTGGTCTTAAACCTAGACCTTATATTTTCACTTGGAATAAAAGGAGGTGTAGGCTATATTTTATCTTAGAGAACCTTGAAAAATTCTTAGTTTTTATTGTTGTCTTAGCAACTATCTGTATTTTCCTAAAAATTATGCCTTGGAAAATACTATATTAATCATGTTCTCTTTGTTTCTCTTTTCTCAAGTTAATAGTCCACCCTTAAATTAGCGTAACCATTAAAATAATTCATTTTTTTTAGTCTCAAATATCAAATAATTCATGAATGCATTGTAGCATAGTAGTTGGAGGGGAACCCCACCTTTGGCACTACCATGTACTCCTTCAAAAGACTTTAATTTGTAAAGTGTAAGCTCTAACATTGGAATAGATCAATTTTTAAAAATGTTTCAAAGACAAAGAATCAAGTACAAGAAGGGATGAATGCCATCACCTTTCAAATTAACAAAGAGAGCATGAATAGTGATCATCTACTCAAGGAATATTCCCTATCTAAAGATTTGAATTAATGGTTTTTAAGAGAGGATATTTTCTAAAAGTAGAAATAAAAAATTGAGTGATTGTGTGAGGGGGATGGGAATTCCTCACTTTAATTTTTCAAGGTAAGGAGAAGTGGGAATTTTATAGCTAACATTATTTCAGCCCAAGAGAACCAATTACCATCCTTTCATGAGTTAAGTGAGGAAGTAGTTCACAATGTTTTCTCTCTTTTCCAAGAAAGTGGCAATCCAACTAAGGAGAAAAATTAGGCCATTCTAGATTACATACCTCCTCTTGTCACTATAAATATGAACAATTTTCTTATAAGTCCCATCTATCTCTAGGAGCTTGCGCACGTGGCTTTCCAAATGAAGAAGGGTAAGACTCCTGGCTCGAATGGTTTCCCTATCATACTTTTTAAGAATTTTGGGATATATTAAATATTGATCTTTTAGAAGTGATTTAAGAGTATCAAGCTAACAAGAAAATTCTTAAAGTGCTTAATACCATCTTATTGGCCTTAATTCCTAAAAAGAAGAGAGCTAACTTTTTAATCATTTTTATCTTATTAATCTCTATAATGTTACTCACAAGATCATTACCAAACTCAATACAGATCATATAAAGTAAGTCATAGCTTCCTTTGTCTCTCCAAAGAAAGGGAGTTTTGTAAATGGATATCAAATCATTAATGGTGCTATTATTGTTGTTGAGGAAAAAATTCACTATTGTCTCAATCCAAGGAGAAAGCTATGTTTATCAAGTTGAATATGTATAAGAATAATGATAGGTTCAGATAGTCTATTCTCGAGAATGCTCTTTTGGCCTTTAGTTTCTTCTCTAATTAGATATAATGGAAGATGACTTGAGTGAGTTCTTCATTTTCTATTCTTATTAATGGTATTCCTTCCTCCCTTTTTTCTACTTCCAAAGGACTGTGAAAAGGATATCCTCTATTCCCTTACCTCTTTACCCTCATGGCTAAATGATTGGGTAGATTCATTAAGAAATAAAACACTAATGGTTATATTCATGGCTAGACTATATGTCACAATATGGACCCCAAAACCTATCTTCAATTTGTTTATGATATGGATCTATTGGGTGTTGTAAGTATTCAAGAAGTTATCAATATTTATTTGAGTGTTATAGGATGGTTCATCAATGAGGATAAGTCTAATATATATTTCTTCAATACTTCACTAAGCATCCAATAGTACATTTCTCTTATTATCCACTTAAAAATTGGGTAGATTCTATTTTATTATCTAGGAATCCTCCTTATCTATTGTTAATCCCAGGAAGGATTAGTAGAAAAATATAGTTGGCATATTTAGAATGAAGGTTGATCATTGGAGTTTTTTATGGTTGTCATTTACTAGGCACCACACTCTCCTAAATTATATTCTTGAATACTTTCATGTCTATAAGTTCCTTATTCTATCAGCTCCTAAAAGTATCCTTTATGAGTTTAAAGTTCTTTCCAATAATTTTCTATATTATTAACTTGAATCTAAAAATGGGAGTCATATTAGTTGAGGTCAATTTTAGAAGGCTATGTAGAATGATGCTCTAACTCTCAGGTGTATTTCTCTTAATTATTAGGTACTAGCTACCAAACTCTATTAGATATGGTGCAATTATTTGGATCAACCATGGTTGGTGGATTCTAAAAACTTAAGGATGAGTTTAGGTGGAAGAGGATTGGTTGTTTAGAGTGTTATTAAGAAAATAGTTTCTTTGGTCAAGGATGGTCTCTTCTAAATTGTCAAAAATGGGCAAAGTACGCTCTTCTTGGAAGATTCTTAGGATTGTCACCCTCCTCTCCTCCCTTCTTTTTATTTACTCTAGAATTTGATCCAATTATTTGTATGGTTATATGGGCTAAAGTGTTGGAGTAATAGTGGACCTATATGTTCAAAAATCTATTAGAAAAATCCAAAAACCTTTCACAAATAGGAGAAAAATATAAATTTCTAGACCATCTTAGGAAAAAAATTCCAAAAGAATATAAGGAAAAATAATTAACCTTGCTATGCGAGCAATGATAAAATACCTAAAGCATTGAAGATTATGTCATGTGTCTAAATCCTATGAAATGAGACAAAAAATAACAATAAACCTAAGTAAGCTTAAGACTAAGGTGTGAATGGGTCCTAATGTATAAATAGGTAGTTAAAGTACCATGTTCAAACTAGCACCTCCCATTAAGTGAAAATTAGGAAGCCACTAAAAAAATGTATAAAAGAAATAATGGGTCCTGACAATAAGTTATGTTGAGGTACCCATGTACATAAAATATCTCTCACAAATGAAGGAAAGGAGAAAAACCTCATGGGGAAAAAATCCTCTCCAAAAAAGAGATACAAACATGAAAAAATACAAAGGATAATTCAAGAATAATCCCCAAGGAAAAATTCCTTCACCCTAAGCATTGATCACAACTAAAGATAACTAGGAAATGCTAAAGGTCTATGAAGATTTTTGCAACCTACTCCTAAGTAGGCAAATACTCTAAGGAAATAAGGCCATCATGGATAAGTTATCAAATGAAATGAATGTGTATCTTGATGTGCTTCATCCTCTTATGCTCCATTGGGTTATGTTTAATATGAATAAAACTCTGGTTATCTCACCAAATAAGAGTAGGATGATTAGGTGGTAGATCAAACTCTATCATAAGTTGTTGAATCCACATAACCTCATAGATGGCAAGAATTATACCTTGATACTCAAACAAGCAATGGATGATAATACACTAGTGATATCCTTATTGAAATACCATGCAATTGGATTAGAACCAAGGTGAAACAAAACCCAAAAATGGAATTTTATGAGTCAACATCACTTACCCAATTTGAGTTGATGAAGATCCTAGTGTCTAATGAATATTGAAATTCACAATGCCCCATTTATACCTCAAAATATGTTTAGCTTCCTTCCAATGACTCTCATGAGGATCATGGAAAATTAGTCATTCCCAATAGTGAAGGTGATATTAAGATATTTATCTATGTCAAATACAAGAGACTACCAACCATCTATACAAAGTGGCATCAACACTAGGTGTGGTACAAGTGGCAATAAAATAACACCAAAATGAAATGGTGTAGGAGTGAGATTATAATTATCCATGATAAAATGATGAAGTAGATATATGGCATAATTTTACTCACATATAGAGACCCACTCAGCAGACTAAAGAACCTGTACACTAAGAAAGAAGTATAAAATCCCAATATCAATCATGTTAAAGTGCTATATCAAGGAGTGATATATATATTGAAGCATGGATGAGGAGTTATGAGTGAGATTAAAATAATCTATGTACAAGAAAAATATTAAGAGGTCATTTCTGTGTCTCTAAATATATATTTTGTGATCATAGTGGAAATATTTGAAAGCATATGCAAGCAAGAAACCATCAATCTTCTCATACCAAGCTTGAAGGAATTATTTGAGACTATACAAAGAATGGTGTAGCTTGCAAATAAGGGAAGATTTATGCACAAATATTGGAGGCTACTTCATGTAGATCTCATCATGATGACCACTGTATGAGAAATAAATATTCACATTCATTTGATAAATGGGCCATCCTTGAGATGCAACAAGAGAAATGACAAGGTGAACTAAACCCATCTTGGCTACAGTGGAAATATCTTAGAGTAGTTAGTTACCTCAACCTATGAAAAACTCTTAGAAACAATATGTGCCTTATACCATTCAATAGAACCATTAGCTACATACTTGGTGCGATACACCCATTTGCACTAAACCATATTTCTTCCCTTAGAAAGAGAAACCAAATCCCATGTGTGATTCTTTATTGAGGAAGAAATAATCCTTAGCCATAACACTATCCCACTTTGGAATATCAGAAGCCTCTAAAAAATATATAGATCAATAGATATAATATGACTCAAAATATTAGTGCCATATGTTTGTAACCGAGTGTGATGAGAATTCATAAGATCACCTACTAAAGATCCAACCTCCTAAACAGTACTATGGGCCCATCCAATGAAAACATAAGTGATAGGAGGTGGAAGTGGTGGTGTAGGAGGTGATGGTATAGGAATATCATCTAAAGTATTCTCTAGTGCAAAGACATCCTCATGAGATGAATAAGGTGGAGTAGGTAGTGAGGAAGAAGAAGTGAATGCATAATCCATTTGTGGGAAAGACTCATCAAATTAGACATCTCTATAAAACTAGAAATATATAATGGTGGGATCAAACAATTGATAATGCTTCACATCCTCACAATATAAAAAAATATGAATGGTTGAATCCTCTTCTTCATTGCCTTATGCAAACCATTTGATATGAATTCCCAAGCCTCACTACCAAATATCCTAAAGAAGGAAACAACATGCTTGATATTGGACCAAGCCTCCTTTGGAGTGATATCCAAAACTACCTTGTGGGGAATGGGATTTTAAATATAGTTAGCATAATTATTCACTTTAGCCAAAAAGGATGGGACAATAGACCAATACTGAAGCATACAATTTTCCATCTTCCTTGGTGATATGATATTTCTTTCATTGACACCATTCTACTGGGTATAGGGAATTGAATACTAGTGATGAATTCCATGTTTAGTGAAATATTCATAAATGGATTGGTTCACATATTCATCCCATTATTTATATGTAGATTTTAAATAAAAGAACCTATTTATTCTCCATGAATACCTTGAATGTTTTAAAAGTGGTGAAGACATCACTTTTGTATTTTATAAAATACACCCATGTGTGACGAGAGTAATAATCAATGGAGGTTATGGGTGGATGGGTGGGTGACCCACCAAGTTGGTGGAGGGCTTACCATTGGGTGGTGATGTGGCATCCTTGTAAGACGTCCAACATGGAAGGGGTTGTTGAGGCTCGAGCTCGATCTCCTTGGATTTGGCGTGTACACATAATGATGGTGAAGAGGTAAGCACATGTTTTCTAAGGAAAGCCTTGTATACGGGGCATGGGAGGAAGGATAAAATAGCTGATGCAATTAAAACTTGCCTTGCATCAAAATTATGCTTGGCTCGTGGGAAGCAAAAATTGATCGGCTATCATGGGATTTATTTATGAGGGTTCGCGTCAGTTTCATTTTATGGAAAACTTTGGTGTGAGTGAGTGGAGGTAGGTGTAGAGTTGGCAAATAACTTTGGCTCAGATTCTGGTGTTATCTGAGGATGGCTTCGATTGGATGCTCAAAATTTGTAATTTTTGTTTCGGTGGAGGGTCTAGCATGGTTCGGTGCCGACACTCCAATTTCTCTGAAGGCGAAGACGAGGCAGGTCACATTTTGTGAGATAACGAACCAAAGGCTAAAGAGAGTCCTGCTTAATAATGACCCTCTCGTGGTTGCAGTGGTAAAGATGGTTATGGGGAAAGGCCACATTGATCGAAATGAGTACGGGAGGGACAATGTCCACATTTCCTCACATTTTTTGGCTTTGTTGTTGGATAGCCGAGTACCAAAGGCGAAAGTGAAGGAGTTATTGGTGCAGCAATTTCCTAAAGATTTTCTTGGTGGCATGGAGGATACTTTGAAAGTGGTGATTATTGGCACAAGGATTCCATGTCCTATGGATATGGAGCTTCTGCAAAACACAGACGAGGTGGTAAAATTATTTCCCTTCCTCTTGGATTTGAGCAGCTCGACTCTTATGCAACATCAAATGATTGTGGCGGTAGCGGTGGAATACCTAAAGAAGCTGTTAGGGTTAATGGTGGCCGGTGGATTCAAATGGGTGGAGGATTTTGTGTCCACCAATCTCAATGGGTTCCTGTGAATGGTGTGGTGTCCTCTTTTTGTAGATAATCAGTTTTAGTCTGATGGCGGTATGTGGGTATAGTGTTTATTTTTGGTTTTGGCAGCGATAATGCCAATTTTGTAAAATTCTAAAAAATTTGCTTTGAAATTATTCTATGATGGTTGAGGTTAGAAGGGTTGTTTTTGGGATTTGGTTGGATGGTGAAAAATCCTGCTTCCTAGATGGGTGTAAATCTTCATATTTAAATTAATATAATATACTCTTATGGATCAAAAAAAAAAATAATCAATGAAGGTCAACATATACTTGGATCTTAAATATGAAGGGGTTGGAAATACATGAGGTCACTATGTACCAACTTAATTAAGGTAAAAGTACAATGGGCCTTACCCTTAGGAAATGGTTCCTAGTAATGTTTGCTAAGGATGCAACCATTAAAATGCCCTATGTGCATGAAACTTTAGGAAGACCAAGTATCATCTCCTATATATTCTACTATCATAAATAATTATAATTGACATGATCATAGTGTTCATGTCAAATTTTACTCAAGGAATCTATATGGGCAATGTGTGATGAACTACAAAATGATCGAAAGCCATCAAACTAATATAATTTGGACCCATGAGATCATCTCTACACGAAGCAATAATTTTCTCTGGATGTTGTATTTCTTAAAAAACAACATCCTATGGAAAAAATTGAACTATCTTCCCATCTCCAATATAAAAAATATGATATATAAAGAGAAGACTGATAAAAATTATAGGAATAAAGAGAATATCCTCAATGCAACTACATGTCAACTATATAGTTCTTGACCCTAAAATTGGAATCGGTGAAGAGTTACCCACTATAATATGATAAGTAGTACAACTAGAAAGAGTCTTAAGAAGATAATATGAATAAGTAATGTGATGTGAGGCTCCAAATTCAACTATCTAAATGAATAATTCATGTGATGTGAGGCTCCTAATTCAATAGTCTAACTATTTATACAAGACAGGCCTATATAAAAAGAGCTTGGACTTTGCTTGTGCCAATGAAAGAATAATTAGAGGATGAAATGGTGTGTTTTTGCATGGATTCCTGTAAAGCCTTAGTCTCTTCCAATATCTAGTAATGACATGTACCTCTTTGTAACACAAACTATAGGGTTCTCAAGATTTCTTCTTTGCCTTGGAGGAAGACTCGCTAGACTTTGAAAATTTGTCATTTTTAGGAGTAGATTGATGTATTTATTCTAACTTGTATTTTTGGATTGGACGAAATCTTATTGCCTAATGAAGATTTTATCTTAATATTTTATGTCTTATTTCCTTTTCCTTTGGATGAGTGTGTGACTGGTACATGGTTTTTGGAATTAGAATGTGAATCTAATTATGGTAGCTTAGCATATTCCCATGTCAAAAATTCAAAAAATACCTCAAAAGAAGGCATGGTAAATTCCTTACCTAATGCATCCATAGTAGAATAGAATATAGACAAGACCTAAAATAGCCCTCTAAACTTAGACAACATAAAAAAATATACATGCTTTATCAGTCTTGTCCTTCCACAACCCTATAATAACGATGCAAGAGACTTGAAATTTACCAAAAAGTCCTTAAGTGAAAGAAAGGAATTAGGTGCAAGAGTAATCATGTTTGCCTCAATCTGTAATGGCCATAACTCATTAATAGTAACAAATATCTCCTTGTACTTACCTCAAATCTACTTAAGAGTGTGGCAAGATTCAATGTGGAATAACGGGTTATCTAAAACATACAATACAATTAGTCTCATGGCCTCATATATCATATGCATGTACGTACATCTCTCGTATTCTCAAGTGAACCTAGATGGTGTATCATCCAATGTGGACCATAATCCATTGGAAATGGGTAATATGGTCATATGGGATTTCGAGGTGTGATAGTTGTGTGCTGTAAGATGCTCAATAGAAGATGTTTTTTTTCCATTTTGTGTTTAAGTTTTATGTTTACAAAAAATGACTAATTTCTTGGAATTAAATGTTTTCTAGTCCTCCAATGCATTTTCTAAATAAAATTGACCCCCCATAGTAAGAAAATCAAAACATTTTTCAAAATTTTATAACAATAAAGAAAAAATAAAGAGTTCAATTCATACTAAGTTTTTGTGAACCTAAAAAATGTAAGAGTTGGCTATGGAGATAGCCTGTCAATATCTAGAGGCAAAATGGAAAGAACAAAGAGAGATGATGAATAATGCAAATAGAATTCAATATTGATTATACAATGTATGAGAGACCCTTGGTTATATAGCCAAGGTGAGACAGAGGATGCCATAAGATTATGACAAGTGTCTTAATCTTATGATATGAGGAAACTTATTATAACTGCCTAGGAAAAAGTATTAAATGACATGATAAGATTACATGACAACTAAGACTTCAAGAAATATTCCTAGGAACAAATTAAACTTAATATGTGAATAGGACCTACTAAGTGAAATAGTTAAATAGTAAACCTTATTCACACCAACAAAAAATATTAGAGAAAAATAAATCAAATGGTTGTGTAGATCATGGAACCAACTTTCAAGAACCTATTCATTTTCAAAAAATAGATATAATATACCTAATTTATAGTTGATTTCATTAAATTACTCCAAAAATTATTAAAGGGAGAAACATTGCTCCCTAAGTTAAGGTACTAGTCACTTGGGTGACTAGGTGCTAGACCAAAGGGAGTTTGCGGCTAGGTCTTTGGGCGTTGGTCACAAATGTGACAAAGGCCTATAGATCTAGGGAATTAGGGCATAAGTTGAGAAACACATTCATTGATGGAGGTGTAAATGAGTGATGCAATTCGTAAAGGTGGTAATAGAGGGTTGAAATCCACCAATTAGGGTGATGCTCATAGGTAGCCAGTTCGAGTGACGACAATGAGGCAACCAAAACTAATATAGAGCTATAGAAGAGTAGGAGAGGTTGTAGAGTAGACATTGAGATAATTTTAGGTGGTAGAAAATGAATTACAACACATTATTTAAAAAAAAACACTATAAATAAAAATATAGCTATTACAAATTTAAAACAACACCAAAAAATTAAAATTTAAACTTTTTAATAAAAACATGTCAAAATATTAAGTGTTGAAACAACTAGAAGTGAGATAGTTTGTAGACTACATGTTTAGGAAGGTCATGTGATGTAGAAACCCATACAACTACACAATTTATTTTTTGCAAAAAAATTGTAACCCCTCAAAAAAGTGCCTCATTAAATTTTGAGCTGCATTTTTTGTGTTTGGACAATCTTTCCTAGGGTTTTTATGTCTTATGGACATAGTAGTAAGGTCCATTTTACTCCAAAAGGCTTCTTGTAATAGCTTGTGGAAAATACCCTCAAAATATGAGAAGGGGCTTGTTGATTATGAGATCGACTACATGTTGGACCAATGATGAAACTACAGGTACAACAATCTATCAACAAAAGCTAAAAAACTTCCACAAATGAGAGATGTAATGAAAATTGCTATATTCCTTAGGAAAATAAAATTATAAAATGACACAATGGAAAAGAATTAACTTTTCCATATGGGCAAAGCCTATAAGCCATAAAATATACAAGATTATGCCATGTTTCTAAGTCATATGAAATGATATAAAAAGCAAAAAGAAACCTAAGTAAGCTTGACACTAAGGTGTGAATAGGTCCTCATGTCTAACTAGGTGGATAAATTACCACATTCACACCAACATAAAGTAGCCAATTTTAAGAATTTTATGGACATGGGGCATTCTTCAATATATCATTGGAAAGACTATAGTTGTTGGCCAAAAGGGGGCTCTCAAAATGTAAGCCACTCTTGCTTCTATTCTTATTTATTGACCATATTGTTCCCTTAAGGATGGGGATATTTGTAGAGTCTAAGCTAATGTATTGTAAACTTGGTAGAACCTACTCAATTCAGAGGGTTAATTGACTGAATAGTCCATTCCATATTGCCTGAGACTACATTAAATTGTCAACCCAAGGGTTGTAAGCTTATGATGATGTAGCATTATATATGACTTCAAAGACTCAAAACTACTTAATTTACCCTACTCAGGTTGTTCTAATTGCTACAAAACTCATAAAATTGCAAAACAATAAAGGACATAAATAGAACTAGTGGCTATGGGTACCTACAACTTAGATTGTAATTGAACTATTACTAATGAATGATGTTGTGATGACTCAAAAATGATAAAAACTAATGACTTAATTAAACTATCCTCTGAAGTTCTACTGGTTAACCATTGCATGCATATTCATAAGCATTCATTAACAATAAGCAAGATGTTGGCCTCCTACAATGATTTTAACAACTAAGCCCTTGCAGTTGTGATTCAAAGATTGGAAATCTAACATGAATAGCCATTTCAATAATCATGAAGGTGCATTTAAATTATCAACCCAGGGACGTAAACTTGAAATGGGTCAACATTGTATGTGCACTAGGAATCCAAAGTAGCCATTTCTATCCTACAGCTAAGAAAAAACACAACGCTAAAAGTAAATTACTTGGAAGGAAATAACATAAATGTTGAAAATCACACAACAACTAGATTACACTGAAATGCATGATAGAAATGAAGATCTGAGCGAACAAAAATGAAACTACTCTATCTGCTTTGGTTGTAGGAACAATCAAAAAATGGAATTCTAGTGGCTGCAGGAATAGTCAGCACCAGATTCTTAACTAATTATTGAACAAAAAATAACAACTAAACTAAACTAAGGTATGGGATGGAATACTCACCAACTGGGCTCACTTGGATAAGTATTCACTAAAACTAAGATAGACTCAAATGCACAAACTTATAACTTCATTTTATTCAGAAGAAAAACATGAGTACAATCATCATAGTTGTATTGCTGAAAAATTCAAGAGTGTGATTACATCAATTAGGCAATCTTCTAACCAAGCTAGAACATCAGAGCCCTTATTTATTCAACAACCTAGCAAGGTGGTCAAATCTAGCAAACACGAAGGATTTCACATTAGGGAAAGTGCGGAAAAGAGCAAGGGCGACTACGCATGCACAAAACCTGTCAGACACAATTGTCTTAACTCGAATCTAGCACAACAGTAACACCAATGCATTCTCAACAACATTTAAGACCATAACAAGGTGGTTACAATATGATGCATGAGGAATATCTAGCCACCAAGAGTCTTGAATGACCACCTTGTTCACCGATATAGCACACGTCCAGCTGGGGAGATCTTCTTGAATTACAGGTCTCAAATCATCTGCATGACAACATTAGCATGCATAACAACTGCATATCCATAATCATCTTAAAGCGACATTCATCAATCACATGCAAAGTTAACACAAACAATCTACATAGAATATCGATATCATTTGAAAGCTTATGAAAATAAATTCACGTCCAAGGTCTATGGTTGCAAGGAAATATTATGAAAGATCAACTCTTAAGCATCAAAGTCTTATGTAATTGTAGGAAATGGACAACAACCCTATCAATAATTAAGCCATAAACTAGACTCATCATTTCCCCCCCAACCTAATGTCTTGTTGGTCCTCCAGTAGAGGAAGAATTGAGCTTTTGTTTGGTCAATGCCCTGAAGTTGGTAACTGCAAGTTGTCCCACATCTGTTTTTGTTGTATCTAAGTTAGGATCCCAATAGAATCCTTGCTGTTTTTGTTGTATCCAATAGAATCCTTGTTGTCTTTCCAGCCTGCTCCATCTCTACCTTTCATCAGCAATGCCATACCTGTAAAACCTGTAGTTTGGCATTGGCCACAATAGAATAAGAGGCTGAAAAATTAGTGGAAGCCAAAATTTCCCTTTTGTTCTTCCGAGCTAAATATACTTATCAATTATTTTGAGTGTTGCAACATAGTTGTGCGTGGAATGAAGCTCTGCTTGCTTCAAATCATTAGATAAGGTGTTCCATCTATGTGAGAGGTATCCCATCACATAGTCTCCTATTGTTCTTGCCATCTCTTCATACTCTTTGTAAATTGCCTCTCTCTCAGGCAGGATCCTACAACTATAGCTTGGCTGGTATAACATTTTGTGTCAATCCTTAATAATATCTCCTAGATGTCTAGACTCAACCCTAATGGGTAGGGGAATGTTGGATTCAACTTGCTTATAAGTCTTGTACTGCTTTCCCCAACTTACTTCATTTTGTATCCAGGACATGAATGCTTGTAATTGGACATCCCCAACATATAGCAGTGGATTCCAATCTTGATCTTTGGTTATAGAAAAATTATGTAAATAAAATTCGCACAACAAATTTTTCATCTCAGGGGGAGCAATCTGAAAAGCATTGAAAAATTCAGTAGGGGTTTCAATTGAGGGGTTCAAACTCGAAACAATCTTTGCAAACTTGAAAGAAAGATTCTTTTCTTTTAAATACATGGCATATACCCTCGGAGGAGCTCTGTATTCCAATATTTATGGCACTAAAGTTTCTATGTCATCCACCTTCTTCTTCAAAACAACAATTTTTGCATTCTTATCTTCAATTTTCTCATCTTATTGTTCAATTTCCTTCTTCAGCCTACATTTTTCTGCTTTCCATTCTTCTTCTCTTCTTTTTATTTCCTTCTATAAATTAATAATTGCTATGTTCATTGAAAAATTAAAGGGCCTATGTAATCCTACTATTATTTTACCTGGCACTTGTGCTTTCTCTTGGTAGAGTACCATTTGTAGGGCTTCTTCTTGCTCAACCAATTCTGGCTACAGGGGCTCTAGGGCTTATTCTTCCATTTCAATCTATAGAGCATGTTGTTCTTGTTCTTGTTCATGCTACAAGAGCTCCTGATTTCCTTCACACACCTGGATTTCAACTTGCTCTACAATATCCTCAAGATCAAACAGTGTTAAATTTGTTGCTTCTTCGAACAATCCTTTTCCTTTTCATTTACATGCTCCATTGAAGCTTTTGTATCCTCCTATGACAACTTTCTAGGTTTAGGGCTTCCCTCAAGAGATACCCTAATGGTTTGCCCAGCTGAATTTGATTTTTTGGGAGGGTTTCTTCATTTTTCCTTTGTTGCAGGAAGAACAGTGTCAACTTTCTGTTTCCTAGAGCTTGGCACTTCCTTTTCTACCATTTTCTTTTTAGCTTTTCCTTCCTTCAGCTTTGCCCTCTTCTTTTGTGCCCTAGTTTTCATTAATGTTCCAAGGGGGACATCATCATCAAAATCAGGAGAGGGACTCTCTTGATTGGAATTCTCTGCCTCAGAAGAACTAATTTCAATAACTTGTGTGGCTGCAGGAGTGTTTCCACTAGGGCTTGCGTCAGAAGTTGAGGTACCAGTAGTGGTCCCAAGATTTCTCTGTCTCCTTCCAACCCTACGAGGTTGAGGCAAAACCCTAGGTTGCAAATACTCTGGTCTAATTTGATCAATTCTCAAAAATTCTTACCAAGAAATATTAGACACATCATGCAAAGATTTTTCAACTAATAATTTAATTAGGCAATGGTGGGAAACAAAATTGTCCCTACCTTTCTGAGTTTCTGCTACCATGATCGCAAGAAGGTGATACAACATGTTGGGCACATTCATTCTCCTTTCATGCCTCATGTGGTTGAGGAGCTTAAATTGCATGGAATGTAAATTTTACTGGCAACCTTCGCAAGTGATATACTTGAAAACATAGACCGCAACCTGCTTCCAAAGCTCGGGCATAGAAGTCCTCTTCACTCCTTGTTTGTCTATTCTCAATAGAGGGTCATTAGGTTCTATGAATTCAGCCCTAGCTGACCTGGCATCTCTAGCTGAAGGGTAATTTTTTCTGTCAGCAGGTAACCCCATAACTTCTGCAATTATTTCCTCCATAGTTGTGACTTCCAACCCTTTTACTGTGGCCCTTCCTTTAGACAATGTCTGGGAAAATTCTAATGCAACACCTTCATCGAAGCCATCCAAATTTAAGAAATAGCCCTGCCATCCACAGTTTATAAACTCAGCTAGGCAAGGCGCATCTTGCAGTAAAACATCATGAACTATGGGTTCGTTTTGAATCAACCCACCTCCCATTGTCTGCAATCAATAAGTTACTCTACAAATATTTTCTTCTTGCAATTCTTGTTTGGAAACCAAACTTTTCCTTCCTACAACTCTACTGAATTTCCAATGTTGGTATCATTTGAATTTTACCTTTTGGCTCAAGATTATGACAGGGACAATTAAAGAAATAAAGGAGTAATAAATCCAGGCTATGATTAAGGAAAATGGTGGTGGAGGATTTGAATTTCACACATATGAGCCATCATTTCCAAATTCAAATTGGCTCAATGACTTAAATCTTGTTGACATGAATCAATACAGACATACATGCAAACATGGTATTGGCATGTTCCCCCCAACCTAACTTTGCACATGTGTCCTCACATGTGAGGTGAAAGGACAATTTGATAAGGGTAATAAATGATGACATACTATGGCGAATGTCATATTAATTTACAACAATTAAATAAATGCACTAGAAGACAATTAAGATATAACAATTAATGTGCACGTACTTGAATTCGTGGAAGATTTATTGCAAAGATCATGGAGAAAGTATCAGTCATTTTCAAGAAATCTGTTGAGCAATTAATGAAAGTGGAGTGGAATGAGGTGGAGTGAAATGAAGTGAAGTGAAATGATGGTGGTGAGGTGGAAGAGAGAGAAAGGTGGAGCGAATGGGCGGATGGGTGAAGAAGTGGACCCCCACAAAGTGGGAATCTTTATTATGAGAAGTGTTATACCTTAATTAGCCAGAAGAAGGGACACTAGGTCCACTTCCTTTGGTTGCAGGAAGTTTGAGTGTTGCATGCTAAGTGAATTGCTGCAGGATCTCTTCCTTAGAAGTTGGCTTGTGATACAATCTCAGTTGATGACCATTCACCAGTAGCTTAAACCTGATAGGGTCAATGGTAGTAAGTTGAATATCTCCATTGGAAAATAGTTCAACCACCTCATAAGGTTTGAGCCATCTTGTCTGCAATTTTCCTACGTTATCCTGATATCTTGAGTCATAGAGCAGTGCCCAATATCTAGACTAAAACTTATCCTTGATGAATTTATTATGCCATCTTATTCATTGATTCTGCACTACCTTTGGTGATGTAGTGTTTCCTTCCTCATCTCATCCAAAGCATTCAGTTACATGATTCTATCTCTTTATGCTTCAGAAATATCCATTCCCAATTCTATTGCACTTCTGAGAGTCTTATGTTCAAATTCAATGGGCATCATGGCTGACTTTCCATATAACAACTCAAATGGAGTGAATCTTGTAGTTGTTTTCCAGGTGGTTTTTTAAGCCCAAACAACTTCTGGTAACCTCCTTACCCAATCCTTTTTATGGATAGCCATTGTTTTAGTCAAAATGGCTTCAGTTTCTTTGTTAGTCACCTCAACTTGGCCATTGGCCTGGGGGTGATAAGGAGTAGAATTCTTGTGCCTAATATTGTACTCATTGACCAGTGTTGAAACAAGTGTTAAAGTGAATTGAGTCCATTGATCAACCACTATCTCTCTTGGAACTCCATACCACATGAAAATTTCCTCATACAAAATTTTTGCAACCTTATTATCTCTTGCATGCTTCATGGCTTTAACTTCTACCCATTTAGTTACATAATCAGTGCATACTAAAATATAGGACTTGCCTTTTGATGGAGGATCAATGGATCCTACAAAATCCAATCCCCACTTATCAAATGGACTGATTACTACTTGAGGACAAAGTGGCATCTCATCAAATTTTGTTGGTCGACCCATACTTTGGCATATGTCACACTTCCTTGTATATCTCCCTACATCCTTGTGAAGTGTTGGCCAGTAATATCCTGTGTTCAAAATCTTCATTGTTGTTCGCTTGGCTACAAAACGTCCTCCATAGGGTTCATTGTGACATGCATGCAAAATATCAAATGTCTCATCTTCCCTCACACATCTCCTCATGACCTGGTCAGGTCCAGTGTAGAATAAACATCCAACAATCCATGAGAAAGGGAAAGATTTCTCAATGAGTACTCTCCTCTCTTTTGGAGAGAAGTGAGGAGGGACTGTCCCTATGACCAAAAAGTTAGCTATGTCAACATACCAGGGTGTCTGCACACTAATGGAAAATAAGTTCTCATCAGGGAAAGAATCATCTATGACTTTAGTGTCTTCTGATGTGGTCAACCTTGAAAGAAAATATATAACAACATTGAATTTCCTTGGTTTATCCACAATGGTTATGTCAAAATCTTGCATCAGCAGTAACCATCTTGCTAGCCTTCCTGAAATCAAAGGCTTATTCATGAGGTATCTAATGGCTACATGATCGATGTGCACAAAGATTTTGTAGCCAATTATGTAATGTTGGAATTTTTTTAAAGCATAGATGACTGCTAACATCTCTTTTTTTTTTACTATGTAGTTGAATTCAGCTCCTTGCAGATTTTTGCTGACAAAGTAAATGGATTTTTCAATAGATCCTTCTTTCTATCCTAGGACTACTCCTATAGCATATTCTGATGCATCTGTATGGATGTGAAAAGGAAACCCCCAATTAGGTCCCTTGAGCACAGGAGCATGAGTCAAAGCTAATTTCAAGTCAAAAAATGCCTTGTCACAACCTTCTGTCCAATGAAACTCAACATAGTTAGTGAGGAGGGTAATCAATGGTGTTTCCATTTTGTTGAATTATTTGATGAACCTCCTGTAATAACCTGTATGTCCTAAGAAACTCTTGATTTTATTTTTTTTGCAAGAATAAGCAGATTGGTAATTACCTCAAATCTTTGTAGGATCTACTTGAATTCCTTTGTGAGAGATGTAGTGGCCAAGAACTACACCTTCCTGCATAATCATGAAGCACTTTTCACTATTTAAAGATAGATTTTGATCTGCACATCTTTGTAGGACTCTCTTAATATTTTCCAATGCTTCATTGAAATCAACACCATAAGTAGTAAAATCATCCATATAAATTTCCATGAAATCATGAGAAATGTCTGAAAATATGCTAATGACTACCCTCTAAAAGGTTGCTGATGCATTGCATAAGCCAAATGGAAGTACTGAGTAGGCATAGGTTCCCCATGGACAGGTAAAGGTGGTCTTCTCCTGGTCCTCTGGTGCAATTTGGATCTCGTTATAGCCACTAAATCCATTAAGAAAAGAAAAGTATTTCTTTCCTGCAAGTGAGTCGAGAACTTGATCTATGAATGGAAAGGGAAATGGTTTTTTTTGGTGGCAGAGTTGAGTTCCCTGTAATCAATACAAACTCGCCACTTCCCTCCTTTTTTGGGCATAATCACCAATGGGGGTGCCCACTGGATATCTGAAATGGGGTAGATAAATCCTGCATCTAGCAATTTTTGCAGTTCCCCTTCTACTATTTCTCTCAATGCAGGGTTAATTCTTCTTTGTGGTTGCCTTACTGATGTACAATCATCTCTTATATATATCCTATGAGTGCAAAGTTTAGGATCCAATCCCTTCATATCATGATAATCCCACGAAAATATATTTTGGTGGACCTTCAGTAAGTTTTCCAATGACAATTGATGTTCTTCACTCAATTTAATATTGATATTCAGATATTTCCCTTCTGACACTTGCACTTGTGTAGTTAACTCAACCATATCTACTTCACTAATGCTTGGTACTTTTAATTCATGTGGTAGTAATTCATGGAACATACCCATTTCTGCAAGAAATTCGGCTGCAGGAAAGGCGTCTACAAGAAGAACGACTGCAGGAAGAGCATCTGTAGGATGAGCAGTTGCAGGATGAGCGGTTGCAGGAAGAGTGTGCAGGAGTGTCTTCATTGTATCAGAAGAATCAAAGGATGATGCTTCCTCTACCTCATAATGGTTTTGAATTATGTTAGAAAATACCTCATCTTTATCTTGAAGTTGCAGGAAAGGACCTCTGCCTAACATCATAAGTTGTGCCACAGAATTAACTTCATCAGCCTCTTCACCAACATGTGGCCATACTGAATCATCCTTAACATGGGATGGTTGAGCAGGAGGGTAGAGAACAATATTTTTGGTGCTCTTCCCATATGAAATGGTCATGTCTCTTGTTTGACATCCAATATAAGCATTTGTTGTTGCTAACCACAATCTTCCAAGAATAATGGGGTACCCGCCTAGTGTGGCTTTGGGAGAAATAATCATAAAATTTGCTGGGTACTCCCAAGAGTCTAGGGTTACCACTAGATCTTCCACTATACCATCAAGCTTAACAGTAGAAATATTAGCAAGTTGCAGGACAGTACGAGTAGGTCTCATACTTACAATATTTAGTTGATGGAGGATGTCCTTGGTCATAACATTTATTGGTGCTCCCAAATCAATCATAGCATTCTTTATTTGCATCCCATTTATAACAACTCATACCTAAGAGACTCCCTGGGTCATTGTACTTGGGGATGGTCACTTTCCCAAGCATGATGTCAGTGAGTTGTCCCACCACATGAACTATAGTGGGGTATTTCTTCTCCATATCTGGCTTCTTAAGGCATGCTTCCTTGATTGGTTTTTCATATATGGGAACATCTTTGATGGCCTAAAATATAGGTATTTGGACACATATATGCTTCAACAGATCTAAAATGTCAAAATTTGTGTCCTCCTTTTCTTCTTTTTGGTTCATAGTTTCCAACCTCTAAGGAAATGGTGGTTTAGGATTAGTTTGCTTGGCTAGGACTCGTTCAGGAATTTTAGGTGCACTTGGTTGAAAAGGGACATTAAGAGGCTCCTCCTCTTCCACAAGAAGATCAATGATAATAGGTATGGAAGGAGCTGGAAAAGTGGTTCCTGAACATAAACGGATGTCACTTACACTCACAACATATGTAGGGAATTGATTTGGATCAACAAAGTATATTGGTTGTTGTTGTGGTTTATTATTTGGGTTAGGTGTGGGTTGGGCTGGTAGTTGAGTAGGTTTACGCACATTTGAACTTGGATTAGTAGGAGGAGGAATTATAGCAAGTTCTTGGGGCTGAGAAGGTGGTTGCATGTATTGGTTGTCTGGCTTGGCCATTGTTGTCCTCCCCTCCATTGAGATGTTTGTTGCCAGTTTCTTGGAGGTGGCTGCCAATTTCCTTGAAACTGCTGCCAATTCCCTTGAAGTTGTTGCCACTAGGGTGGAGAGTTTTGGTGATTGGGCCAAGCATTTGGAGGGTTATTCCAAGTTTTTGGTGGATATCCTCCATAATTATATGGATATGGGGGTTTCCATTGATTACTAGATGAATAAGAATTTAAATATGGTCCAACAGAAGATAGTGGATCTAGTGGCATACCCTGTCTTGGAGCCCATGGCCTCCTTTGTGCAACATATTAGACTTTATCATCATCACCCTAGATTGGTTTGAACTTGGGTGCCATCTTCTTGCTGTCAATATTGGCTATCATCTTGCATCTGTAGTCCTTCTTCTTTTATCTGCAATGAGGGCAATATTCTGCCAACATTCCCTTTGCCTCCTCATGTTTCTTCTTGGCCTAAAGTGAATCTAGCTGAGTAGCCAGATTGTTTATGATGTCTTGCTTGAAATCTACTAGTAAGTGAGTAATCTCCATCCTTGAAACTCCACTGGTAGATGACTTACCCATAGAGGATTGGTAAGCTCTCCCTTTCTTTGAAGTTTCCCTAGAATAGTTCTGACATATCTTCTTGATATCCTCCCAAGGAACTTGGGTGATATATCCTCCTCCCATCAGGTCCAAGGAATCAATGTAGTTGTTGTTAATTCCTCTTAAGAAAATAAACTTATTTGATTCTTCATTGAGTGTATGGTGTGGAGATTTCTACAGAAAAAACATAAACCTTCAAATGAAATCTTCTAGGCTCTCATCTTCCTTTTGTTGCATCCTAAAAATGTCATCTCCTCTCATGTCACTACCCCTGCAATACTCTTTGTATTTCTCAAGGAATTTTGTCTTCATGTCCTCCTAAGTCTCCACAGTATCTCTGCCTAGGCTCATGAACCATCTTAATGTAGCTTCTTTCAAGGTGGCAGGGAATAGCTTAAGCCTATGGGCATCAGTGGTATAGTCATAACTTCTGTAGAGGATATCAAACTCAAACAAGAATGTATCAAGATATTCTATGACAAGTTCATAAAACTTAGGAAGAACTAAAGCAGGGATATTTTGAGGTTGTCTACTTCATTTTGATGAGCAATGGGGAAAGGAAAAGCTGGTTGGTTAGCTTTGTTAGGTTTGTTTCCATTTGCATCACCCATGTCCGCTTGATGAAATTCCAAAGAAAAGGGTTCTTCAACCAGATTTTGATCTTCAAGGGAAACTTTAGAACTAGTCAGATAAGGAAATGTATCAACAAAGGGGTATGGCTCTTCTTCTTCTCTATTTCTAGGAAGATTTTGGTACTCGACTAACTGGAATGGATTGGGATTGTTAGGAAGGAATCTCCCATGAGCATCTCACCTCCTCACTCTATGCATGTGGTATCAACGCAGTACCATCCTGCTCACACCAAAAAATGGCAAAATAATAGGGGGGTCATTACTCTTCTAACAAGGGGTATACTAAGAACAACTCCAAAAATACTACACCAAGAAAAACTATCAATGACTCCAAAGAACTACCTAGTTTGACACCATCCTCGACAATGGCGCCAAAAATGTTGGCCTCCTATAATGATTTTAACAACTAAGCCCTTGCAGCTATGATTCAGAGATTGGACATCTAACCTGAATAGCCATTTCAATCATCATGAAGGTGCATTTAAATTTTCAACCCAGGGATGTAAACTTGAAATGGGTCAGCATTGTATGTGCACTAGGAATCCAAAGTAGCCATATCTATCCTACAGCTAAGAAAAAACACAATGTTGAAAGTAAATTGCTTGGAAGGAAATAACATAAATGTTGAACATCACCCGAGAACTAGATTAAACTAAAATACATGATAGAAATGAAGATCTGAGCGAACAAATAGGAAACTACTTTGTTTTCTTTGGCTGCAGGAACAGTCAGCGCTAGATTCTTAACTAATTACTGAACAAAAAATAACAACTAAACTAAACTAAGGTATGGGATGGAATACTCTCCAAGTGTGCCCCCTTGGATAAGTATTACCTAAAACTAAGATAGACTCAAATGCATGAAATTATAACTTCATTTTATTCAGAAGAAAAACATGAGTACAATCATCATAGTTGTATTGCCGAAAAACTGAAGAGTGTGATTACATCAATTAAGCAATCTTCTAATTGAGCCAGAAAGAACATCAAAGCCCTTATTTATTCAACCACCTAGCAAGGCAATCAACTCCAACAAACATGGAGGATGCCACATTAGGGAAAGCACGAAAAAGAGTAGGGGCGGCTACGCATGCACAAAACTTGTCAGACACGATTTCCTTAACTCAAATCTAGCACTGCAGTAATGCCAACACATGCTCAACAACATTTAAGACCATAACAAGGTGGTTACAATCCGATGCATGAGGAATCTCCAGCCGCCAAGAGTCTTCAATGACCACCTTTTTGACCGATATAGTACATGTCCAGCTGGCGAGATCTTCCTAAATTGTAGGTGTTAAATCATCTACATGAAAATGTTAGCATGCACAACAACTGCAAATCCATAATCATTTCAAAGGGACATTCATTAATCACATGCAAAGTTAACACAAATAGTCCACATAGCATATCGATATCATTTGAAAGCTTATGAAAATAAATTCATGTCTAAGGTCTATGGTTTCAAGGAAATATTATGAAAGATCATCTCTCAAGCATCAAAGTCTTATGTAACTACAGGAAATGGACAAAAACCCTATCAATAATTAAGCCATAAACTAGACTCATCACAAGATATGAAATCCTAATTAGCTTGCTTATGATTCATAAAACAATGAGAAACTAATAAAAACTATTAAACAAAAGTAAATAACTGAAACATGAAGTGAAGAACAATACCTTGAGTGGCCTGCTCAAGTAATTGTTCCCACTTTAATTGAACCCAAATCTAGCTAATAGATTCTACACATTCCATAAGATTAACTCCATTCATTGTATATTCATGAATATTACAAAAGATCTTTTACAAATTGTATTCAATCATTTTGAATATTTCATGTCTTAAAAATTGAAGGTAACTGATAACATATAACTAAAAAACCAACTATCCTACGGATTCTACCAACAGCTATATACAAGCATGAGGGAATCTTATTCAAAGCAAAAACTTAACTGAAATAATTAACTCCACTCCTAGATATTTAGAGTGTAGAGTTAAGAATGACTTATTTAAACTATAACTGAAAAAGAAAAAGAATCCTAATAGGACTAGAAATATGTCATAATAGAATTGCATGTAAACATACAACCACTTGTCAAAATCCTAAAAGTGAGGGAGACTTATTCTTCAGTGTTTATTAATTGGTTATAATAATGACATGTTCAACCTACATCAAGTGCCTTTAATCGACAACCATCACGTTCTCCTCCTTCAGCTTAACTTGGAGCTCCCCAATTTCGGTGTCCAGTCGTTCCTTTTTTACAGGTTCATTATGCAACTGCTATGCCATGGTTCCTTTTTAGCTGCAAACAAGTTAATTCCACAACATGCACACAAGGATAACTATCATAATTAACTCATAGCATTCCATCAACATTCCAAACATATCTTCATATAGACCATATAATACTAATCTATTATAACCATAATTCCATCATCATATTTAAGGTTCAAGTCCACAAAATGGATATAAAAGGATAGAATAATGTAGGAACATTGTCTAGGAAGTGTATCTTAAAGTATCTTAGAATATGCATAAAAACAACAGAAAGTAAGCTATTATCTAGACCTATCATCTCCCTGCAACTAGCTTTTTTCTTTTCCCCAAGGAAAACACTAGCGATTTTGATTGTACTGCAAAGTAATTTGTCTCTAGTCCATAACTATGTTAACTCCTTGAATCTGTCTCAAATAGAAGCCTTGATATTCTAAAAGTTGCCTCATCCTGATAGTTCCTACCCTCTCACATTCATCACCCTTCTCCCCAGTCCAATGTGGAACTAGATAGAGGAGGATGGTTGGATGAAAGTTGAGCGGTACCCAATGAACACCCTTATGTTTAAGAAGTTTCAGCCATTCATCAACGATTGCATCTGGATCCTTAGCCTTTCTTCTTATTGGAAGTGCAATGGATTTCTCTTTTTATTCATACTCTTCCATGATCTCACCTTTGAGTTGTCCATTCCTATAGTAAGATGCAAGTTGCCTAATCTAAAGATCTCTCACAAAGATTAAAGAATTCCATTTTGTCTCATTAGGTATTACATAGTTGTGAAAATAAAACTCACACAACTGATCCTGTTCTTTGAGAGTGAAAGCAACAAAAAATTCAATAAATTTAGAAGTTTGACTCATGACAATTGAGTGCTTGCGAACTAATCTACTGATTTGAAAGCATAAAAAACTTTCCTGTAAAAACAATGCATAAGTTCTCGGTGGAGGCCTACATCTGACGATTTGTGCAACCTTATTTGCCATCTCCTCCAACTAGGTTGTTGATTTGTTCAACTCCATATTTCTCTTCTTCGATTCCTTTACATATTCTTCCTTTTCCTTTTTCCACTTCTCCTTCCCCTATGCAAATTCATTAGTCACTTTCCATAATTGGTACCCAAGTGAGCAGGTTGTGTGATAATTAGGAATTTTGAGAGGAGGGGGTTTCTCATCTGGCATTGCTAGTTCTTTGTGCCCTATCTTAGTAACAACCAACTGTACCAAAAAATCTATCTTAGTGCCATGACCATACAGTTTCAGTTTCTCCTCCATCTCCTGCATTTTTGCTTCTCTTTCCTCATCCTTTTGCTCATAATTTTCCACTAACTCCTCCAAGTGTTTAATCCTATCTAGTTCCTCTTGGAGTTCTTTTCTTACATCTCTTTCTTCAAGGTAAACCTCCTCTACATATTCAAACTACTCATTACCTTCTTCATAATCTCCAGGAATGGGAAAGGCTTCTGTCTAGAATTTCTTGGGAGTAAATATATCTTCTGATTCAGAATCAGAAGTTGTCACCATATACCTTCTCTTCTTTGCTAGTATATTCACATTACTAAGAACATTCCTTTCTATTTCGGAGTCGGTTTCTATAATCATAAAATTTTCCTGACTTTGTTTTCCCTGAGGTTGCTCCTTACTCATCTCTTTTCCTTTAGGTTCCCCTATATTCTCCTATGTGACCCCTTGTTTCCTCAATCTGCCAGAGCATCTAGGTATGAGTATTTCTTTTTCAATTTTCTTCTTTCCCTTTTTTACACTCTTTTTTCACTTCAGAATTTCCTCCTCCTTTTAACTATCCCTCTTTTTCTTTGGAGCATTTTCCCTTTTTTTTAGAGGGTATAAGGGAGGTAGATGCACTACCTCTCTGACTCTTAGATTTATATGACCTTGAAGAAGAAGGAAATTCCTCAAATGTAAGTGGCCTAGATTTTGGTTCTTCAGGCTCCTCGTGCTTGCCTTGGCTATGTGTAGATGAAGCCACAAGTGAGACATGGTGGTTTTCCTCTTCGATTTTATTTTGGGGCTCATTTTTGGGTTCCTGATCCTTGGGTACTACAAGTGCATCCAACAAACTATTAATGTTTATGCATTCCTTAAAATCTTCCCACCTCACTTGTGGGTATTGAATTATTAAACTCCTTTTTATCAACAAGGTAATTAAATAGTGATGAGAGATAGAGGTATTTGCTTCCTCTAGTATTTTGAGGCCATTCGTTTCAAAAAATTGTAGAAAAATTTTGGTACATTTTCTAACCTATTATGCTTGAGATGACTAAGTAATTTGAAATGAACTGTGTACAAAAGGTTCTCCCTACCATCACAGGTAATGTATCTGATAATGTAAGAGGCACAATTTTCCCATAACCGGGGGAGGGAATGTCTCTTCGTACCTTGTGATGGGGAGTCCAATTCCTCTCCTTGTATGCAAAATTCTTCCTTGGTTTCAAGTGCATCAACTCGTGCTAGAAATTCCACCCATTTTCTTGGCAACCCAGTGACCCTTGGCAACCCAGTGACCTGTGCAATGGAAGTATCACATGCATCTATTAAAAGTCATTTTACCATAGATTTATCATACTGAAGAGTAGATGTAAACCTTCTTGTTAAGTCATAACTAAATTCTTTTAAATTTAAGAAGTAGTCGAGCCAGTCAACCCTAGTGAAAATAGGTAACACTAATGCATCTACCAGATGTTTTTGGTGAGCTATTGGCTCCCTTCTTATGAAATCACTGCCCATTTTGTCTCACTTATCCACTTCAATGCACTCAATCCTACTTTAATATTTAACTCAATCTTTCCTTCCACCTTCAAAACCCTTCACTTTCCTTCACTTCTCTCATATATCTTTATTGGTATACCATAATGCAACTTTCCCTTCTTAGTAGCAGCTTAATCCGAGCTCATGAACAAATTCTAAGTTCAACTCTAGTTCTAAACTAAGCTCAAGTTCTAATGAGTTCTCAGGGTCTTAAGTTTATCAATTTGGAAATAGTATCAAAAATGGTATAAAAAATAAAACATAATTAAGAGGGTTTTGCATGTCATTATATTCATTTCATTTAGGTGGCAGGTTCAAAAAGACTGATGAAAAGACTAACTAGGTTGTACCATCCCCCCAACTTCATTGGTGAAGTGACCTCACTTCACGCTTATGATTTGGAGGTGGTGTAAATACAAAATGATGGTAATTAGTGATATAATATTTCACATGCATGGAGTAATATGAAAATATAATGAAATTTGAAAGAAAAATTAGAACAATCATGATAGCTTACTTGAAGTACTACCTTGAAGAAATAAGCATCTGTTGCACATGAAAATTGGAAAGAATATAGCTATTCGTTGATTCAATGTGATGTGACAAATATTAACTGCAAGGTAATGAACTGTGGGTGGTGAGTGTAAATGATGGGATGGGTATTACGGATATGAGTTGGCGATTTAATAACTCAAGAATGTGAAATGCAAGTGGCGATAAAACAATTATGTTGTGGGTACTTATTGTAAATGATGGATAATATGTGTGAATAGTTGGAAATGAATGTGCATGATTTTGTAGTAAATATGGTGCGAAGTAATTTTTTGTTTCTTTTCAGTCTTTTCGAACTCAGAAAGTAAAATACTCAACATATGTGCAAAGACCCAAAATGGAAAGGATAACTCTCAACCAAAGACATTCTGACATTCTCAATTAGGTTTTCCATTACTAGGCTACATAGATCAAACTGCTTATTTTCCTTCACCATTTTATGTCCGAGATATACAACAATAGCCAAAGTAGAACCTTCAAGATTTTTGAAATAGATTTTATAAGTGATTTCTTAAGCAACATACCTTACTGGAGGATCAAAAATGGTATTTATCTTTAGAGCTCAGGAGTCTTTGTCGATACTAGTAAGTTCCTCCAATCTCTATATCTCACCATTTTCTTCCCAGGGAGATCACCAATACTGCACAAACCAGTAAAAGCTTCTATGGCATCCTTCATGATCAGATAAGGTTTGTCCAACACAATGTTGCCATCCATGAATCGACTCAACAGGAACAAGATAGAATTTCTATCAGCAAACCAAGGAAATTCTCCCCATAAATCCATACCCAAATTACTTACATTTAGCAACTCATCTGTCCTCAACCCTAGTTCCATTTCTTTCATCTTTCGATGATCAAACTCATCCAATTCAACTCCCTTCAGCTTCAGCGAAATACCACCACTAGATTCACTACCAATCAACATGGATTCCATCGTCGTGCTCGGCTTCTTCAATCCTTTATCACTTAATGAGAAATTCTTCTTCCTTGCAACAGTGAAAAATGATTTGAAACTCTACCTTTTATCCTTAATTGCTCATGATGACTTTGCTGCCAAAATGTGTATCGATGACACCAATAATTATACTTCACTTTTGAATTAGCCAGATTAACCTCCATGATGCAACATCACCCGAATCTAGCTTAGTCATGCCGGAAACATATCAATCTTTCTTCAGAGAGGTGGAATCGATAGGATATGCATTGCAAAACTCCCCTTGAGCAAAGCCGGTTGGCTCAATTTTTGGAAGAGCTAGTACTAGGATCCAGTACCACAAAAGGGCTCTCCACACTCATTTCATTTTTCTTCCAAATGGTAGTCGCCTTCTTCTTAGATTCATCTAATTCTACAACCTTATTTTTGTCTTCAATTCTTTCTGGAGCAGCATATCTGCATGTTTTAGCATAAAGTCTAGATTCATTACACTTGTAACATCTTTTTTTTGACCTAACTAAGTGAAACCTGGATCTGCACTGATTAGCTTTGTGACTATAACCATGGCATAAGTAGTAATAACCATGAAAGAGATTGTTCGTTCCATTCCTTTTAGCTGGATTAGATAATTCACTTTTGCAATGACTTGCTTTGTGACCAAACTTGTGATAATTAAAGCATTGAATATCCGATTCCTTTCTACTTCTACATTCTACAGCCTTGTGTCCAAATTTTTTGCATAGAAAGCAATGACCATTGAATGATAAGTACCTTTGAGCATTTGGTTTCCTCACCGAAAGTATTTTTGTAGATCTTCTAAAGTTCTAGACTATGCTCGTTGCACTAGATCTTGCTTCAGCTTCCACTGCATTGTCTTTACCCTTAGTGTTTAGATTTGAGTTTTCACCTAAGAATCCAAGTCCTTCCTTATCCTTGTGACATTTCTGTAGGGACAAAAATTGATCCAGAATCATGCTACTTTCACACACTCTAGCTTATGATTTCATCCTCCTTAACTCTTGATCTAACTTATCAATTTCTTCTTCTTTCTGTTTGATGGTATCTTTGAGATTTTATTTTGTCTTCTTCCATTCTTCTATTTTTTGTTTGATGGTATCTTTGATACTTTTTTTATTTATTTTGCATTCATCTAGCTGAATCTTTAGATTCACAACATTTTCTTTTGACTCCTTTAATTCCTCGTTGACCTCTCTATGTCTTGCTTTGAATTTTTAGAATTGATCCCTTAGCTTTGAGATACAAGCATTTGCCTCCTTGATGTTTTCTTTCAGTTCCTCATTCTAAGAGTCTGCACTTTCCATATCACTTAATATTGACTTCAGTTCTTCCTCAAAGTAATAATCTCCTACCATCTATTCAAACTGCCAAGATCTCCCTCAAGGAGTTAAGCTTTATCTACTAGGGACCAAGCTCTGATACCAATTGTTGAACAGTCTGGATAACTAAGAGGGGGGTAAATCAGTTATCCTAAAAAAAAATTATTTATTTTCTTAATTCAGAGCAATCATAAACCATTCATATATTAATTAAAATAGACATGAACATGCAAGCACCAAACAACACCATGCATAATGGACACCATAAATTACGTGGAAACCCAAGATGGGAAAAACCATGAAGAATGCTAATTCTCAATTATAAAACACCGATTTAGGTGATTTTTACAAGGGCTCACTACCAAGTTGTTCACTACAGGGTGACTCACTACTAGTTGGCTCACTGTCGGTGGGCTCACTGCCCAAGATACAAAAACCACTGATTACAAAAATGGATAAAACATGAAATGATGAAGTTGCATCTACATATGCATGAATTCGGTTTTGGTTAAGAGCACAACATTTGATTGTAGCAGATCTGGTTAAGAATATTCTGCCAACTTTCCTTCCACTACTTCAGCAAAACAAACTACTTCTACTTGGCACTTCACTTCACTTCCTTCTTTGATCCTTGTCACACAATCCTTCGCACCTTTATCACTATTTGTGCATTCCACACTTCATGTATTCAGATGCTTGAAGATGGTCCACATACATGTATATATATGCACCCAGAGAACAAAATCAATCAGCCTAGAAAAACATGTCGGCTTTGAGGAACAACCTTGAAGTATTCAATAAGACTTGGCATGCTAGTACCAGACCCAAAAGATAGGTGGCACATAAGGGATCTTCTTACCATGTTACATCGGGACCCATACATGGGTCATACATAAGATATACAAAATTTATTACCAAAAGATGGCTAACATTAATTAAATGAGATATATTCCGAATTCGATGGGAACGCCACAACCAAGACCAAATCTTGATCAACATTAATTTTATGGGAACACCACAACCAAGACCAAATCTTGATCAACATCAATTTTAGTACCAACCGGAGAAATGCAATCAGACATACCAAAACATGTGGCAAGCTACATGAATATCTGGATAGCAAGGATACCTGGAATAAGCTTTATACACAACAACTGATATCAAAAGATTAGTCTTCAATATTCTGCATTAACTATCTTCCACAGATGTCCCAAAAAGAAGTACTACCATATCCAAATCGAGGATAACGTCCATACTACGCAACATTATAACATACGATAGGATAGATTATTTTTGTATATCATGTGGAGCACAACCTTTCAGATATCAGGTTTTGACATTAATGACAACAATGCCACATCAAAAAAAATTCAACAAGTGTTTTATATTCAAATTCAATAGGAAGGACTATTGTCTTACCATAAAGTAGCTCATAAGGGGTGAATCAAATGGTGGTTTTCCATGTTTTTCTGTAAGCCCATACTATTTCAGGCAACCTTGGAACCCAATCTCTCTTGTGTAGTTGTATTGTCTTGGTGAGAATACTTTCAATCTCTCTATTAGTGACTTCCACCTGACCATTAGCCTATGGGTGGTAGGGTGTTGATCTCTTGTGTCTAATTTTATATTCTTCAACCAACTTGGTAATTAGATCACAAGTAAATTGTGGGCCTTGATCAATGACTATCTCTCTAGGTGCTCCATACCCAGTAAATATATCTTCATATAAGAACTTAACCACATTACCATCTCTGGAAAATTGTAAAGCCTTTACTTCCACCCATTTAGTTAAGTGATTAGTGCAAACAATGATATATTCCTTGTTGTTGGATGTAGGTGAGATTGGTCAATTGAAGTCTAAATCCCATTTGTAAAAAGGTGCCAATGTCAACTGAGGTTGTAAGGGAATCTCATCACTTTTCATTGGTTTTCCCCATCCTTTGACACCTATCACAACTTCTTGTGTATTTAATTGAATTTTATGCAAAGTTAACCAATAATAGCTAGTTGTGAGAGGTTGTTCTTTTTGTTGCAAAATGACCTCCACATTCTTCATCATGGCATGCCTTCATGATGTCAAAGATCTCATCCTCCCTAATACATCGTCCCATGATGTTATCAGGGCTAGTATAAAATAGATAACCAGATACCCAAGAGTATGGAAAATATTTGTGAACCAACTATCTCTTCTCCCTTGGAGAGAAGTGTGGTGGAATCTACCCTATGACCAAATAATTGGAAATATCTGCATACGACGGTACCTATACTTATAAGGAAAATAAGTGTTCATCTGGGAATGAATCATCTATCACTCCTTTAGTTGATTTTGTTAGAAATCTTGATAGGAAATTTGCCACTACATTTGCTTTACCAAGTTTGTCAACTATGGCAATGTCAAATTCCTGTAAAAGAAGTAACCATCTTACCAGCCAATCCCCAACTATTGGCTTGTTCGTAAAATACCTGATTGTTGTGTGATCTCTATGTAAAAATACTGAATAGCCATTAATATAATGCCTAAATTTATTAATTGCATATACTACAACAAGCATCTCTTTTTTTGTTACAGTATAGTTAAAATCTGCCCCTTAATTTTTTTTCTAATATAATATATTGCATATCCTTTTTTGCCTTCCTCTTGACCCCAAGACTACTCCAATGGAAAAATTTGAAGCATTTGTATGTATGTGAAAAGGCAGAGTCCAATCAAGACCTCTCAACACTAGTGCTTGATTCAAATCTTTCTTTAGTTCTTCAAAGGAGTGTTGACACTCTGATGTCCATTTATATTCAATGTCCTTACTCAACAAAATAAATAGTGGTGCAACAATCTTACTAAACTATTTGATAAACCACCTGTAGTAGCTTGCATGGCCAAGAAAGCTCTTGATATCCCTTTTTTTTTGAGGAACAAGTAAAGTAGATATTATTTCTATTTTATATGGATCAACCTAAATTCCTACATTGGATATCAAGTGTCCCAATATAATTCCTTGTGTCATCATCATGAAACACTTTTCATTGTTGAGTGACAGGTTGTGTTCTTTCCAATGTTTCAACACTTTTTCTAGATTACTGAGAGCTTCCTCATAACTTTCACCATAAGTAGTGAAGTCATCCATGTATATCTCCATGCATTCATGTGCATAATCAGAAAATATGTTGAGTACTTCTATTTGAAAGGTAGTTGGAACATTGCATAAGCCAAAGGGAAGAATAGAGTAAGAATAAATCCCCCAAGGACATGCAAATGTAGTCTTGTCCTGATCCTCTGGAGCAATTTTGGTCTAGTTATAACCACAAAAACCATCAAGAAAAGAGAATTACTTCTTCCCAGCTAGAGAATCAAGTACTTGGTCTATGAAGGGTAGAGGAAAGTGGACTTTCCTAGTAGTTGTATTCAATTCCCTATAGTCTACACAGAATCTCCATTTCCCACCTTTCTTGGGAATGATTACCAAAGGTGAGACTCGTTCACTATATGATATTGGATAGATAAAACCTACATCAAGGAGCTTTGGTAGCTCAACTTTCACTATCTCCCTCAAGGCAGGGTTCATACATCTCTATGGTTGTCAAATGGGTCTATAGCCATCATTAATATAAATCTTGTGCATACATAAATCAAGATCTATGCCTTTTATATCATGGTAATCCCATGCATATGCTGCCGAGTGTGCCCACAACACTATTTGCAGAGAGTTTTGTTGCTCTTCTATCAATGCATTATTTATGTTTAACTTTCTTCCTGGCATGATTTCCAATTCCTTGGATGACTTGAATAGATGAGAGATCTAGACTTGGTATAATAGGTACACATTTTTGAGGCAGTAATGAATGAAATATTTGAGATATCTCTTATGTATAATTGGTGGGTGTAATACTTTAAAAGGGGTCTTGTAGGCATATGAGGTAGTCTTGTTGTTCTGAGCTCTTGCCATAGTCATTTTGGATTATGTCAGAAATAAACGCGTCCTCATCCTGGTCATCCAATAAAGGGATGTACTTTATAGTCATCAGTGTCTACAGAGAATAGTTATCTTCCTCATCCAAATTGTGCCAAATACTTTGCTTAAGGTCATCATAAGGTTGGGTCGGTGGATAAAGAACCAAGTTCTTAGTAACCATCCAATTGGATATTATCATTTTGCTAGACCTACAACTTATAAATGCATTGGTTGTAGCCAACCAAGGTCTGCCTAGGATGAGTGGGTAACCTACAAGATTAACTTTGGGTTGTAGCACTATAAAGTCTGCTAGATATTCCCAAGAATCCAATGCAATGACTAGGTCTTTAATAATTCCCTCAAGTTTGACTATGGACCTATCAGCTAGCTGTAAAACAGTTTGTGTGGGCTTGAGGTTGACTAATTGAAGCAATTGCATTGTTTCTTTTGTCATGACATTGATTGTAGCCCCCAAATCTATCAAATTATTCTTAATGAGCGTTCCATTGATCTTAACATCCACCAATGGACTACTAGAATCTGTATACTTAGGGACAATAATGTTCCCTAATATGATATCTACAAGATTTCCCAAGACATGAACTATCTAAGGATCTTTCCTTTTTCAGACTAGTTTCTTAAGGCATAGATCCCTTACAGTTTTGGTATAGATAGGGATGTCTTTGATAGCTTGGATAAGTGGAATCTTCATGCTCACATCTTTCAATTGACCTAAAAGATCCATCTTAGCCAGCATGTGATGCTTTTGAATAGCTAGGTGTTCAGGAAAAGGTGGCTTGGAACTTGAGGTAGTTTAGTGCACCTGATTTGACTCAGGTTCCAAAGGTGATTTGTCTAAAGCCTCAACTATAGGTTCCTCATCTTCCATTTCTATAATTTGGGGAGATCAAGGTCCAACAAGTTGTTTTCCTAGTTTGAGGTGGACATCACTCACCTCTACCCCATAGGTGGCTTATTGCATAACTTCGCTAGTATAATCTTGTTGAACAAGCTTAGTGTTAGGGTTAGGTGCAAGTTGGGCAGGTATTTGTAGTTGCTTGGGTGGTTGATTTATAGGATTTGATGGAGGCATTAAAGCTTTTTGTTGTGGTAAAGGGGGAACATAGGCTACTAATAGTTCATATTTTGATGTTGCCATTGTTGGCCTTTCTGCCATTGAGGTTGCCACTGATTTTGTTGGGTTGGCCATTGTGGATTATAATTGGAATCTTGAAAATTTTGATGTGGCCAAGGGTTTGGTTGTTGGTTCCAATTTAGCTGAACTTGTGGCCATTTTTGAGGGTTATGTCACTAGTTTTGATTTTCTTGCCACCGCTAAGAGTTCCAAGAAAAAAAAAAATTGATTCCCAAGAGGAAAGGATGAATTAAAGCTAAGGGGGTCTTGTGACATACCTTGTCTTTGCTACCATGACCTCCTTTGTGCTATATAAAAGAGTTGGCCATCATCTCCTTCAATTGGCTAAAACTTAGGTTTTTCCACCTTATCCTACTGGATACTTGCCACTCTCTTGCATTTGCAATTTGTTTTTTGCTTTCAGCTTGGACAATATTTAGTGAATATAGCCTCAGCTTCTTCCTACTTCTTTTTAATGTGTAGAGTATCAACTTGAGTTTCCAAATGGCTAACTATATCCTCCATGTTGGATAACAAGTTGCTTAACTCAATCTTTGAAACCCCTGTAGATGATTTACCCATTGTGGATGTCCTATCTCTTCTTGGCCTTTTAGTAAAGTTCCTGGAATAATTCCTACATGCCTTACAAATGTCTAAAAATGGTAGCTGGAAAATATCTCCTTGACCAATGAGGTTCAGTGCATCCATGTAGTCATCATTAACTCCCCTCAAAAAGACCAACTTGAGGGACTCTTCTGATAGCTTATTTTGTGGGTTTTTCTTTAGAGCAAACTAAAATTTCTCCACATAATCTTCCAAAGGCTCATCATCCTTTTGTGACATTCTAAAAAATGTCACCTTTCCTCCTATCAAGTCCCCTACAATTGTCTTGATACTTTTCTAGGAACAAGGCCTTCATGGTGTCCCAATCAAGAAAAACATCCCTTCCTAATCCCATGAACCACCTTAAGGTTGCATCCTTAAGAGTTGTAGGGAAGAGTTTGAGCCTCTGAGCATTAGTAGTATAATTATAACTTTGGCACAAGACATCAAACTCAAAGAGAAATTCATCTAGGTCCTCAGTCATTAACCCATAAAAGACTGGTAAGGACAAAGGAGGAACATTCTTCAGCACTGTAGCCCTTTCCTGGTTAGTGATAGGGAGCTCAAATGTTGCTTGTTCAGGATCATCATCCACTACATCCCCCATGGTGCAGTATGTTCCTTATGTACGTGTGCTAGATGTTGGCGATAAGGAAATTTCTTCTTCAATGTTACCCTCACTCTAAGTACTAGATTCACCAATCTTTGATATAGCTTCCTAGTGTGTAGAGGGAAGGAACCTACCTAAGGGATCTCTCTACCTCTGCATACATGAAATATGGCTTTATATTCAACGGTCCAGCACAATGTTAGAGTATCTCTAGCGTTGAAAAAAAGATTATATCTAATAGTCCTAATGCTGAAAATAAAAGTTAACTATGAAAACTGTGAAAAACAAGTCTATGAAGATAGTACCATCCCTGGAAACAGTGCCAAAAATGTAGAGTCTAAGCTAATATATTATAAACTTGGTAGAACCTACTCAACTCAGAAGGTTAACTGACTGAACAGTCCACTCCACATTGCCCAAGACTACATTAAATTGTCAACCCAAGGCTTGTAAGCTTATGATGGTGCAAAATTATATATTCCTTCTCAAAACTACTCAAGTTTTTCTACTTGTTGGAAAACTCACAGAATTGCAAAACAGTAAAAGACATAACTAGAACTAGTGGTTATGGGTACCTACAACTTAGACTATAAATGAACTATTACTAATGAAATGATGTTGTGATGACTCAAAACTGATAAAAACTAATGACTTAATTAAACTATCCCCCGGAGTTCTACTGGTTAACCATTGCATGCATATTCATAATAATTCATTAACAATAAGCAAGATATAAAATCCTAATTAGCTTGCATATGATTCATAAAACAATGAGAAAATGATAACAACTATTAAACATAAGTAAATAACTAAAACATGAAGTGAAGAACAATACCTTGAGTGGCCTACTCAAGTAATTGTTCCCACTTTAACTGAACTCAAATCTAGCTAATAGATTCTACACATTCCATAAGATTAACTCCGTTCATTGTATATTCATGAAGATTACACGATATCTTTTATAAATTGTATTCAATCATTCTAAATATGTCATGTCTTGAAAACTAAAGGTAACTGATAACATAAAAATGAAAAACCAACTAACTATCCTACAGATGCAACCAAAAACTATATACAAGCGTGAGGTAATCTTATTCAAATCAACAACTTAACCAAAATCATTAACTCCACTCCCAGATATTTAGAGTGTAGAGTTCAGACTGATTTATTCAACCTATAATTGAAAAAGAAAAATAATCCTAATAAGACTAGAACTTTGTCATAATAGAATTGCATGTAAACATACAACCACTTGTCAAAATTCTAAAAGTGAAGGAGAACTCTTCTTCAACATTTATTAACTAGTTATAATAATGCCATGTTCAACCTTCATCAAGTGCCTTCAATCAACAACCATCACGTTCAACTTAACCTGGAGCTCCCCTGTTTCAGTGTCCAATCATTCCTTTTGCTACGGGTTCATCTTGCAATTGTTGTGCCATGGTTCCTTTTTAGCTGCAAATAATTTAATTATGCAAAACATGTACACAAGAATAACTATCATAATTAACTCATAGCATTCCATCAACATTCCATACATATCTTCATATAGACCATATAATACTAATCTATTATAACCATAATTCCATCATCATATTTAACATTCAAGTCTACAAAATGGATATAAAAAGATAGCATAATGTAGGAACATTGTTTGGGAAGTGTATCTAAAAGTATCTCAGAATATGCATAAAAACAACAAAAAGTAAGCTATTATCTAGAACTATGAATATTCTTGGTGGGGCTATGACCTTAAAGGAAATTATTCAATGGCCCTTGAATACTTGTCTCTTGAAATGGAAAATGGTGGGACAAAGGTTTTCCTTAAGGGGGAAAAATTAAGAAGAAAGTTTTCTAGGCTAAATGCTATTGAGAAACAAGGTGAAACTACAACAAAAAAATTCTTGAAAGTGTAGAAAGTTTTAAAATATAAATTTTTATCCAATAATTACCATAAGATGATAATGTGATTACATAAAATCAATAGTAAGACTAAAATTAGAAAACCATATAAACACATGATTTATATGGAGAAACCCTTTTAGGGAAAAATTCTACATGAGAAAGAGGACAAGTATGTATTAATATTCAATAAAGAGATGCATACAACACACTAACATTCTCTTCAATCTAACAACACTTTTTCAACACCATTACATGTAAAACAAAATTATGAAACTACTATCTCATGCCTCCAATTTATAGAGAAATGGGAGAGGAACACCATAAATGATTTCCCAATGAGAAATGAGTAGCAGAAATAACCTCCAAACCAATAATAGATGGAATTTTTGACTTCTAACTCCTCTACGATGACCCATATCCAAAGCTAGGCATCCAAAATAATTACCTAACTCATATGAGACACACCAAAAATATATAACATTCTCCACTACTCAATTCTCATGCTCAATTTGAGAAATATGCCAAAATATAACTTCATAATTGTCATTTCCAACTCCACCTCCTTCATGAATACTTATAATAACTAATACCAAGACTACCCAAAGAATATTAATTACAAATTATTTCCCAATTACACCCTTGGTGTCCAAGGAGACTTTCCAAGAGTGTTGGAGATACATAAAATATACATAGGATTGCAAAATAAATGACACCTTAATCCTAACAAGTGCAATTTGTTTTTGTTTATTTTTTGTCATAATAAACATTTTAATTGGAATAATATAAAAAAATATGGATTTCAAGGCCCCTCAAAATGTGTTCTATGAAATTTTGAGGAAGATTCTTGTGCTCATTTTTTCCTCTAAGGGATCTTTTACTCTTAGTATGTAAAGACAAGGGTGGTAAATCTAAAACTAACTTGTTATCCATTCTACTTTATTGTTTGATTTTTGTGCTAGCATGGGTTCACCACCTTCTTTAGTAACTTTCTCAAGGTGTGGCCTAGGATCTTGATCCCACTTTCATCCTCTTTAAATTTTGGAGTAAACAAAATTGTCAATTTTTCTTAGGTAATTGGACTCACATCTCATAAATTTGGAAAAAGGTCATGGTATATGTTAAGGAGATAATTGGAAATAAATGTTTTATTAATGAAGGACTCTATCCCTATGATCCTTATTTTTAAATTTCCTTAAGCTTCACTTTGTAGGCGTCTCCTCTTATTTTTCTCACCCTATCTTGTGGGTTGTTAGTAAAATTAATAGGTTTGGTAAATGGTTTCCCCTTCTTTTGATTTCTTTAAAATTATTATTTATGGTTTCTCTTGTGATAATATAAGAGTTTCCTAGTTGGTTAGGTTGAAGATGGGCATGTTCATTTTTTTTCTTTGTTGCTTAGGGAGTCAATACTAACAACTAGATGGAGGATAAGGCTATTTTGTTGGCACTAAAAAAATATTGTGAGTTGGAATGAAAAAAAATATTTATGAAATAGGATCCTTAATTATTGCTTATAATTATAAATTGGGAGATGAATTTTGAGTCCACCTAGTAACTAGAAATTTCATCTTAACATATTCTTTGACTTGCTCCTTAGTTTGAAGTTGTTTCATTTGTTCATATCCCTCAAGAATAGATCTCAATTGTGGATTATCTTGCTAAGTGGGCTATTGAGGAAAGTCGTAACTAGAATTTCTCATACAAATACTCACAACTCCTTTTAAAAATGAACTATCCTAATTTTCACTCATGCTCACTATTTTGGATCAAGTCTAGTGATTGCTAGTCTCCTTGCAACTTTTTTGTGGTCTTTTTTCTAGTGTTATAGTCTTTCTTGGCTTACATGGAATGCTCAATACCCAATTCTTTCCAATCATGTTGATACAAAGATCCCCTTTGATAAATACTATGGTTATTTGATGAGATCCTTGGTTTTCTCTTAGAGGTGGCTTCAACAAACCAATATAGGTTTTATTTCTTCTTTTTTTATTAACGACTCTAACCATATAAAAATCATTGTTTTGTAATGTGATTTAAATTTATTTTTAATATAATTTTATTTTTCTCACATTTTTTAAATGATAAAGGGTCTATGAATCTATGTAATAGCCACATAGTAAAATAATAATAACATAGTATCCATATTTTGTGAGAAAATGTATCAACTATTTATAGATATATGTTTCACTGTTGTTTTCTTGGTATAATAATCATGGTAATAAATGTATAACAACACAAATATCTTGAAAAGTCTAATAATGCTACAGGTTATAGAAAAAATATGCATCATCATATGTATGGGGTGGCTGACTGGATGGCGAATCATGGGGTGACATCAGCTAAATACTGGGAGGCTAATGATAACTTGCCCATTGATTTAATTAATTTGCTTAATAATGGTAAATCCTAGCTTGTTGGAGGAAGTCGTATCCTTATCTAAAGGCTTGCATGCTAATCATTTCCATCTTTGGTTGATTAGAAACCTCATACTTGTGAAGATCTTTGGAATTGATGAGCATCCAAATAGTAAATGCAGGAGGCTCCTTACCATTATTGTCTTCAGTACTGTATTTGGCAGGAACACATGCTTTCTGGGTGCTTTTCTTCCTCACCTTGATGTTTTCTTGCAATTTTTGGTTGTCTCTCTGAATCTGTGAAAATTTTGCATTCGATGATGAGTGGGGAGAGGTGTAGAACAAAGCCGATTTCCTATGATGAATTCAAGGCTAATGTTAATGTGTGGGAAATCTTGCAGAAGGGAGGGGTTACCCCTTTCATGGAGAGACTGCATGACTTTAAAACAAGTGTTTCCAAAGAGTTTGTTGAAGCCTGGCACGACCTAGTTTTGAGCATGTTCAGTAGAGACACCACTATTAGTGAGGATTTCATCACAAAGGTAGTCGGTATGTCAACCAAAGGTAGAAATTTTTACAAGGATTAAAATCTATCAGGGGCAGCTAGATTGAATTTTCTTCGGGGCAGAGAGAGGGCCAAAATGGTGAGGGTTGATTGTGGAGGATATGATAGGTCCAAGATTAAACCTATCTAGTGGGAGGTTTCCATGGCATTGATATGCTACTTCACCTTGGATGGCAGGTTTTCGGCCTTGTATGGTCATCACTTTGTGATGCTCAATCATTTTCGTCACGGTAAGCTCATCTCTTTCCCATTCTATCTGTTGCTTTCATTGGAAGAGGAGATTATGAATTTTAGAAAGAACCTAAGAAACCATTTCTTACATGAGGTTTTAATGTTTCTTATTGTGGACCATATTAGATAACTGTGTTATTGAAGCCCCTTGTCATGTTGATTCTATCAAGTCAAAGAAGAAGAAGGGGGGGGGGGAATGCTAGATTGAGGAGATGGTTGAGAATGAGGGGACAAAAAATGAGGAGTCTGAGGCATGTTTGGATGGATACCACACTGACTTGGACTACACTCCTTCTTTTGGTGGGAAGAATCCCTTTGCAAAAAAGATTAAACCCTCCAACCTGCACGTTAAGTGCAAAATTCAAGAGGATTGTGGTGAAGAAGCTAAGGAGGGAAATGATAGTGGGAAGAAGGCTAAAATTCAGGGGTCAGTGTGCTCTAAGGATGATGCGGATAAGCTTCCAAAGGTTTTAGGGGCCAATCAGGTTTGTGAGGTGGTGAATTTAAGGAATGTCGACTTGTGTTATGGTGATGGTGGAGGGACCCCTGCTACTGGAAAGGTGAATAGTGTGGTGGAAGTGGACAAGTCTATTCATGTGTTGGCTTCTAAGGACAAGGGTAAGTCAAAAGTTGATTTTCCTGATGGTTTTCAAGATGATGAGCTTCCTTGGAGCTCCCATCAAGGGAGAGGTTTATTCTTGGGTGCCATGGACTACTCGCAAGCCTCGGGTTTGGTTAAGGAAGGGACTGGAATTTCTTTTAATCTTCTTATGTGGTTGGTTCAAGAGGTTCAAGATGTCCATAACAAACATGACACAATCGCCCGTTGTAATATATCTACTCTCATAAGTATTAAGGAGAAGGATTCCATTTTCGGATTGGCTAAATATTTGAACTCCAGTGTGGGCCTTTTGGTGGAAGATATGGCCAATTTGAAGAGAGATTATGGCATGAGGTTGTCTTTGTTGGAAAGGAACTATCGACTAATGCGTAAAGACCTGTACATGATCATTAATCTCAACAAGGAGAAATTGGAATCCTCGGCTAAAGGGCTTGTGTTCCTGAATGAGAAGGTGAAGTAGTGGACCGATAGATCTATATTCAGTGAGACAATGAACAAGGAGATGCGGGAGAGTGTTGAGAAGGAGCTACAAACCATAGACTTGGGCACGGGTTCGAGTGTACGTACTCAACCAAGAAGTCTAAAATGGTGTCAAGGCAAGACGTGGAGGAGGTCATGGAAATGCATGATAGGGTAATTTCTAAGGACCTGGAAGTGGCAAGAATGCTTAAGGAACTTCTCTAATGGCCGCTTGTTCTGTTCTTTTTTGTTTGGTTTTGTTGTTGTGGCTTTTTTCTTAGCTAATGGGTTGTTGATGGTTCTATAATCAACTTGTTTTTTGGTGTTCTAGGTGGGCAACCTATTGCTTTATCTTTGCTTCTTGCGCTATTTTTGTACAGGGTTTTAGGGCCCCTTCAAAACCTATTTATCGTTCATCGAAAACATCAGTTTATGAAAATGGACAGTCTAGGGTAAATAAAAATGGAAAGGATAAAAGGGGTACCCAAGCTAGATATAGTATGGAAAATATGTGAATTTGAAATTTAATTTTTATTGTCATCATTGAGAGAGATTTAGACCAATTATCTTGGTGTAGCATAAAGTACATGTTTCAAATCAAGCTAATAGGATAAATGCATGAATTGAATGTGACAGTCTTTTGAAGGTGGTAAGTCCAAATTTGATCTTTTTTTTTTTAAATCAATAAATGAAAAATGATTTTAAATATTCTAAAAATAGTGTAGATATTTTTTAGTTTGTTTGACCTATTAAATCTAACCAACGCATGACTTTAAACCAAAAGTCTTAGTGTCATCTAATGTGTTATATTTGGTCATTGTTATGCTTGTTTTCATTGTATTTTGACCATTGATAGTTTGGGTGTGGTTTTATGGATGTAGAATGAGTTGGAGATTTGAGAGAAATCATAAAATTATCAGATTAAGAGTTTGATATCATCACCTCCTAGAGACAAGATTGAGTATTTAAATATTTTTTCATATACAACCATTAATCTATGATATTCACATGCTTGTTGTTTGCATGGAGAGGTGGGTTTTAGATGTGAATACCTTTCATCTTTTCATTGATAAACATTATAGTAATCCTTGAGTATGTTTAATGTATCATGATACTTCTTGTGAGATGTAGATGATTGTAAACAAGATAGTCTACCCACAACAGGAATATTTTTTATCAGTGGTATGTTATGAAAAGTATGGGAGGGATGGTGTATTATATTAAAATATTATGGTTGAAGAGGCATCTAAAGATGCAAGTGGTTAGTTATTATTATTATGCAATATTTTCAGATGCAAAATATTCTATGATCTTTTATGGAAGTTCAAAGTATACCTGAGATAGAGGAGTATCAATAATTATTTTTTTGGTTTGTCATATATTGGTCTATAAATATATTGATTCATATAAGTACATGGGTGGTGGTGTTACAAATATTAAAGTAGCTTCTCTCTTACAGTAATGAGTATACAATCACATATGGATATCATGCTACTTAGGGTTATCAATTTCCAAAAAGGTTGATAGGAGCCGAATTAATAAATAACAAGAGGAGACTACATTTTTGGGATGACAAATGATTTTTTATCATTTGAATCCGCACAATATCATATGGTAACCATAGAGGGAGATGATCTAGGATGTAGATGAAATATTTTAGCTTGGATAGATTAGGAGGTCCTAGTGGTTTTTTGGAAATAAACCACTATGATGGAGATATTTTAGTTTGATAATGTCTTGAGGTAATACAATATTTGGTAGGCAATACCCATCACACTAATACTTTATCATAGGTATCAAATATCTCCATTCAATATTGGGGAGGTAAATAGGCCTCCCATTAGTGATAAGGCCTTGAGAGATGATGATAAGACTTACAAGGTCATTAATTTAGTAGATGGAGATGATGTAAGAATGACCATTCAATATTGGGGAGGTAAATAGGCCTCCCATTAGTGATAAGGCCTTGAGAGATGATGATAAGAATTACAAGGTCATTAATTTAGTAGATGGAGATGATGTAAGAATGACCACTCCATATAGAGCATGGTGGAACATAGAGAGACTCTCATTATTTTATATCTTAGATGCCTCTAAATATGCATTGACAATAATAACAAAATATCAACCCATAGGTGGAGAGAAAGCTTAAGATGATGGAAATTTCCTTATAACACCATTGTAATGGATTCTAATAGATGAGGATTGATAGGGGATGATCTAGGTGTGATTAATTACTGTGTGGTGTAAAATATGTGTATCAGGAAGATAAAACAAAACACACATCAATGAAACGTATTACATTAATGAAATTGAAATAACAAAACAAGCTACTATAACTATTCATTCAAAGTCATTCCATTGTCCTCTATTCTCAATGATCTCTCAATTCATGCTCTCAAATTTGTATGTTGCATATGAATCTACAAGATGGAAACCTAAGAAATGAGATGTTATATGAAATGCAAAGCTAAATGCCTACATCTACATATTTTTGATATTTTCGATTGCAATGCTAAATGATATGATGTAATGTTGTTGTATTCAAAATGATGCTAAGATGATTTTTGTGATGAAGATGCAACAATTAAAATGCTAAAAATAAAATTGCCATGATAACACTACTGTGAACTAAATGCTAAATGCTAAACTAAACTGCTCCCAAAATGATCTCAATTACTAAGATGATTTCTACAACATAAGTTTATGATCAAATCCTTGTTGAAAATTTGTAGAATGATCTTCTATTTATAGATTTTTCTAGGCCTGAGATGAGGTGGCAGAGATGGACGGTCGAGATTGTGATCCTGGGATATCAACAGTGGAGCACAAAGAGGTTGGAGGAATTCATGGAGGTTGCTCCACTTGGAAAAACAAATCATCCAAGTGTCAAAGAGCATCAAATAGAAAGAGGATTCATGTGTCTCCAAGGAGGTTAGAAGAATATTTCTAATTTAGAAGTTAGAAATAAAAGAATTCATGTGACATGTGATGATGTGGAGGATGAGTTGGAGGAAGTTAGAGAAATATGGAGGAGATGAAACAAATTTGAATTAAAAATTCAAATTTAATGAGGGAGGGAAATTAACTAAGTAACAAATTATTTAAATTTGTGTATTTAATTAATTGAAGAGGAAAGATGGTTTTTGAATAGAAGAATTAAAGAGGTGAACTATATACATAAATCTATCAATTTATTTATATAAGTAGAGGAATTAAGATTAGTTAGTTAAATAACTAGTATTTAATTAATTTGTGCTCCAGACCTTTTTTATGTGTATACATTTTGCCCCTCTTTGAAGTGATGTGCACAGACGCATTGCTTCAAAGAAAAATTTGTTAGGTCGTGATGATAAATTTTTTGACATGCCCCAGATGCTGATTTTTCAGGCAATGATGAATGGATGCCCCCTCGGGAGATAAATTGGTGAATTTTTGATTTTTTAATGATTTTTTGGATTTTTTGAAAATTATGATAATTTTGATGATTTAGAAAGTTTCGACATGTTTCATCAACTTATCTCCTGAAAATGTTTGTGAAATCTGCTGCAGTTGATGAATTGATTAATTTTGCTCTTTTGAAAAATAAAATAAATCCCTCCCATAAAACCCCACTTAATTACCCACTTAAAAGGTAAAAAGAGGTAAAAGAACTTCACTTGTGCATTGTGAATTTGAAAATTTTGAGAGAGAGCAGCTTTTGAGCACTGAGAGCAAAAATGGTGATCTTGATTCAGACTCATCGATTTGAGCGTGTGCGGTGGCACAACCGCTCAACGGTGTACGACCTCCGGTATGAATCTCGAAAAACCTCTTTTATGAATTTTTGAATTATTTTTCCTAATTTTTTGAAAGTTATAATTTTTTTGTTCAAAAGATTTAGCGCATCTGTATGATCGAATAGCGCATAGGTGACCTATTTTGGTGCATCAATTTAGGGTTTTGGCGTATCCATGACCTGATGTAGAATATCGGTTTAGAGATTTAGCGCATAGGTTGACCAAGTCTCATGTTGGATAAACTGGCGCATCCATGTACTGGAGTAGCGCATCCATAGGATTAGTGCAACGTGCACTGTTATGGCACATCGATGTAAAAATTTAGCTCATCCATAAAATTGGTGCATTCGTCGATTATTATGGCACATAGATCAAGTTTTCTAGCGCATCTGTGTTTTAGTGCATAGAAGCGTTGTAATAGCACATCCATTCCAAAATTAAGAAATATTGATTTTTCTCCTTGATTTGGATGTTTTCGATCGTGTCAGCCTTTGAGTTGATGTTGATAAATTAGATGATGATTGATCTCATGATAGGTGAGATTCGATGATTGATTGATGATGATTGACCTCATGATAGGTGAGGATCAATTATAGGTTGATTGATTGATTTGATATCATGCTGATTTTGCAATTTTTGATGATGATAGGAGAGTGATTTAGGAGTACTAATGTCTCAGGAGCAATTCCCGAAGATGTGGGGTATGATCCCATAGCTAGTACAAGTGAACATGGATTTGATTAAGAGATGTGGGTTGTACTACTTGATTCACATGCCCCAAGTTAGGATTAATCAGGCACTACTAATAGCACTAGCAGAGAGGTGGCATAGTGACCACAACACTTTCCACCTGGCTACTGGTGAGATGACCATGATGCTAGAGGACATGTACAGGATTCTTCAGATTCTCATGGTTGGAGAGGTAGGTGTGTATGATGCCACTGACTAGGGAGGCACAGATGCCTTACGCATGATTTTTCATGATGACCATATTAGTGGGTATGAGTTGTCGTGGTAGGAGTTATTTGAGAGTTATGCTTGATTACCTTCGGTACTTACTGGATTTGTGGGTGGTTTTTTATGTCTCGATCGTAGGTCGAAGGGACTTTCAATGGGATGGGGTAGGAAATTGGAGTAGATGATACTACATGGGACTCGATCTATCAGGGGTTCATGCATGCTTCCCCACCTCTATCATGACCTTCATCAGGTGGTTTACCTTGGAGTTGCCAACCTCTCAGTCGGGGTCGCATTACTTCAGATTTGGGTATGGGAGCACATAGCGGTGACCCGACCAATTACAGACAAATATCATCCACATGGGAGACCCTATGTTTATGGATATAGTAGGCCAATTATCTAGCATAAGCTGGGAAAATTGGAGTATTGGAGATGGGTACTTGATGACCTGGATACCATTACCTAGTGGTCGTACTTGGACTATGAGCAGTGGGTCGAGGATCATCTAGAGATGCCCTATGTATGCACCGCTAGATTTTTGATTGAGCAGACACAATTCATTATTGAGAGATTCCTTGTGGGAAAAGTACATAGACAGTATGGTAGGGTACAAGTCATACCGCAGGGAGTGGCCCACTATGCTCGTAGACATCAGGATATACCAGATTGGGGGCCTCTATTATCATATGATGTTGCTTATTAGGAGTACTTTTCCCTACAACTAGTGCCATGGGACTATCATCCTAAGATCATAGATGTCATTATGTCAGATGATTATTCTTAGTATTTTTTCACATATCCATTTCTGAGACTGTCGATTCCTAATGAGCCAATGTTGACGTTGGATGATGATGAGGAGAGGGCACCCTAGTGGAGGAGAGGTAGGGGTGATGGGGATGGGGATGGGGATGGGGATGGAGGAGATGACAGTGGGGATGGAGGAGGCAGAGATGGTGGTGGTGGAGGGAGATCAACTTTTGATGTGCAAGATTTTTTCATACCTCAGAGGAGGAGATCCTTAGTGGCTACACCATAAGAGCATGTACAGATTGGAGTGCCCTCTCTACAGTAGTAGGCACATATCACTGCTTTACAGGCACAACTGGTTCAGGCCCAGGGGCAGGTTTCTACTTTACAGGGGTAGATCTAGACACTACAGGGTCAGCTAGCTTAGGCCCAGGCACAAGCCTAGATTTTGACATTGACAACAGAGAGAGATGCAGCCTGATGGTAGGGGCAGCAGGCAGTGGTTGTAGCCGATAGGCTCCAGAGAGCGGTTGAGGGAGATGGCACAAGGGATCTAGTCAGAGGTCTTTGTCACTCTTCCAAGGAGGCAAAGTACTACCGGGGTAGATACTATGAGGCAGTGCCCACTGAGAGGAGAGTGAGCTATGCTTAGTTGAGATCCGGTTGGACTCAGTCGAGGACCACTAGCAGGGGTGTTACTCAGCCACTTTTGGGGGGCCCACCAGGCAGAGTTCCAAGGGCAGGTCCATCAGGGGCAGGAGGTGTAGGAGGATTAGAGTGGCATGTGATATCTGGGGGTAGCACTACAGGGTCCCGAGGTCATGCTTGATGTATTGTTGAGACACTGTATACTGATTCAAAGACTCAATATTGCCACATTTTTTATGTATCATTTCTCATTTCTTGATATCATTGTACACTTGGACATTATTATTTTGAGGCTATATATGAGATGCAATGGCGATTAGTGGGCTATGATGTGTTTATGATTTTATGATGGACATTTATGATGGATGCATTTTATTTTATGTGTTATATGTTATGCGATGTTCTATATGATTATGTCATGTTTTATTTATGGATGCATTAATGCAATGTTGATGTATGATTCTATGTGTTTATGGATGATGCATTTATTATGATGTATGAGATGGATGCAGTTATGCAAATGATATGGTATGCACTATGTTTCTGTATTTGTCACATGTGTATATATGACCTAAATGTATGAACAAATGTATGTTATGGATGAACATGTGAATGCAAAAAATGGTTTATTATATGAAATGCAAACATATGATTTAATGTGTGGATGCATGGTTTATGATTTCTGAAGGCATGCTAAAAGAATGAATTGTTGTTGGATATGATGAATATAAATGTATGGATATATGATAATGCATGAATGGATGTTGAATGAAAACGTACGAACGACCTTATGTTATGCCCCAATGTGACATGGATTATTCTTTTATATGTGATGAATGTTATTATGGGTGATGCTTTATTTTTTTGGGAATTTTTTTGATGCAAATATTATGATGAATGGATGCATAAATGGTTTATGATTTCGGATTTTGTGAATGCAAGTATATAACAAATGCACAATATGATAATGATAAATGTATGGCTGGATGGTTTATGATAAATGGATGATGATGGATGCATGATGAATGATTTAGGATAATTTTTTTTTTTAGATTTCATGATGCAAATATATGATCTAAATGTATGAATGATTATGTGAATGGATTATGATGATGCATGTATTATGATGTTATTATGAATGATTGTTATGATGAATGCCTATATGAATGGTTTATGTATGAATGGAAAAAAATGACTTTATTATGATATCAATGTATGATATGGATTATGAATGATGATGCTATTATGGATAATGCTTTATTTTTGGGGTTATGCAATGTAATGCAAATGTGAGATGAATGCATAATGTCTGATAGATGCATGGATTTATGGATGATAATGCCTAGATTTATAATGTTGCTACCATGATGAATATATGAATGGATGCATGATAATACATTTTAATGATATGATACAGAAATGAAAATGAATTATTATTCTTTTGTTATGTCAAGTGTACTCAATATTTTAGTGAGAGATAACATCATGTTGAGAGTTGCTAGCCTTGGAAAATCTATAATGCAAATGTAGAACTAATATGAATGCAATCCTATCTATGCAATGTTGCCATCTGATTTATTGTGCTTAGTATCATCATTGAGCATTTTATTATGTTGAAAGTTAATTCAAACATCGATGGTATAATTAGACCATGATGACTTAAGTACAAATTCTATTGAGATTTGATAGTACAAGATAACACAAGCATCTAGGTATAATTGGACCAAGATGACCTAAGCATCACTTGTGTAAACAAACAAGAGTTAATCATTTTCCCATGCAAACTCGAAATGTCATCAATGATACTTTGTAGAGCATGTCCTGTGATAATTTTCATAGTAGTAATGATTGACTCACAGACAATAGACAAATTAAAATATCATTCTCCATCATAGTCCCTCTAGTCTGTGACATCATTGAGGTACTCCGGAGAAATGATAACAACAATCAAGATATAAAAATTGAATATTCATGCTAAAGTGATCCAACCATGATTCATAAGATGAGAATCCAATGAGACTGGATTTGATTGTCTTGATGTTTGATTTGATTGGGATGGTTGATTGATGTCTGATGCTCAATTTGATGGTTAGAGTGATTGTTGTTTTCACCAAGTTTTCCTTGTTGTTTGCTTGCCCATTGATTTAAGCTCAATGCAGTTTGCCCCCAAGGAATTTAGGATTTTTCCCCTCAATGGAAAAGAAACCAGATTTATTATGGATATGCACAATGATAACCAAGCCAAGGTGGGACACGACCGCAACAACTAGATATGGATATGACACTCGGTGTATGATAGGTGTGAATGCACAATGATAGAAAAAGTGGACAATCAACATGCTTTCCAATAGAGGAAAAAGCCGACTCATCACAAATAGCGCCTGTTTGCCAGATTTTCACCATTTGTTTTTATCATGCTTTTTTTAGATTTTATGATTCTTCTACTATTACCAAGATGCCTGTTTGCCAAGTTTTCATCAAGGTAATGATTTTTTTTATTTTTCACTTTTTTTGTTTTTTTTTTGTTGTCACCAAATACCTATTTGCCAGGTTTTCATCAGGGTGACCATTTTTTCAAGACATTTTATGATTTCTATGATTTTCTTCAGGACTTTTTCTGATTTTTATGATTTTTTTAGGACTTTACTGATTTTTATGATTTTTTCAGGACTTTTAGGCATGCACCAGATGCATTATGTCTAGAAATTCTTCAGATGAAGGCTATTCATCAGTTCTTAAAATAGATCCCCTTTTGGTGTAGCCAAGTGATATGCCCCCAATCCAAAGCTAAAACAATAACAAAAGGGCCTAACCAATTTGGCTCAAATTTTCCTTTCTTTTCTCGATCTTGCTGATTACAGGGATTTTCCTTCAGTACTAGATTGCCTACCTGAAATTTCCTTGGTTTAACCTTGTGATTGCAGCTCCTTGACATTCTTTGTTGATATGCTTTTAGGTGATCCACTGCAAACTGATGACGTTCATCCAACAATTCCAGCTCATGTAGTCTAGACACTTGGTAATCTTCATCTGAAATAAGACCTTTCAAGGACACACAGAGTGATGGTATCTCAACCTCAATATGTAAGACAACTTTGGATCCATATACGAGGGTGTATGGGGTGGCTCTTGTGGGTGTCTAGATGCTTGTACGATAGGCCCAAAAAGTAGGGTTCAGTTGAATATGTCAATCACATCCAACATCATTGATGATTTTCTTTGGAATCTTCAGGATAGTTTTGTTTGAGGCCTCTGCTTGGCCGTTTCCTTGAGGGTAATATGGTGTAGAAAACCAATGTTGGATATGGAACCTTTCACAGAGTTCTTGTACATCCTGATTCTTGAAAGGTCTTCCATTATCAGTGAAATGGATTGAGGGATACCATACCTACCAATGATGTAGTTTAGGATGAACAATGAGATCTGCTTTACTATGATAGTAGTTAAAGGCACACTTTGTGGTTGTAATGATAAACTTATGTCTATTGGATGATGGCGGGTGAATTTTACCTACAAAATCTAATCCCCACTGACAAAATGGCCATGTGGATGTGAAGGGCTGCAATTCTTGTGCTGGTGCATGGATAATATTACTGTGGATTTGGAATTTTTGAAAAAATGGAAGGACTTCTTCTCCATGTTCGGCCAGTAATACCCCAAATGGAGGATTTTCTTAGTGAGGGTAAGACCACTTGAATGAGTGCCACAAATACCTTCATGGACTTCTTGTAAAGCCATTTCAGACTCGTTATATTCTATACATCGTAAGAGAGTTCCATCAAGGCCTCATCGGTAAAGTACATCTGCTATAAGGGTATGGCGAGCAGCTTGGCGGATGAAGTTTCATTTTTGGTTTCGGGAGAGATCGGGAAGATGGCTATTATATTTTAGGCAGGTGTAGATCTTCCCATAGATCGAGGTAGTGGCATCAAGTAGGTGGTATATGAGTTGGGACTTAGGACCATCATAGGTAAGGGTAAACAATTGTTCCACTATGAACTCATAATGGCTTCATTTCTCTGGAATTTGTAGACAAGAAGAAATGGTAGCCATAGCATCGGAAACTTTGTTGTCAATCCTTGGAATTTGAGCAAATTTAATATCAATAAAATATTTCTTGAAGTCATCAATCATCCTTTTATAGGGCATCAGTTTGTCATCCTTTATTTGGTAATCATCGTTGACCTAATTAATGACTAGTTGTGAATCCCCATAGACTTGTAACTCTGTGATTTTCCATTCTACATCTATCTTGATGTTGATGATAAGTGCTTCATTATCTGCCATGTTGTTAGTGCAAGGAAACATCAGTCGGTATGATTTTGGAATACTATGCCCTTGGGGAGTGATGAATAGAATTCCCGCTTTGATTCGTGTTGAGTATATGAGCAACCAAAATACAATACCCATTGCTTTTTTGTTACAGTTAGGAAATCAACATCTGGAAATTCCATGTGTAAGGGATGATCATCATGAATTGGTGCTTCAACTAGTTGGTCGGCGATGGTTTTCCCTTTGATTGTTTTTCTGTCGACATATTGGATATCAAATTCACTGAGTATCATCACCCACTTGGCTAATCTTCCCGTCAGATTTGATTTGTTGAGGATATCTTTCAGCGGATCTATCTTGCCTAAGAGTTTGATTGTGTGAGTCAACATATAGTGTCACAATTGTTGTGTGGTGAACACTACTACTAAACAATCTTTCTCAATGGATGTAGAGTTGATTTCATAGCCATTTAGAGTTCTACTAATATAATAGATTGCTCTCTCCTTTCCTTTTGAATCTTCTTGGGCCAACAAAACTCCCAATGATCAATCAATTGTGGCTATATACAGTAAGAGAGGCTTTCCTTTTGCTAGTGGTGCTAGGATGGGTGGAATCATTAGGTAATTCTTTAGTTGATTGAAATTTCCCTTGTATTTCTCGTCCCATTGAAAGGAAAAAAATTTGTGCAACAAGTGGGTAAAAGGATGGGTCTTATCAGCTAGTTGTGATATGAATCTTCTGATTGACTAAAACCTGCCTTGAAGGGACTGTAACTAACTGATATTCTTCAAAGGAGGTATTTCCATGATAGCTTTTACTTTTGTAGGGTCCACCTCAATACCTTTTTCTAACACTATGTATCCCAATATCTTTGTCGATGTTACCCCAAACACACATTTATTTGGATTCTAGTGGACTTTGAACTTCTCTAGTCGGGTGAAGATTTTGTCTAGGATCTCTAGGTGCCCCTCCCTAGTACATGATTTTTCCAATTATTCATCCACATAATCTTCCATAAAGGTGTGCATCATGTCGTGAAAGATGGTTGTCATGGCTCTCTAATATGTGGCTCCTGTGTTCTTTAATCTGAAGGGCATGACATTCCAGTAGAAGGTGCCTCATTGGCAAGGGAAAGCTATTTTATCCTAGTCTTCAGGTGATATATTGATTTGGTTGTAGCCAAAAAAACCATCCATGAGTGACAACATGCCATGACCTGCTATTAACTCTACAATGATATGATTTTTTGGCAAGGGAAAATCATCTTTCAAACAGGCTTTTTTGAGGTCTCTAAAGTCTATACAAATCCATATGTTGCCATCAGGATTTGAAATAGGTACAATGTTAGATATCCATTCAACATAATCAATGGGTCTAATGAATCCTGCATCCAATAATTTCTTTAGTTCCGCCTTCACCAATAAGGCAATGTGGGGATGCATTTTTCTCAACTTTTGCTTGACTCGTTTGATTCCTGGAGGGAGGGATAAGTGATGCATGATGAGATCTGGGTCTATCCCTAGCATGTATGCATATGACCAATAAAAATTTATTTTTTGTTCCTCAAAGAACTTAATAAAGTTAGGATTCTCTTCTTTTGTCAATGATTTTGCTAGATGAAGAGTTTTCATTGTTTCTACATTGCCGATATTGATCGATTGTGTTGGCTCAATCAGAACTTTGGACCTTTCTTGGAAGTGCTTTGGGAGAGTGTCAAATTTTCCATCCTTCAACGCCTCGAAGAGGTTTTCACCGTCAGATGTACTCTTTATTTTTATTCTTTCTTGATTTGATACTGTCATGGAATGGTTTTCACCATCAGATCTTTCTTTTGTTTTACTTATTTTATAGCTGGGAAATTTGGCACTCCCCCTTTTGGAAGCTTCATTATTATGTTCAATGATGGATTTTGTTTCATTGTTAGCACAAAGGAAGATCACAATGGCATCATCGTTTGAAAAGGTGGGGATATCCATAGGCTTAGTTTGGTCCCAATCTATGAGTTCAGGATGGACCAATGGTAGGGAATCGTTAGATGTGTTAAGATCAGAAGCAATGAGGGTCCTAATGGCGACATTTTTTTCAAAAAATACTATGGAAAGGTCAAGTTAGATGATGTCACTCTCTTCCAAGTGATCTATCTCGCTATGAGTCTGATTGTCTTCACTTGAGCCATCGATATTTTGTGATCCTAATTTAAGTGGTCTCAGCCCTGAGCTTTGTCCCTCCTCGAGTGTGGATGTATACTTGTGTACCACATC
>CM021101.1:701096687-701452785 GCA_007115665.2 Sequoiadendron giganteum
CCATGGTGTTTTGGTCTTCGATTTCTTTTTGCTCAAGTTTTTGCTTTTACAATCTCGTTAAGACGGGCATGCGAGTGATGAAAATATTCTAAGCTTTTGATCAAAATTTTGTAGTGCCAAAAGGACTAAGTTAAAATTGATTAAGCAAGTTTGTTTCAGGATGAAGGATGATGAATCTTGACAAAGGATGATGAATTATGATGGTGAAATGGAGCTGCTAATCAGAAATAGGTGTGATGATGAGACACTTTTAGGTGTTTGATCAAAGTTTAGTTGAGGAATTTTCACTTGAAAATGCTGGTTTCAACAAGTTTGAGACCCTAGTATGAATGAGGAAAGGTCCTGAACTGAAAATGATCCTGAATTGTGAGGTTGAAATTCGGATAGACAGGGATTTTAGCTCTCTAATTTTATTTTTTTATGAATGTGCTAGAACAGTGCACAGATGCACCAAAAGATAGATGCACTGCAAGGTTACATAGATGCACTAAAATAGGCAATGAATGCGCCAGAACAGTATATGAATGTACTACAAGATGACATAGACGCGCTAAAATAGGAAATGAATGCACCAGAAAAAGTTATGGATGCACCAGAATAGTATATGGATGTGCCAAAAGATAAAAGGCATGTGCCAAGGTAGTCAATGGATGCGCTAAAATTGGAAAAATTTCTCTAGTTTTTGACAGTTTAAAAGATTCTTCTAGTTTTCTGGTAGAGAATCTGATTGTTTGATTGGATATTTTTCTAAATCAATGGTTGAAAATTTTTGTGTGATGTTTGTTTGGATGTTTTCCTAAAAAATGCATAGGTAAAACATGTCAAATAAGTACAATCCTAGGCTTTGTAAGACAATATCTACTGGATTCCCATTTGGATTACTCCATATGTGCTTACTTTTGGTGAATGATTAGAGGCTTGACCACACTAGCTCCCCTCCACGACACTCACTTGTTGGGTCAGCTAAGCCTCAGTCCTCATGAATCTCCCATACAGACTTCTCATTTCTACCAAAAGCCACCATAATATGGGATGGCTTCAGAACGACTAATCTTGCACCAGTAAATAGAAAAGGAATTTGTGGCTTACTACAACAAAGGGTTCTAGTATGGGCATTTCATTCATGGGGGATCATCCATGTGACAAGAGACCATTGTTTTCCTTCTTGTTAGAACAATCCTCGTGATACTTGAACTTTCCTCAAGTACCCACACTTATATACCGGTTGGAAGTCGCTTGGCTTTAGCGTGTTACCGATTGGGTCGTTCCTTGGGGTGATTACTTTTTCCCACTAGGCAAGCCCTCTAAGGATAAAATGCAATAAAAATAATGGTTTTGGCTTTTTGATCACCCAGTTAAGGGGAGACCATACATGCCTACCACTCCACAAACATAATAGGCATGGTGTTCAATTATCCTTCTACTTAAGCTATGTTCCTAACTTAACCAAATAAAATAATAATAAACTCCAACCCCTACAAAACAATCGTTAGTAGTTTCAGTTTATTGGCCTTTGAAAACGTTCTTGTGGTTTCAACAGAGTCTCTAGCAACATGTAAAATTCCTGCAAAACAAAGAGAAGCAAATTAGCTCTCAGACTAATAACTTTCTGGAAACTAAAACCAATTTGTCATGATAGTAAACAGATGCGCCAAACTATCACATGGATGCGCCATAAACAGATGTGCCAAACTATATAAATCAACGTATGTCCCAAAATAGTCTATGTATGCACTAAAATAAACTATGAATGTGCCATAAAACCCTTGTATGTACCAATAGATGACATAGATGCGTTGTACAATTCCACAGATGCGCCAGAACAGTGCACAGATGAGCCAGAGAATGTTTTGTATGTGCCAACATAATTCACGAACGTGCCAAAACTTTACACGTCTGAACCTATAAACACACTTTTCCAGAAAATATTAAAAACAAGGGGCTTGGCCCCATAGTGGGCGCCAATTTATGTGTGGTGTAAAATATGTGTATCAGGAAGATAAAACAAAACACACATCAATGAAACGTATTACATTAATGAAATTGAAATAACAAAACAAGTTGCTATAACTATTCATTCAAAGTCATTCCATTGTCCTCTATTCTCAGTGATCTCTTAATTCATGCTCTCAAATTTGTATGTTGCACATGAATCTACAAGATGACAACCTAAGAAATGAGATGCTATATGGATTGCAAAGCTAAATGCCTACATCTACATATTTTTGATATTTTTGATTGCAATGCTAAATGATATGATGTAATGTTGTTGTATTCAAAATGATACTAAGATGATTGTTGTGATGAAGATGTAATTTTAAATGAAATGCTATATGAAGATGCAACAATTAAAATGTTAAAACTAAAATTGCCATGATAACACTACTATGAACTAAATGCTAAATGCTAAACTAAAATGCTCCCAAAAATGCTCTCAATCACTAAGATGATTTCTGCAGCATAAGTTTATGATCAAATCCTTGTTGAAAATTTGTACAATGATATTCTATTTATACATTTTTTTAGGCCTGAGATGAGGTGGCAGAGATGGACAGTCGAGATCGTGATCCTGGGATATCAACGGTGGAGCACAAAGAGGTTGGAGGAATTCATGGAGGCTGCTTCACTTGGAAGAACAAATCATCCAAGTGTCAAAGAGCATCAAATAGAAAGAGGAGCCATGTGTCTCCAAGGAGGTTAGGAGGTTAGAAGAATATTTCTAATTTAGAAATTAGAAATAAAAGAATTCATGTGACATGTGATGATGTGGAGGATGAGTTAAAGGAAGTTAGAGAAATATGGAGGAGATGCGACAAATTTGAATTAAAAATACAAATTTAATAAGGGATGGAAATTAACTAAGTAACAAATTATTTAAATTTGTGTATTTAATTAATTGAAGAGGAAAGATGGTTTTTGAATAGAAGAATTAAAGAGGTGAACTATATAAATAAATCTATCAATTTATTTATATAAGTAGAGGAATTAAGATTAATTAATTAAATAACTAGTATTTAATTAGTTTGTGCTTCAGACCATTTTTATGTGTATACAATTACATATCATGCATGATATATGTATATAATTATATTAAAAAATGAGTAGTCATGAATATATGACATGCTAGTGGCATGGAAAAGTGGGTAATCCTAATTTCATTAGCTATGGATTATTTGAATCATGGATTCCTAGTGGTATCTATTAGGATAAGGTGACATTAATCTTGTAATCATATGCCATTTATATGTCTTTATATTCCTTGGAATGTGTTCTAGGGGACATGAGAGAAATTCATTAAATTTTGGCATGTTGTAATTATATTTTTAAAGAGAAGATTTAATGTCAATGAAGATCACACATAAAAATGGATAAGGAGTCTTTCTTGGGCTTTCACTTTGGGAATTTGATAGGTCATGGATGGGGTGCCCAAGATTGGAGAAGAAAAGGTGTTTGTTGGTGTTCCATCGGGGAGCGATAAGGTCATCAAAGCATCTAGAAAGTTAGGAGTTGGATAGGATATGGGTTAGGCACCCATGTTGGAGCTTGTAATTTCCATTTAATATTTATTATCTCTTTTGGTTGTCCAAGAAGGGGGTGTGGGTTTTTTCAAGCGGTTTTGTACCTCTTGTTTTGGTTTACCATTCATTGTTCTAGCTCCCATAAGTTCTATTAATTAGAACCATTGGATGGTAGTTTTAGGTTGAGTTCTTATAGGTAATAGGGTGCTATCAAGTTGATCAGAGCTTAATAGTGAATTGTATTATTGTGTACTCTCATTTAAAAATTAATAATATACTCGCCCTCTTTTCTCATGTGGAGCTTTTCCCGAAAGGGTTTCTCCACATAAATCTGGTGTCATATTGTTTTTTGGTTATTATATAGTGATGAATATTGTAATCACATGTTTAAATATGATTTTTCGATCTGAACTCACTTGCATAAGTTCATATTGTAAGTTTTTCTTCACCTTTTTTTCAATATTTGGTATCAAAGCTAATAGTTTTGTTGAGAAGGGGACGCCTTTCTCTTAAGTGTTGAAGGTTTTTTAGTTGCAGTGGGAGCTTTTGTCTTACGGTATATTGTAGATTTGGGAAGAGGATTATTTACCATGGCTTCTACCTCTCACCAGGATATTGAGAAATTCAATGGAATAGGCTACAAGATGTGGAAACTGAAGATGGAGGATCTCCTTGAAGAGAGAGATCAATGGTTTACAGTTTCATAAGAAAGTAAATGAGCTAAAATGTTTGATAAAGATTGGAAAAAGTTAGAAAAGAAGGCATGAGGAAAAATATGTTTGTGTCTCATAGATTTAATCCTTTTGAATGTCTCTACAAAAGACTCTGCATACAAGTTGTGGAAGAGGATTGGTGAAATATATCAAACTAAAAGTTTTTCTAACAAGTTGTATCTCTAAAGATAATCATATTCATTAAAACTAAAAGATGGTTATTTTATTATATACCATTTAAATGATTTTAAGCTGATTATATTTCAACTTGCATCAATAAATATTAAATTAGAAGATGAAGATAAATGTATCTTGTTTCTTTGTTCTTTGCCCAAATCTTGGGAAAATATAATTGTTGCCATAAGTAATGGTAATGCAAAGCCAAAGGTGGACAATATAATTTCCATAATTCTTTTAGAGGAGATGAGGATAAATTCTATGAATGTTGACTCCCAAGATATCTTGGATGTGCAAGGAAAGTCCAAAGAGAAAGGACCTAAAGGGGATAAAGGATGTATAAGTCTAAAGGATGTTCTAAGACCCCCGAAAAGAGTAAAGTGTTGGAATTATGGAAAAAGAGGGCATGTGAAGGAGTGTAAGAAGAAAAAGAATGTTGATTCCTTCACCGAAAATTCCTCTAATGATGATTTTGATGCTTTTTTATTTTAGCTAACTCTATTAGTAATGATTCTTGGCTTATCAATTTAGGTTGCTCCTACCACATGAATCCTCACAAGGATGTTAAATGCATAAGATAACTGAGAGGGGGGGTGAATTAGTTGTTCATCGAAACATCAAGCCCTCATTAATATTTAGATCCACATTAACCTTAATCTATTATAATGATTTAGCATGAGAGTAAATAACAAAAACTGAAAACACAACAACACCATGTACACAATAAAACACTAGATTTACGTGGAAAACCCAAGAAGGGAAAACCCATGGTGAGGTTTAGCTCATAATATAAATTAATTGCAACATAGAATATAATAGGCTCACTGTCGAAGGGCTCACTGCTCAAAAGAAAGAAGGGATCATTGCCAATGGCTCACTGCCAGATTATAGAAATGAAGAAAGAAGATTGTTACAATGAGAAATCCATCTCAAAGAAACAAAAATGTTCTACCACTACACCACCAGTACATACACACTCTCTCTGAAGAATGTAGACACCTTTTGCTCACTACTTCCAGTATTCTTAGGTGTTAAAGCTCGCACTGCACTTTTCACTTTCAAACTTCGCATCACACACTTCACACATACATCCTCCATCAACTCAACATATATATACCATCTTCAACCTTAAAATCAATTTACAACGTTGGCTATGCACCTCAACTGTGAAAATTTAAATTAGGTTGGCACTAAGCATTCCTATGGTGGAGAGGAATGAAAGTGGACCACATCATGCCTTAACTCAGACCTAAATCCACATATATACACCATGACACACTTCCAAAAACACCAAAGCATATCCACAATTAGTGTAAACACCCAAGGTCAATCGAACCTGCTTTAACACCATTAAACATTTGAGGACACGCTTCACCAAATCCAAATATGACACACGAACCACACAAAACACTTAAACATAATCTAGAATATTCCATAAACACCCTAAAATCCAAAAAAATCCTTCACAACAACTTTCACCTAAAGAAAGCATTCATTTTGTACACAGTTAACTTTCCACATACAGTAACACATGAATCCAACCTTGTGGAGCACCAAAATTTGAGAAACTCAAATTGAAGATAGATATGAGAAATGTAAGCACACCCTTAGATCCATAGGACCCAAAACCACACTACGGAGAAATGTGGAGCAAAACCATTTCTCCCATACAACACTGCTTTCACAGTTCACACGTTGGTGAACACAAATTTCTCTACACAATGATTGAGGACAAGAAAATATAGATATAACACCTCTTAACACTTGTGATCAAAATATCCAAACTGCATAAGTAGATCTTCAATACAAAAGACATGTAGAGAAAAAACCAGAGCACTACTCTGCTATACTAAACACTCTTTACCACACTATTTTCTCTTTTATTCAAATTTTCTCAAAAGCACTTGGAAACCAAGCACCACAAACACATTCCCATCATTTGCAACACTTCCTCATTATAACCAAACCAACTGAAATTCAAAAACTCCACCACACACATGCTTATCAAGGAAACACTAGAGTTCAGGGATAACTTTAAGAAACCCCCCCTCGACAAAGGTGTAAAATCCTGGCGAATCTTTCCTCTTATCTGAAAAAATATTAATTTTCCTAGTGAATCTTATGCACAGTATTAAAAATTTGTAAAATCCTGGTGAATCTTAATATCAGCGTGAGTGAACATCATCGGTGGGACACTTAGGGATGTCCCATCGATACAACGATGATGACGTGTGTCATGAACTATTGGAAATAGTGAATAGTGGAGATCAAACAAAGCTTTGATCAAATGTCTTTCTGGGAGATTGGCGCGAATATTGTAGATTCCCTCCATGATTCTCCGCAATTACACAAGTGGTGTACCTATGCCTTAGTGGACCCCAGGTGGAGTATGGAAGCCTTATCAGCATGAGTGAACATCATTGGTGGGACACTTAGGGATGTCTCACCGATACAATGATGATGACGTATGTCATGAACTATTGGCGACAATGAACAGTGGAGATCAAACAGAGCTTTGATCATATGTCTTTCTAAGAGCTTGGTGCGAATATATTAGATTCCCTTCTTGATTCTCCAGAATTACACAATATTACTGGCGAATATTATTAATATTTTTAATTACTGTATAAACTATTGGTGAATCAATGCCAATGACGCAGCGTTTACATCACAAATTAATCGAGACAAAATTATTTTTTGTAAAAACCTGGCGATTCAGTCTCCATTTTAGCTCATACTATTCGCCGTTTTTGGAGCTCCTGATTTCTATTCTTCGCCAATTAGCGAAGATTCGCCACTAAATTTTTCCCTGCTAGAGGTTGACACTAGTGAGAATACTAATGACAACATAATGCAACAAATCAAAGCAACTCTAAGGATGACATCAATGCAACAACATAGATCTATTGACATCAATGCCAATACAAATTGCATGAGATTTCAACAATCTCCCCCTTTGTCATTGATGGTTGTTATCATATGGATTTGCACCCACATGCAAGGTTGTAAAGCTCTGCAATCCTAAAAAGAATTTCAGCTCTCCAATCATTGACATCTCAAACTCACTTTTCATTTCATTGGAAAACTTCATACATAAGTCATCATCACCTTCAAAAATGATGTCATCAACAAAGACTTCAATAATAAACTCTTTATCCTAATCCATCTTAAAATATAGATTGTTGTTAGTAGTACCTTTGTTGAATCCAAGCTTCAACAAGTATTTATCTAGTCTAGCATACCAGGCTCTAGGGGCTTGCTTGATTTCATACAATGCTTTCTTCAATCGGAAAACCATATCTCCTTTATCAGTCAGTTGAAATCCATTTGGTTGCTCAACATATACTTCTTCTTCTAGCTCACCATTTAGAAATGTTGACTTTACATCCATTTGATAGACCTTGTAGTTTTTAAAAGCAGCATAAGCAAGAAACAATCTTACACTTTCAATTCTAGAAACAAGGGAAAGGTTTCTTCAAAATCAATACCTTCCATCTGTGAGTACCCTTTACATACCAGTCTTGTTTTATTTCCAACCACTTCACCTTTTTCATTCATCTTATTCCGAAAGACCTATTTGGTTCCAATCACATTTTTATCCTGAGGTTTGGGAACAAGAATCCATGTATCATTTTTCTCTATCTGCATCAATTCTTCCTTCATTGCTTCCATCCAATATTCATCTTTACATGCTTCATTGACATTGTTGGGCCCAGTCTTGGAAATCAGACAATACTCTTCTGCAATTCTTCTTCTAGTTTTCACTCCTTTATTCTTATCTCCTATAATCCGATCTTCAAAATGATTTAGCTTTACATACCTCAGAACTTTGGGATTCTCTCGAACTTCTAGTTCTTCTGTTCTTTCTTTTGCGCTTCCACTAGCTTCTCCTTCTTGATTCGCTTGATTCACCAAAAAAATTTGAACTTGATTATGTGTCTGAGCATTCTTCCCATTATCAATACTATAATTTTGGTCATTTGAATCATATCCACAGTATCTAGGTGATTTAGCAGTGTCTTCATCAACTCAAACATTTGCACTTTCAACCATTTTCCTTAATCTTCTATTATAACACTAGAAGCCTTGCTCTTAGTAGAGTAACCTAGAAAGATTCCTTCATCACTCCTAGCATCAAACTTTCCTATATCTTCATCTCTCTTGATATAACATCTACTTCTCAAGATTTTGAAATATTTAATAGTAGGCTTATAACCAAACCACAACTCAAAAGGAGTCTTACCAGAATTACCATTGAAATTTACCCGATTGATAGTATATACAGCAGTGCTTAGAGCTTCTCTCCAATAGATATGAGGAACATTACCTTCCAAAATCATAGTTCTAGCAACATCTAGAATTGTTATGTTCTTTCTCTCAACAACTATGTTTTGTTGAGGAGTTTGGGGAGCAAATAACTATCTTTTGATTCCATGCTCTTCACAAAAAGAATTCAACTCTCGGTAAGTGAATTCACCACCTCTATCTGATCTTAAGCATTTAATCTTCAAACCTGTCTCATTCTCGGCCATAGCTTTGAAACTTTTGAACTTTTCTAATGCTTCATGTTTTTCTCTCAAGAAAGCAACACATATCATCCTAAAGTAATCATCAATAAGCAACATAAAGTACCTTTCTCCTTTTAGACTTCTGATTCTGGAGGGACCACATAGATCAGTATGCACCAACTCCAATACTCCATTAGAATGATGTTGTTTGCTCTGAAATAAATTCTAGTCTGCTTTCTCATCTAACATTCCTTGCATATGGTGTTAGTAGGCTTCACTAGCTTAGGAAGATCTCTAACTGCTTGAGTGGAGCTTACTTTGACAATGTTATCAAAATTCACATGAGATAGCCTCCTATTCCATAACCAACTTATATCAACTTGAGAAATTAAAAAAAATCACTAGTAGCACTTAGGTGAAAAATGTTACCTCTTGTCTCTGTACCTAAAGCAATTGCATTTCCAGAACTTCCCAGTATCCTGCACTTTCCATCTTTGAACTGAAGATTGTATCCCTTGTCTACCATCTATCCAACACTCAATAGATTATTCTTCAATCCTTCAACATAAAGGACATCATCAGTATTATATTTAACACCAAGAGAAATAGTGCCTCTGCCACAAATCACACCAGCATTTTTATCTCCAAATCTTACAACACCACCATCATATTTCTCCAAGCTTAGAAACTTGTTTTTGTCACCAGTCATATGATGTGAGCATTCGTTTTCAATCACCCACCCATCCTTTTCTTCAATTTTGGCTGCAAGAGCTTTCTCAATATTCTTATCATTAGCTGATTCAGTGGACACCAGACCATTTTCCTTGATAGCAATGAATACCCATCCATCTTCATTTCCATTTTATTTGTCAAATTCTTCATTAGTAACACCTTCTTCAACATAATGACATTTCTTTTGAAATCTAGGCTTATTAGGTTTGAACCTAGGAACTCTTTCAGGACACCTTGATGAAAAATGACCTATCTTATTGAAAGAGAAACATTTAATAGGAAACTTCCCTTTATACTTATCTTGTCCTTTATCTTCTCTTTTCACAATCAATGCTTCCAGCTCTTCTAACTCTCTTTCTTCATCTTCAATCTATTTCATCTCATCTTCATACTTGAATGTCTTTTTGGAAATTTCTCCTAGATCATATCTTTGTTGGTTTCTCTTGGATACAGTAGTTTTGAATGTAGATTATGTCTTAGGATTAGATTCACCAAATTCACTCAATTCAAAGGCATCGAGCTTACCAATTAGCATATCTCTTCTCACATTTGTTATTGTCCTGAGCTCTTCAATAGCATGAGCTTTCATTTTGTAAGAAGTAGGCAATGTTCTGAGCACTTTAGCTACAATCTCGTATTCATCCAAGATTCCACCAGCACATCTAATACCCATCATTAGTTCATTTACTTTTTGCATGAAAGAAATAATGTTTTCATCTTCGCTCATTTTCAATTTTCCCCACTTGCCTTTCAAACTTTGTAGCTTAGCAACTTTCACTTGTGCATCTCCTTCATACAATGTTTCCAGCTTCTTCCAGATCTCATATGCTATTTTCAGACCCATTACATTTGTCATCTCTGAATTAGTCAGAGCACTCAATAATGCTTTTATAGCCTTGATATTTGTTTCAGCTTCTTTGATCTCATCAGGACTAGAGGGACCATTCTGAGGAATAACATATATGTTCTTTGTAATCTTCCAAAAAGGGTCACCAATGCACATCAAATGACACTCCATTATATCCTTCCATAGAGATTAGTTTTTCCATCAAATCTAGGACTATCCTTCTTGTATGATGTCATCTCGGATAACCTCAAACTATTAAACTTCTTCAGAGGAACCTTCTCTGATACCAATTGTTGGAAAAACAAGAATAGACAACTAAGAGGGGGGGTGAATCATTTATCACAAAATTTAAACTTATTTAACCTTATTAACCCTTAATCTCAGATCTGATAAATAACAGTGAAAGCATGAATCAATAACACATCAGAACACACATAACACCAAGATTTTTGCATGGAAACCCTATTAGGGGAAAAAACATGGTGGAGGTTAATCCACAATTTATACCCTATTAAAAGTATAAAGAAAAATGAATAAGGAATGAACATGCATTCAGGCACATTGCCTAGAGATTGCTTCTTAGAGAAGACACGCTATCTTACATAAATCTTTCAAATTAAATCCATCTGAAGAGGTTGAATTGAGAAACTAGCTTCTTCAAAAGCCTGATAACAGTTCCGGTGAGGCACAAAAATACTTCGTTCAAAATTCTTCACACTTTGTTTACAATTGAATGATCTAATCTTTATTTGCACATTTTGCATACACACTTCTCATAAATGCATCTCACACACTTCAAAATGAAGAAAAAATCGCTCTTATATATCCACTACATGGGATTACAACAACAACTTTGTCGGCCAAAACTAAAGGAATAAATGAATTACAAATTGTCGGTCCAATTCATGAACAAATCTCAATCCGCACCAATCGAAGTCGGTCACAACATAATGAAGACCTAAAACAACATCCTCTAACACACCAAGCATTAAAAGATTAATCCATGAGGATCTGCAACATGCTACAACAATCATGTCAACCAAGAACATGAAAACCCTAACACACAAAGGAAAAATCTCTGATCATGATCACACCAATCAATGTGGGTGTGCAAAAAAGATAGAGCACAATCTAGAAACATCAATGAACATCGCAGGAGCATACGCAACAACTCAAATTACCAGAATTACATTCTCTTCTTCCAGAAACATCGGCTACAGTAACAAAATAACTGCAAGAACACAGAGACTCACAACTTGCTCCAATCTTGATGCGCACCTCTAAAATTTTTTGAGTATAAAATAGATAGGCTCTTTAACAAACTTTAAAGCACAAATTCTAAATACCAATATACTAAATTTACCACACTGAACTTCACAGCTTCACAAGCAGCCTTCAACATATTTATTATAATTTTCTTAATATCCTCGACATATACAACCTTCAAGACACCAATGCTAATAGTGTTGACATCAATGACAACCACCTATAAGCAACACAACCACACCATCCAACAAAATATCTAACCCTTTGACATCACTAAAAAGGGAAACATCTCCCCTTTGACATTAATCACATACATGTATTTTCCCTACAACTTCCTTTTCTTCTACTACACTTTGTTTTCTTCACACCTTCTTTGCACACTCCCCCTTAGGAGTAAATAACATACTTCACCAAATAACAACCATTGCACATATCCTTTGACAAATTAAAACACTTGTATACCACACAATGACAACACTTACTCCCCCTGATTGCAACAACCAACAATGCTACTACCTACTCCCCCTAAGAGGTAGCCACTAACATCAGTCCAGAATAAGGAATAAATCTTAAAATCCACTGGACCAATGCATATCCTTATGCATCTAATTAAAACGAGGGGAAATAACCCCTAACTTCTCCTAGAGATACTCAAAAGTATCCTTAGGAAGATCCTTTGTGAAGATATCTGCAACTTGATCCTTTGTAGGCACATACTCCAGCTTCATCTCATTCTCTACAACCTTCTCCCTCAAAAAGTGATAATAGATTGAGATATGTTTTGTCCTTGAATGCATTAACAGATTATTTGAAATGTTAATACCACTTGTATTATCAAAAAATATAGAAATTGGTTCATCACATACCACTCTGATATCCTTCAAATTTTTCCTCATCCACAAAACGTGTGTGCAACAAGATGCTACAGTAATGTATTCTACTTCTACAATGATAATGACACTAAATCCTACTTTTTTCTTAGCTAAGACACCAACCTATTTCCAAGAAATAATGCACCGCCACTTGTACTTTTTCTATCATCCACACAACCTACCAAATCTACATCAGTATAAGCACTTAGAGAGAAATCAGTATCATTTGGATACCACAAGCCATTTTCCAGAGTACCCTTCAAGTATCTGAATATTCTCTTCATTGTTGCCCCATGTGACTCCCTAGGATCTTCTTGAAATATAGCCACAAGACAAACTGCATGCATGATATCTTGTCTAGTAGAAGTTAGATACAAAAATACTCCAATCATTGATCTATACTTGCTCTAATCAGCCTTAGGAGATTCATCATTCTTTCTTAACTTGCAACCAATAACCATAGGAGTACATATTGGTCTAGAATCTCCCATTCCAAACTTCTTCAACATTTCCTTGACATATTGTGATTGTGAAATGAATATACCTTTTTCTATTTGATTGATTTGTAATCCAAGGAAGAAATTCATCTCCCCAAACATTAACATTTCAAACTCATTCTACATATATTATGTAATCTCTTGCACATTGCTTCATTACCTCCAAAAATTATGTCATCAACATACACAACCATAATCAAAATTTGATCTTTTTTAACCTTAAAATAAAAATTATTATCTACAGTACCTTTATTGAATCCTTGTTGTAATAAGTATCTATCCAATCTTACATACCAAGCTCTAGGAGCTTGTTTGAGTCCATACAATTCCTTCTTCAATCTGTAGACCATATTAGAGTTATCTGATAACTAAAATTATTTCGATTGTTCAACATAAACTTCTTCCAACTCATCATTCAATAATGTAGACTTCACATCCATCTGATATAATTTGAAATCCTTGTGTGTTGCAAAAACCAAAAACATCCTAATATCTTTCATCCTTGCCGCCGGAGCAAATGTCTCCTTAAAATCTATTCCTTCCACTTGTGAGTAACCTTTACACACAAGCCTCACCTTATTCCTAACAACCTCTCCATTCTCATTTAGCTTATTTCGGAACACCCACTTAGTTCCAATCACATTCTTCTTTGCTGGTCTTGGTACAAGTTCCCAAGTTTGATTCTTCTCAATCTGCATTAGTTCTTCTTTGATAGCCTTGATCCAATACTCATCTATGTATGCTTCACCCACTATTTTAGGTTCAACTTTGGAAAGTGAACATAAGCTTACTTTCTCTTTTGTCGCAACCTTTCTTCTTGTCAATACACCTCTTATTTTGTCACCAATGATCTAATCTTCAAAATGATTCTTCTGCACATACTTAGGGGTCTTAAGGATCCTTTTTGAAGCTTCTTCCTCTTCAAATTGCACTTCATTTTCCTTACCTTTATCTTTGTCTTCTTCTATGCAAGAGGACTCATCTAATTCATATCCATCTATCATCACTAAACTTTTATGTAGATCTTCATCTACCTTGACAATTGCACTTTCAACAATTCTTTGTAGCCTCTTGTTGTAGCACTGGCATAGCATGTGCTTCCAAACACTCTGAAATATTTAAATGTAAGAGTCCTTCCATTCCATAACTCATAGGGAGTCTTTGAAATATTTTTCTTGCTTGTTATTTGTTAAGTATATAGACTGTAGTATGAATTGATTCTCTCCAATAGACTTTTTGAAGTTTTTCTTCTTTCATCATTGTTCTTGTTGCTTCCTAAACAATCCTATTCTTCCTTTCAACCACTTCATTCTGTTGAGGAGTCCTATGGGTTGAAAAATGCCTCTTTATTCCTTGAACTTCATAGAAACTATTAAAATCATTGGAGGTGAATTCTCCACCTCTATTAGATATCAAACATTTGATTCTCATATCCATTTCATTCTCAACCATAGCTTTAAATGCCTTAAACTTATCTAGATATTTTTATTTTTCTTTGAGAAAAAAAACCCAATTCATTCTAGAATAATCATCAATTAATAGCATGAAATAGCTGTCACCTTGAAAACTTCTTATTTTGGTAGGTCCATAAAGGTCTATATGCACCAACTCTAAAGGATCAATAAAATATTGTTCTTTGACTTTGAAACTCTTTCTATCTTGCTTGCCAATCTAACATTCCTTGCAGACAACATTGATAGGCTTTGTAATCTTTGGCATATCTCTCATAGCATGAGTTGAATTGATCCTCACTAGGCTATCAAAATTGATGTGACACATTCTTCTATGCTATAGCCAACTTTCATTAATTTGAGTCATAAAGCACATACCATTAGCACCCTTAAGTTGATAAACATTTCCATTTTTTCTTCTTCCTACGACAACCAGAGTTCTAGAGCCTTTTCTGATCTCACATCCATCATCCTGAAACATAAGGTTATATCCTCTGCTACACATTTTTCCTACACTCAAAAGGTTATGTCTAAGACCCTTAACATAAATAACATAATCTGTACTATGCTTTACATCAAAATTGATTGAACCTTTTCCACATATCTTAGCAGATGTATCATCACCAAACTTAACAATACCTCCTTCAAATTTCTCAAGTTTAACAAACTTACTCTTATCACCAGTCATGTGATTTGAGCATCCACTACCAATGATCCAGTTATTATTCTCTTCTCTAGCATGAAAATTAGTCACGATTTCTCCTTCAATATTATGACCTATTTCTAGAGTACTTTCCTTCATACATCTCTCAGAGTTAGTAGAATTAGTTCCATCATTTAGATCCATGAACAAGTATTCATTATCCTCATCATCAAGGTAATCAAATTCATCATCAGATATACTGGCATCTTCTTTAACATAATAACTTCTCTTAACTGATTTACCTTTGTTCTCCTTATATTTATCTTTTGAAGCTTTGACAAGACATCTTGAAGCATAATGAACAATATTTCCACAATTGAAACATTTGAAAGGTAATTTACCTCTGTATTTTCCAGTTCCCTTTTTCAATCTCCTCACAAATTTTGCTTCTACATCATCAACATCATTTGGATATGATTCTTCAATATTTTCAGCTTTACCAACTTTAAAAGCAATCTCATTCTCTGAATCACTTGGACCAAAATCTCTCAATTCAAAGGCAGTTAAAACACCAAAGAATTGATCTCTAGAATACATATTTAAATTTTGAACTTCTTAAATATTAGAGACTTTATGACTATAAGATTTAGGCAAAGTTCTTAGTACCTTTTTAACCACCTCATCTTCTTCAAGTTTTCCACCAAGACCTTTCATGGAATTGACAACTTCGTCCACTTTATGCATGTAGCTTGTAATATCTTCATCCTTTGACATCTGTAGGGTTTCAAATTTGATCTTTAGGTTCTGCATCTTAGCTTGCTTGAATTTTTCATCTCCTTCATAAATACTTTCCATCTTCTTCTAGATCTCACTAATTGATTTGAGCTTCATAACTTTCACAAGTTTAGTAATAGATAGACCACTCAAAAGAGCATACATTTCTTTTCCATTGTTCTCATAGGCCTTGATCTCATCATTAATGCTCAGACCAATTGTAGGCACAGTATACCCAAATTCAACAAACTTCTAAACTCCAAACCCTAACGAAACAAGGAAACCTTCCATCCTGGTATTCCAAAATGCATAATCTAATCCATCAAACAAAGGAGCCTCCTTCTTGAGCGCCATCTGAGGCCTACCTCAAGCAGTTAATCTTTATTCCAAGGAACCTTGCTCTGATACCAATTTTTGAATGCACAAGACAACTGAGAGGGAGGGGTGAATCGATTGTTCATTAAAACATCAAACCCTCATTAATATTCAGATCCAAATTAACCTTAATCTATTATAATAATTTAGCATGAGAGTAAATAATAAAAATTGAAAACATAACAACACCATACACAACAAAACACCAGATTATATGGAAAACCTAAGAAGGGAAAAACCACAGTGAGGATTAACTCACAATATAAAGTAATTGCAACATCAAATATAATAGGCTCACTATCGGAGGGCTCACTGCCCAAAAGAAAGGAGAAGGGCTCACTGCCAATGGATCACTACCAGATTACAAAAATGAAGAAAGAAGATTGTTACAATGAGAAATCCATCTCAAAGAAACATAAAATTTCCACCTCTGCACCACTAGTAAAAACACACACTCTCTGAAGAATGTAGACACCTTGTCCTCACTAGTTCCAATAGTCTTAGGTGTTAAAGCTCACACTACACTTCACATCACACATACTTCACACATACATCCTCCATCAACTCAACATATATATACCATCTTCAACCTTGAAAATAATTTACAAGGTTAGCTATGCACCTCAACCATGCAAATTCAAATTAGGTCGGCACTAAGCATTCCCACGGTGAAGAGGAATGAAAGTGGACCAAATCACACCTTAACTTGGACCTAAATCCACATATATATTTCATGCCATGCTTCCACAAACACTAAAGCATATCCGCAATTCGTGTAAACACCCAAGGTCGGTTGAACCTGTGTTAACACCATTAAACATTTGAGTTCATGCTTCACCAAATCTAAAGATGACACATGGACCACAAACACCACTTAAACATAATCTAGAATATTCCATAAACACCCTAAAATCCAAAAAAAATCCTTCGCAACAACTTTCATCTGAAGAACACATTCATCCTGTATACCCAGTTAACTTTCCACATACATTAACACAAAAATCCAACCTTGCAGAGCACCAAAATTTGAACAACTCAAGTTGAAGATAGATATGAGAAATGTAAGTACACCTTCAAATTTGCAAGACTAGAAACAACACTATGGAGAAATATGGAGCAAAACCATTTTTCCCAGACAACATTGCTTTCACAGTTCACACTAGTGAACACAAATTTCTCTACACAATGATCCAAGACAAGAAACTCTAGATATAAAACCTCTTAACACTTGTGATCAACATATCCGAACTACATAAGCATATCTTCAATACAAAAGAAATGTGGAGAAAAAAATAGAGCACTACTCTGCTATACTAAACACTCTTTACCACATTGTTTCCTCTTTTATTCAAATTTTCTCAAAATCACTTTGAGACCAAGCACCGAAAACACATTCTCATCATCTGCAACACTTCCTCATTACAACCAAACCAACTGCAAAATAGTAACTCAACCATACACATGCTTATCAAGGAAATACTAGAGGTTGACACTAGTGGGACTACTAATGACAACATAATACAACAAATCAAAGCAACTCTAAGGTTGATATCAATGCAACAATGTAGATCTGTTGGCATCAACGACAAAACAAACTGCACAAGATTTCAACAAAGGAGTATTTAATACTTACAAAGCATATAATGGGGGAGTTTTTTTCCTTGGTGATAACAATACTAAGAAGAGTTTTTGGTAAGGGAAAGGTTGGTAAGAGGGATTTGTTACATTGGTGGTTGTCCTTGCACCAAAAGATCAACTTGTTAATTCCTGATACAACCACTAGATTTATATAAGATCCATAGGAGGCGGTTAAGCCATGTCACAAACTCAAGTGTCGCACCGCACAAGGAAGACCAAGGGACACACCATCTTGCAACAATCCCCCAATGCAAGTGAGGGGTTCAAACCTATGACCTCAACTCTTATACCAATTGTTACTTCGATGGTTGTCGTTGCTCCAAAAGATCAACTTTTTAATGCCCAATACAATCACCAGATTTATACAAGATCCACAGGAGGTGATTAAGCCATGTCACAAACCCAAGCACCACACTGCACAAGAAAGACCAAGGGACACACCATCTTGCAACAGGAGTTTGGTGATAGCTAAAGGATCTTAGATAGGGAATTTGTTTAGGAAAAAAGCCTCTACTTTATGTAACTCTTCCAATGTAACTAGAACTGAAAATGCATGTATGTTGTGGCACCATAGATTGGGTCACATTGTTGAAAAAGGTCTTAAGACCATTCTTAATAAAAATTTGGTTGATGATATTTCTAATTATTTTGTTGGAAAAAATGATTTTTGTGAGCATTTTGTGTTTGGTAAATAGAATGGATCTTCAATTCCCAATGAAATTAATTTTTAGAGTTATCATACATTAGCTAATAATTAATTAATCTTTAATTGATTATTAGTCTAATTTATTCTCGTGCACTTGAGCTAAACTTAGGAGTGTTTTTATGCTTTATTAGTTGAGCTAATATTAGATCATTATGTCTCATCTCATGTGATGTTGACACTTGTCATGACATGATCCCTTTCTCATTTAGGGATTTTCTCTTATAAGCACTCAACCCTTATTGTAAATATCTCTCAGATATTATCTGGAGCTTTCATATCTTCTTGAAAGTCTCTTCTATAGCTTTTTCTTGTTGAAGAATATTGCATATATTGTTTGCAGATCTCTTGCGTGGAAGGTGTATTATTTTGTTGTTTGATCCTATAGCTCATGGATTTGTGATTGTTTCATAATTATAACATGGTATCAGAGCGTGGATTCAACGAACCCCTTCTCGATTTATGAGGCTTTCTTTCTTCAACGAGGGTTGCAGGCTTCAAATCTAAATTCCCTTTGCTCCTTTTTGCAAATTTTGGAGGTGGGTGAATTTTTGGTGCATTTTGACATAAAAAGGACCTCGTCGTTGGGTCTAGAGTTGTTGAGAAAGTCAAATTTGGCTTTTATTTCACCTGATTTTTATTCTTGATGCCAGATCTACAAGGTTTTGAAGTGGTTGTTCTTTTTTTGGATCCGGAGGGTAGCTGTATTTTTGGTGCATTTTGACACAAAACGAACATCACCATTGCACTTAGAAGGCCCAAAAACCTTAAGAACATTTATCAAATCATCAAATTTGGTGAAGTTGGCATCTGAGGCAATAAATTTTGTCAGGAAGGCCATACGGCCTCCCTAACACACCAAACAAGGTAAAATTTTTTAAAAAATCATTTTTTCCTGCAATTTTTTTTTTAAAAAATCATTAAAAATAAATTAAAAATCCTTTTTTAGAAAGGCGTACAAGTTTTTATCATAAAATTTTTAATAATTTTTTTTTGTAAGGGCGGTTTATTGAGATCGTACCTGCAAATTGGAGGCCTTGTGGGCCGACGTCCTTGCCACCAGTGGTGGCTATTAAGACCACTGTTCGAAGGCTTAAAGCCATCGATGGTGTCCTTAATACCACCGACTGACAGAAGGGGAGGCACGGTGGGACCCCCTTTTATTTTCAATTTTTTTTTACCTTAAAAAAATAAAAAACAATAGTTTTTTGCAAATATTTTTTTTTGCAAAATAATGTAAATGCAACCTACTTGGAGAAATTTTATCCACAACAATAAAATTGGCAAACCTCCAGATTTGGAGGTAATTTTGCTAAATTTGGCAAAGGAGTTCTTTTTTGCTCTACACAGCCCCTCTCTATCGGGCTTTTCAATTTTGTACCTCAACTTCCACAAGCCATATCTTGGCCATACAGTGGTCTTTTCATGTGCATTATTTTTTTAAATGGGGTGAAATTTCACACTCTTCGTAGTGGTGTAGGTATTTTCCAGTTTGTACTTTTGATTTTTTCCATAATTCTATTTTCTCATTTTGGAGACTTCGGCGGGCCATATCTTATGTATCCAAACACATTTTTGGGTGTCATTTTTTTGAAAGTGCATGTTTTTTCATGTACTTCATCATGGTGCTATCAGTTTCCTCTTTTCTTATCAGATAATTGTATTTTCAGCATGTAGTCCTTTTTTGGACATTATGGGCTCCCATTGTATGAATTTATCATTTGTAAACACACTGAGATAAAGTGCCTTTGTATTGCACCTATTTTATGGGATCTTGCACATCACTTTGTGCCTTATTGTATTCGCACTATAATATAAAGTGTCATGGGGGTTGATGTTTTCCTTTGTTTTTCCTTCATACCTTTCTCATGCGAGTGTAACTTTTGTTTTCACACCCTTTATATCTTCTTGTACTTTCATGTCTGCACATTCAGATGTTCTTGGTTCTTTATCATGCACTATATTTCAGCATTCAGTTTTAGTGTACCTGTCATACCTCTCCCTTGTCAGCATTATGGGGGGGTTTCTACTATTGATGCTAATGCTTCCTTGGTTTCGCGTTGGAGTGAGCTATGTATACAGTATTTGTTCCTATGTACTTTTAGATGCAACATACATCAGTGGTTGGTTACTTGCATTTTGATGATATGGATCACTTACCATATGGACACTCTTGCATTCCTATTTTTGGAGGCGACCTTCCTTTTTTCACTTGATCAGTTCTTCAAACAATTGGTACTTGTGTCATCTATATCTTTGAGTTCTTGAAGTTTGCCTTGGTTTTCCATCAGATTCGAGTAGTATCGTTGGGGGCACTCATACAGATTCTTGTCTTCTTGATCTTGATCATCATATATGTTTTAGTGGAGGTTCTTCTTTTAGCATTTCAGTAGTCATTCTTCGACAGTGTTTGTAGCTTCTTCATGCTTCAGTGGTGTTCTCTTTGTTCATCCTTTGTTCCTATTTTTTTGGGACAATATTGTCTTGTTTGGAGGCTTCTTCAATCCTTCACTTGGCTTTCATCTCTTTTTGGAGTAGAGTTTTTCCCATGAGGTTTTCTCTATTTCTCCGCATTACAGAGATCTTCTGTTTGTACATGGGTACCTTTTTGGCCTTGTTTTTCGGGACCCATCATGCATATTTTTTGGGGTTTTTAGCTACTCCCTAAGTTCATCTTAAGGGGGGGTGTTAGAATTATCATACATTAGCTAATAATTAATTAATCTTTATTTGACTATTAGTCTAATTTATTCTCGTGCACTTAAGCTAAACTTAGGAGTGTTTTATGCTTTATTAGTTGAGCTAGTATTAGATCATTATGCCTCATCTCATGTGATGTTGACACTTGTCATGATCCGATCCCTTTCTCATTTATGGCTTTGTTCTTATAAGCACTCAACCCTTATTGTAAATATCTCTCGGATATTATCTGGACCTTTCATATCTTCTTGAAAGTCTCTTCTATAGCTTTTTCTTGTTGAAGAATATTGCACATATTGTTTGCAGATATCTTGCATGGAAGGTGTATTAGTTTTTTGTTTGATCTTGTGGCTCATTGTTTTGTGCTTGTTTCATAATTCTAACATTAATAAGGCAAAGAGATTATCAAAGATCATTCATTCAGATGTATGTGGATTAGGGGATGTTGACTCTTTGGGTAAATCTTGGTATTATGTCGCTTTCATTGATGATGTCTCTTTCATTAATCCTACCTTGAGGAGGTCCACAAGTCAATGAAATCTAGTTGACAAGTATGTCCCACCTAATTTTCATTGCGTATTTTATTTGTTGATTATTTATGATGAACCTAGATCTTTCAGGGAATCTCTCTCTTTGAAGGAAGGTGAGTTTTGGTTGTAGGCCATGCAAGAGGAGATGATGGATTTGGATAGTTGTGTCACCTTTGCTCTTATTAAATTTCCCAAAGGAAGGAAGCCCATTGGTTACAAGTGGATATTTAAAAATAAATTTGGTGTAGACGGTGGATTAGAGAAGTAAAAGGCAAGATTGGTGGCTAAGGGCTACTTCCAAAGAGAGGGAGTTGATTTTGGTAAAATTTTATCTCTTGTTGATAAATTGAATTTTATTAGTTTTTTATTATCTATTGTAGTTTCTTATGATTTTTAGATAAAGCAAATGGATGTTAAATCTATTTTCTTGTATGGGGATCTTGAAGAGGAAATTTATATGCGATAGCCTGATGATTTTGTTGTGAAAGGAAAAGAACAACTGGTTTGTAGATTGAAGAGATCTTTATATGGTTGAAAATAGTGACCTAGAATGTGGTACCAAAATTTGATGATTTTGCATTAAATTTGTGTTATCTTAGGAGTGAGGAGGATCATTTTCTTTATAAGGTTATTGATGATCATGTTCTAATTATTGTTTTGTATGTTGATGATATGCTATTTATTGGTAATATCAACGTGATGATTAGTGAGCTCAAGACACAAATTTGTGGCTAATTTGATATGAAGGACTTGTGGGGCTACAAAACATATTCTTGGGATGGAGATCAATAGAGATTGGGATCACACAAATCTTTTTTTAGGCTAGAGTAAGTATGTTGGTACCATTTTGCAAAGGTTTAAGATGCATGATTGTAAGCCAAATAGTATTCCATTTTATGTTGGTACTAAGTTGAGCTTAGATATGTGTCCTAATTCTAATGATGATTTTGAGGATATGTCTATGATTCCTTATGCTAGTGTTATTGGTAGTTTGATGTATTCAATAGTTTGCACTACACCAAATATAGCCCAAGTAGTAGGAGTTCTAAGTAGGTTTATGTCTAACCTTGGTATAGAGCATTGAACTTTTGTTGAGAGAGTGTTTAGATATTTTTTAGGCACTTCTAATTATTGTTTGGCTTATCTTGGTATTGATGACATGGTCAAGTCATTGGACATATAAGGGTTTGTTGATGTAGACTAGGTAGGTGACTTGGATAGTCAAAGGTCCACTAGTGGCTATGTATTTACTTTATTTGGAGGTGTAGTGAGTTGGATGAGTAAGAGGCAACCTACAATTGAATTTTTCACCACTGAAGTAGAGTATATGGTTTCTACACATGCCTCTAAGGAGGTGGTATGGTTACAAAGTCTTGGTAATGGCATTGGTTTTGATTTCAGGTCAGTGAGGATTGCATGTGACACTCAGAGTGCTATTTGCTTGACAAAAAAATGTAGGTATCGTGCTCGTACTAAGCATGTCGATTTTTAGTATCACTTTGTGAGAGTTATGGTTGAGAATGGTAAGGTCTTGATTTAAAAGGTTGAAACTTTGGATTATATTATAAATTATCTTACAAAGCCAATGACCACATATAAGTTTTCTTAGTGTAGGAAGGCCATTGGCCTTGATCACTATACTTGATTTTATTTTATTTATATCTATTGGATGTGATTACAATGTATAATTTTAAATTGAATAATTTTAGGATAAGGTGACATTAACCTTGTAATCCTATGTCATTTATATGTCTCCACGTTTCTTGGAATGTGTTCTAAGGGACATGAGAAAAAATCATTAAATTTTGGCATTGTTGTAATTATATTTTTTAAAGAGAAGATTTAATGTTAGTGGAGGTTACACATCAAAATGGATAAGGCATGTTTCCTAGACATCCAATTTAGGAATTTTAAAGGTCATGGATGGGGCACCCAAGATTGGAGAAGAAAATGTATATGTTGGTGTTCCATCGAGGAGCAGTAAGGTCATCAGAGCATCCAAAATGTTAGGAGTTGGATAGGCTATGGGATAATCACCCATGTTGGAGCCTTACAATTTCCATTTAATAATTTATTATGTCTGTTGATTGTCCAAGAAGGGTTCATGGGTTTTTGTAGGTGGTTTTATACCTCCTATTTTGGTTTACCATTCGTGGTTTCCCTCCCACAAGTTCTATAAATTGGAACCATTGGATCATAGTTTTAGGTTGAGTTCTTGTAGGTAACAAGGTATTGTCGAGTTGATTAGAGATCAATAGTGGAGTGTATTATTGTGTAATCTCATTCGAAGATTAATAATATACTTTCCCTCTTTTCTCATGTTGATTTTTTTCCCAAAAGGGTTTCTCCATGTAAATTTGGTGTCACATTTTTGTTTTCTGATTTTTATATTGTGATGAATGTTGCACTCACATGTTTAAATCTGATTTTTAGATCTGAATTCACTTGAAACAGTTCATAATGTAAGCTTTCCTTCACCTTTTTTTCAATAGTACCAACTAAGAGGATCTCTCATGATCATGTACATATCAAATTATTTGCACCCCCTTTTGAACCTTTTATAAAAATTTATAAGACATAGATATGTGCATCTATGGAGTGTGTCTCCCTTCAAGGCAAGAGAGATCATTTGATAGGAGAGAAAAGGAGACAATAAATGTATAGGTTATAAACATGCCATTCAAGTAAAGATGTATATGTTATATGTCAATCTAGCATGTGCAAAGGTGATGGAAACCATGTCTACCTTAGGAGTATATTTAGTCACTATGATCATTTAGAACTAACAAAGTCATGAGAATAGGTGTAAACCTTCATGAGGAGATCAAGGAACATAGAGGGATGAATTTGGTGCCTCGAGAGAGGTAAAGATAATGGTCTAGGTCAAGTACCAAGACTAATTCACATGATGGTGTTAGAAGTGAGATGGGGAGGAGTCATCGATACATCCTCTTCTGAGTGATATTGATCATTGTTATGTTGGGCATATAGTATTTGGTTGCTCATTATATTTTTATGTTAACTCCTTTCTCCTTGATAAACTTTATTGATTATAAATATCTTACATGGTTTTCATATTTAAGATATGATATTTTTTAGACTTTCTAGAATGTGATTATATCTTATCCATGTATGTATTAACATATACATGAATGATATGTCATGGATAATCAACACACAAATTTATACTTAGAAATCAACAAATTAAATACATAAGTATGTAATCCCCATAAGATACATCATTCAAAGATCCCAAATGAGTCTCATTATAATTATGTGTGTCACTATCATAGATAAACTAATAAAGTGAATATCCAAGGTTTAAATCATGATGAATCATAGAAAATTTGTGCTCATTTCCTTAATGTTTTCATTCTTATAACCAATGTAAAATACCATCAAGTTGATATATAATACCATGATATTTTTTTCTCTTTGAACTATATTGGTCCATGCCTATATTTTTTATTTCCCAAATCCTTTTACCCTTATATCAATGTTTCTACTTAAGTTTAAATCTAGGACTGTACAACTTTCTATATGATGAAGAGTAAAATGATGGATCAATAGTATAGGTTATTAGAAAAAAGTGTCATAAACCTTGCATAATACTTATAATTTGAATTAATATTTATTTTTGTTACACAAGGAATCTAGGGATGCATGCATAACATAGGTTGGGCATTCTTGGAGATATTTTGTATGTTGTATGTAGCGTTGGGATAAATATTTAATGTGGGTTGCACATTGGGAAACTATTCAATATTGAAAAAATTAGTACCAAAAAGTAAATTATGGAGGCATGGTTGTGTAAGCTCATTCTATTAGGAACATGGTTTATGACATATCACTTGGAGGCTTTTTGAAAAAATATTTTTATAAAAGCAAGCACATGAGGAGTTATTAAGGTTGGATATCATAACTGTAACAACCACAACCTTATAACAAGGAATTTTTAACCATAAAGTAAAAATTTGATCCAAGAGCATTGAGCGTGTAAGAGAAATCTTGCATCACCCCAAAAAAATGTTGTTTTTTTTCAATAAGGGCTAAATTTGGTAGGGTTACTATTTTTAGTAAGTTTGCATTTATGCATGGTTGGACACGAAATCTTACACAGACCTCTAGAATGGTAAATTGAAGCCAATGGTGAAGAAATCACTTCAATACCATTTTTCATTTTAGAGATTACAATTTCAATTTCCAAAAATCCTATTAAAATCTTCGAAGTCAATTTTGAGGCACTTAGAGGCTTCAGATGGGCCTAAAAATTAACAATAAAAAAGTAGTTGACCTTTAGGCCCTACTTTCTAACCAAAAATTTCTTGAGAGCTTTTTGAAAAGGTATTATAATAGAAAATCCAAAGGTTGGATCTAAAGATATGACCCCACGAAGTTGTACTATCAAAATTAATAAAATTTCAAAATATCTTCTTGAGGAAGTTACACTTTCTAGAAGATTCTAGGGCAGTTACACCTTCCAAATAAAGAATGTGAAAGGGGGCTATAGAATGAAGGACAGAGCAGTGTAGATGGTGGCTCTGATTTGCAAATTTATAGATTTATGTAATTAGAAAGCTCGTGTGATGGCAAACATAATGTTGTAATTTCATTTTTCATTTTAGTGATAATAGAAAATATTTTCTTCCTTCTTGCATTTTGTTTGTACCTTTATCTATTGTTTTTGTGAGTTGTAGATTGTAAGGGGAGTACCCTTCATCAAAAGTATATATTCCATAAAAATAGGATGTAAAATTTTTCTACAATAAATAAAAGTTACATTTACATAACTAATAACAAGAGCAAAGCATAATAGTTTCTTTTCAATGTTTCAAATTAGAAAGTATAAATTTATTTTCTTTTCATCATTTTCCACATGAACAATTTCAAATTCATATAACATAAATAGATAAGGTACAAGTTCAGAGAACCATATCTAGATACTTTCTTTCTTTCCATCTCCCAAGACTTGGTAAGTTATCTGCAAGAGGGAGAGCATCACCCAAGTGATTTACCTCCAACCACAGACTAGTAGTCCCCCACACACCTTCCTAACTGGAAGTGGCCCTATCCTTCAATGAAGGGAATGGTTAAGAACCCCCTAGTAATATCCATCTAAGCTCTGGTGTTGTGCCCTACTTAACCAATATTGTCTATCGACTATGGAGACCTTCCAAATATGAAAGATAACTCTGATTGCATTAATTATCCAAAACACAGTGATCTAGTAAGTGCATGCAAACACTAATGCACTCACTTTGGCCAAATTTATTTGTATTAAATATAATCTCTACTTACTTGGAGCGAAGTCATTTGTTCACCCACCTTACTCAACTTGGAGACTTTATCTTACCTATGGCTTGACATATTATAGACCATCTAGCTTTATTGTCATAAGTTTTATATTTAGTAAACATACCCACTAAAGTGGTCAGATAACGAAATATTTTAACTTCATGGACAATTTAATTCTCCCATGTTGTGATTCTAGCAACATATGGGGTCTAGGCATCCACCTTTAAATCAATTCCTTACAACCCTTAGGGTTAACCATTCACCTACTCTTAGGGTTAACCATTCACCTACTCTTAGGTTATTTAGACAAATAGAGTTGACTCTTACACCAACATATTGACCTACCTATGGTCATTCAAAATCATTTACATCATGTCACACATACGTAGAAACAACATAGTTCAAGCCAACTAGAGGATTACTTCCTCTTAAACAAGAATTAAGACTTCCAAATACTCGTCATAAGGTTGGGTTTGTAAAACAACACAAAAGATAATGGGGTTTTCTGATATGTAATAATATCAAATTAGTGAGTATCTATCACATGTGCTCAAAACACCATAAGCTCATATTCAAGTAGTATAACATACTATGGCTTCTTAGTTAGAATTCTTAGAGATATTCATATTATAGATACTTTTATTCCAGTCTTTAAATCATATTACTGATTACCTTCTAATATACTTTTAGAATGTATTTATAATACACAAATAGTTGTATATTTTCAGATTCAACATTAACAAGTTATCAAAATTTTATCTCTTATCAACTAACTAAACATATTCATCCTCAAAATATTCATTCATTTCTCTTTCTTTTCACATTCAAATAATATTTTCTCAAACTTGGAAATAAGAATAAAATTAGTTCAGAAAAGTATAAAACATGCTTGTAGTTCTACTTTTGAATTTCTACCAATTGCTCCTTGAGAACTTTAGCTTCCAAAACACTAATCTTCCCTTCCTACTCAGCTTTCTTCTTGTTTTGAAAATGATTCTCAAACCTCTACTATCCTGCTCCAAACTAAACTAGACTGATTTTTAGACTTTTATAAACTTGAGAGCAATATGACACAATCTCTACACCCTTTTTGATATCTTGGTAACCAACCCCAATACAATGAAAAGCTCTTGATTTTATAGATAAAAGAATCGACCAACTTTCTCTCCACTATTGAAATTTAATGACTCCTCGCTAATTTACAAAATTAAACTACCATAATGTTGATAACTAACTTCTTTTAATTGACCATAATGCAAAAACAATTTAAGAACATTTAAAGATCAGATTGAAAATAATTTATGGCTACTTTTCCCATGTTGAGATGGCTATAAATTAAGTATAAATTAAACTTCCAAAGTTTTCTCAAAATCCATGTTAGAAAATATGCTCCATATCGACTCATATAGAGTCTATTTAAATAGAAAACATTTTCTAGAAAGTGGCTAGAAATTAGCATATGTTGATTGACTAACATGCCCCTCCTCTATGTCATATCCCCTTGGGACTCGTACTTTTCTTGCATGACCCCTAGCCCCATGGTAATGTGGACTAGGGGAGGATATATGACCCTATTATGATAAATGAACTTCTATGAGTGTGATTATTATGTTTTGAACATGCTACTATTATTGAATATATGCATAACTTTATCATGTTTTGGTTAAATTTAAATGCTTGATTTTTATTTATACTGACTTAGACTAATGAATCAATTGTTGGACTTGTGTGAGGTTTGATGTTGGATGCAGGTACTCAAGGTGCAAGATGAGGCAGATTTTGGGGTACGGTGATTATAGAGGGATAAACTTAGAGCCAAATCCCAATGATGAACTTTGTAGGTAACTTTGTCTTAACCTAAGGTTTACCAATTTAAGACATAGTAACAAATGTTGTTAGATGATCTTTATAATCAAACACACAAGGTTGTCCCGAGTGATAATCCACCACCATGAATTTAGTTCTCGGGGATATTAAACTCTCTCAGAACCTTAGAATGTTAGACATTGAGGCTACTACCACCGTATGTTCGAAAAATATAAATGGTAGTTAAAAAATTTTATGGTCTATTAAAATATTTCTAATAATGTGAACTCATGGATAAGTGTGTATAAATAAATATAATATTCAATAATCTTACATAAACAATTAATAAATAGCAATTAAATATAATCCCTAAAAATAACTCCTGATAATTAAAAAATAAATAAAAATACAAATACAAATAAAAATGTATATGGTTAAATAAATTAACTATATGCAAATAATTATGGACTTGGAGTATTATGTTAGGTAATGAATAAATTAAAAACCATTTGTGAAGTTTGGAAGGAAACACATATAAATATATACATAAAAAAAATTGAGAGGAAAACTAAATTTAAATTACTATTGAAGGTTAATGATTAGCCAAATGAAGAAACAAAAACAAAGCATAAGGGAGAAATCACGGGAAAGGGAAAAAATTAAAAAATGAAGAGAGGCTTGGTGTGCAGGAAAGAAAAAAAACCCTTGAATTTCCAAGTTAATGTCATGTACTCCTTCCTACGGCTGGGAGATAGCTTGCATTGATGAGCAATGGAAGAAGCATGGAGACCATGCTCTTAGGTAGCATGGCGACCCTTTTGAAGGGTTCAAATTTGCAAAGATTGACCAAAATGATGCACTTGCAGGAGAACCGACCCCTTCCTCTTTAAATATGAAATTTGGGAATTTATTTTAGATAGAAATATAGAGGAGAACAAAGGAGGAAGGGCTTGAGAGAGAGGAGTTTAGTAGAGGTGCAAGGATAGAGAAGCAAGTGTGGATTCAACAAGCTAAAGTTATAGATGCCATATTCCAGGTTCTTCTCCCCTATAGTTATTTCTTCTCATAAGGTTTGCATAATGTTTCTTAAGCTAAAGAATAAAAAGTCTCTTCTCTCATTTTTATCTGGTCTTTAAATTAAACCCTAGTGCTTGTTTGAAACTTTTACCATTTCATCCTATAATATGTAGGGTTATTCAGTGCAGATAAATAAATATTCAAACTTTATATGCCCTAGTAAGCCATAGTTCTAACCAAGGAAGAGAATAAAACATTGCAATTAACTTGTGAATAAATCTATTTATATTTCTTGCAGTACCATATTTTCTAAGAGACATCTTCAGCTACTTTTAAATCTCTTCCATAGCTTTTACTTATTTCTTAATATATTGAGAAAAAGTATCATCATTATCCATTTATGAAATTCTCTTATGAACTAGTGTTGCTTCAGCTTTCCACAACAACATGCCTCTTAGGTAGTCACAACCTTGACCAATTTAAGCCAATGTTAGGTGCTAATTTAATTTTAAGCCATTCAGTATGGAACTAAAAAAATATACAACTCTATATAAAAGTATTAATTATTTGATACATCAACGAATAAAGCATAACGAATGTTAAAGAGTGGAATATATGTTCTCAACAAATTATATTTATACTCTGATCAGGGTTTTCAAATTTGGATGGCTAGCAATGGAAATATTTATTGTGTACTAAGTTAGTGTAGTTTTAAATTTTATTATTGCAGCTATAGAGGCTACTGGTATTCAACCTTTCATAATTCACCTTCTCAATTTATTCCACTCTATCTTTTTAGTGGCATTAAAATATGACTACTCAGAAAATAACATAACAATAATAATTTTTTTACTAATACCAATCTTAGTTTGCCATGTGTTGTTGATCTTGTTGAATAAGTAGAGTTCTCTAATCGAACTAGATATAATAACTTATATGTCAAACTGATACAGCCTAGTGTAATCTATAGTAAGGAATAAACAAGATTAAGGAATTAAGAAATGTGGAGATAAGGTTCATACAAATGGTATATGTTATGTAATGAGGTGTTAGCTATTAAGAGAGTTGATATTAATGAAAATTGATAAATACTATCCTAAAATGAGGAATATATCACGTACGATTTTATACTTTGTAAATAAATAAATATATTTATCTACCTTTTTGGGTTGGGAAGCTATAGGGATTGTAGGCTACCAATGGAGAAGGGCTATTTATTCCCACCTTCAATCGAAAGGAGTTAAGGAGTGAGTAATGCTTCATCTATACACACCTTTCGAAGTGCATTCATGGCTATAACTGAACTTAAACAACTACAATACCTTTTTGGAGCCAAGGAAAATGGTAGTAGAAACCATCACTGAATGTGTAGCATGTTGACTACCTTATTGGCTTAAGTTGGAAGGGAATATTTACCTCCTTCTAGGTGAGTAACAAACATACAATTCAAAATGAATGAATTTTGGAACCTCGCATGTATCACAACACTAGAATGGGTAGTTGAACCTTGATGTGGCTAAGTTAGAACCTACTTATTTCAAGTTAGGAACCTCTTTTATAGTTATAGGGCTAAGTTGGGTGTAGGCACTAAATTTTACAACAACGGATGGAGTAGGACCCTACGAGGGCATAGGCCAAGGTGGTAGTCCTCTGACACGTAAGCTATTCCTATCCATCCTAGGTGATCGCCAATGGAAATCCTATGACCTGCTTAGAGATAAGCTTATCCATGCTCAATATTGATAGAATTCAAGGAGCATACTATGCCAGCAGACTGTTAGTCGTACCCCTTGTATAGTGGGATAGATTATGCCAGGAGCATGTGGGTCTTGGAGCTAGCAGCATGCCAATGATGAACCACTTTTCTTTCTTAGTCATCTGTTGGATCGTAGGAAAAGAATTTCTAAAGAAGCTTAAGGTAGGTAGAAAACTAGACATACCTCATAGCATTAAAGTCATATAACTTGATACCGTGTTGGTACCTCAATTTATCAATAGTTGGAACACCTTGTGTAGATGTTCATTAGGATGTTGAAATCACGTGTAACAAGCTAGTATAGTTTCCAAATCTCTCATCTCAAGCCACATAATCTACTTGGAGGGGTGGATAGGGATTAAATCCACATGGAGGGATCATATTGTACCCCTAAACCAAACCAAGGTAGGTAGAAGACATGGAGTCCACATGACCTTGCAGAACAATTATGGTAAGTTTCAAGTATTATTATTTTGGGTTTACTTCATGGCTTTTCTATTCTAATCACTAGTGTTAAGTAATGATCGGTTGTATGCATGAATGGTAAATGAACTTGTTGCTGGAAATAAAATTTGTATTGTTGATAGTGGTAGTAAATTAATCTTTGATATCATGATTGTAATGTGAAAAAAAATTGGGCTCCTTTTCTGGTGTTCGTTGGGGTTGTCGTCACATAGGTATCAGAGCTTAGAAATCAATGCTAGGACCTAGGTGCTCACTATTTTTTTCTACTAATATGACTATTTGGAATTGGTAGTCATGAGTTATGGAAAAAAAGGAAAAAGGAAAGAAGAAGGCCTCAAAAAAACATCCTCGACGAAATAACCTAGAAGGATCCAAGACCACTACTATCGCATGGCCGAAACAAAAAATCAAAACCATATCTGACACAGAGCCATTGGCATAAACTATTAAGTGATTGGAATTCTAGAAAGGAAAGAAAATGGATAAACCAAACAATAGTCATGAACCACCAAAGGGATTCCCACGACCAAACCCAAAAACTAGACCCTCATCCAGTAGGGACTTCCCTTTTGGTTGTGGGTGCAATGCTCCTACTCTCTCTAAGGAAGCCATTGTGGAATACAATCATGTCCATGGTAATATTTTTGTAACTGTGGGAACCTCGAATGAGGGAGAATCCGAAGAGGAAGAGGCACCTACTCTATAATTGAAACTATGTATAAGACAATGAGCTAGTATTAAATAACCATCCTTGTACTTATGTACCAAATATTAACTATTAATGATGGATATGAAGATATATCTATATATATTTTATAAATAATGTGTTATGATGATTTTGAGAATTAAATGGAATGGATTTCTAAATGTTGGGAATCATATGTTGTCTTGAATTTTTGCCATAATTCTAAATTTGATTAAAAAACAAGATTTAAATGAAGAATAAAGACAATTAATAATACTCTCCTTTATCTCATAGAATCAATTTGATACAATGAGGAGGACTATAAGGAGAGGAATGAGCCCTAGCCTCACTAAAATGCTACATGCAAGTAAGGGTGTGACGTCTTCACCTCCTACTATTCTTGAATAGTTATAAGTTGAATTGAATGCACTTTGTGCTAAGATAGCATCACAAGAGAAACAAATTGAGGATCTAACAATGCAAAAGGAGAAATGAACCAATCACAACATTGGCATAGGAATTGAAGAGCCTAGTAGAGAGCACAATGATCATATAAATTAGGAACATGAAAGCAGCTCTAGAATTCCCACATATAGTCACTCTTTTCCATATCAACAACGAGGTGTGGGAAAGGACCCAATGGTTCATGAATTGAAAAAGATGCAAACACCCTAAGTTCAATGGTGTCGGGGGTGGAGATGCATTTGAAGCTTGGCTAGTAGGGATGAATAAATATTTTGGTCTTTTGGAATTAAACACCAATACCAGGGCTAGAATTTCCATCTACTAGCTATAAGGTGAAGCCTCGTTGTGGTGGGACCATCTCGAAAAAAATAAAATTATGACCTAAGTCAACTCACTTGGGACAAGTTCACCGGGCAGTTTTGTAAGGAGTATTTGTCTACCCATCACCAAGATCAAAATATGACTAAATTCCACTCCCTACGTCAAGGGGGAATGTCAGTAGCAGAAGACAAGGCCAAGTTCATGAACCTACTTTGACATGTGCACTATATGAAAGAATAAGATCAGGTGGACAAGAATAAAAACATTTTGTATGCCACCAAGCTTTCTCAACCTAAAAATTTGAACCAAGTTGTGGAGGTAGTCTTAGTCGTTGAGAAGAAGCAAAAAAGCAAGTAAGAATGCAAAAAAAAGGCCCATTCTTCCAACTAATTGGATAATAAACAAAAATATTATCAGGAAGCTAAGCCTAAAGGAAAGGCTTCTTGACGGTTTAAGAGCCCAATCAAAATTATAGGAAGAACCGAGGGTCGGAAAGTTTGAAAGACAAGGGAGATAAAAGACATAAATCATCTAGGCAAGTGGCTCAGGGTGACTCCACGAGAGGCAAGGAAGTCAAAAGAGGACTAGTTGATGGTTGTTGGACATGTGGAGGTTACCACTACATGAATGAATGTCCCAAGAATCCAAACAAGACCATCGATCCCACCACTTGAATTTATGCAGCTGTGGATAACCGCCAAGCAGACCAATAGCCCACCCTAATAGAGCTCCAAGGTACACTTTTTGGCCAACCTATTTCTATTTTGGTAGATTTAGGAGCCAAAGATAGCTTTATATCTCCTAATGTAATACAAAAATGTAAAATTGATCATAAGAGTCTAAATCGAGAGGAGATGGAGGTTGAGTTTGGTTCAGGTAAGACACAAAAGATCAAGTTTTATCTAAAAGGAGCTAAAATTGACTTAGGAATTATTAAGACTAAGGTAAACCTATGGGTCACCCAATTAGGATCCTATTACCTCATCCTAGGAATGGATTGGTTCTGAGAGCATCAAGGCACATTGGATTGCTACAATAAGAAGATTGAATGTCTAGATGATCAAGGGAGACCCGTGACTCTCCGGGGAATCTAGAGACCTTTAGTGCTAAGAATGATCTCAACCATGCAAGCTAAGAGGGCAACAAGGAAGGGAAGCAAAATTTATATAGTGAAGGTAGAGGAGGGCAGCAATGACCCAAATCTTAGCTTTGAAGATCATCCAATCCTCCAGGAATACCATGATGTCTTTCCTGGAGAGTTGCTAGGATTACCTCCTAAACAATGGATGAATTTTATAATAGATCTAGTCCCAAGGGTTGAACCTATTCCAAAATCCCCCTATAGAATGAACACGATTGAGTTACAAGAGCTTAAGATGCAATTGCAAGATCTAATGGAGAAAATATTAATTCTTCCTAGTGTGTTCCCTTTGGGAGCCCCAATGTTGTTCATAAAAAATAAGGATAGAACCTTGAGGTTTTGCATAGACTACCAAATGTTGAACAAGGTGACCATTCAAAATAGATATCCTCTACCTAGAATTGATGACTTGTTCGATCAAATGAAGGGAGTTACTATCTTCTCTAGAATATATTTAAGGCTAGGTTATCACTAATTAAGGATCAAGGAAGAGGATATTCCAAAAACAACATTCAAAACCAGGTATGGCCACTATGAGTTCTTGGTAGTGCCCTTTGGCCTAACAAATGCCCCCTCCACTTTCATGAGTCTCATGAACCATGTTTTCCATGACTATCTAGACAAATTTGTGTTAGTATTCCTTGATGACATTCTAATTTACTCTAAAAATTTACAAGAACATGAGGATCATTTGAGAATTGTTTTGCAAAGGCTGAGAGATCATAAATTGTATGGGAGATTGTCCAACTATTCTTTCTTTAAGCCCAAGGTACATTATCTCGGGCATATCATATTAGCCTAGGGAATTGCAGTGGATCCAACCAAGGTACGAGCAATCATAGAATGGCCTATTCCTAAGAATATTATTGAAGTGCAAAGTTTCATAGGATTGGTGGGGTATTATCAACGTTTATAGAAAACTTCTCAAAAACAACCAACTTCATAACCTCCCTTCAACAAAAAGGAAAGAAGTTTGAGTGGACAAAGAAATGCAACGTTGCTTTCCAACAGTTAAAGGAAGCTCTTACCACAACACCAATCTTGCAAGTGTCTGATCTAGAAAAAGAATTTGTAGTATGGATGGATGCTTCTCTAGATGGGTTAGGTGGAGTTCTAATGAAAAATGGACGTGTGATCGCCTTTCAGTCTAGGAAGCTGAAGGATCATGAACTCGACCATCCTACCCATGACTTAGAGCTAGTTGCAATCATGCATGCCTTGAAGGTATGGAAACACTATTTTGTAGGGAGACCCTTCAAGTTGAAAGCTGATCACAAAGGACTCCAATATCTATTCATAAAACTTGATTTGAATGCATGACAAAGAAGATGGTTGGAATTCCTAAGCAACTATGAAATAGATATTTCTGATGTTAAGGGGAAAGAAAATCGAGTTGTAGATGCCTTAAGCCGTAGGGCTAGATTAGATACAATCACTCAACTAAAATTTGAATTTTCAAAATAGATCAAAAAAATGCAAGCTCGAGACCCCTTTTGTCGGCAAATGAAGTGGGAAGTGCAGCAAAAAATTAACCCAACTGAATACCACATGGGAAATGATGGGGGTTCTTCATTACCTACATCAAATTTATGTACCTAAAGAGGGAGGTTTGAGATTGAAAATATTGGCAGAAGGACATAATGTGCCTTATCAAGCACACCCAGGGGTGACTAAAATGTATGTGGAATTAAAAACACTATTTTTGGTCAAGAATGAAGAAGGAGATAGCTAGTTATGTTTCCAAATTTCTTGAATTCCAGCGAGTTAAAGCAGAACATTGTCATCTTGCAAGAACCCTCTATCCTCACGATCTACCTTGGCACAAATGGTCAATAATTTCCATGGATTTCGTGATAGGTTTATCCAAAACTCTGAACCAACATGATAGTATTTTGGTAGTGGTTGATAAACTAACCAAGGTAGCACACTTCATACCAGATAATGTAAAGGATGTTGCCCCACTCTTAGCCAAAAGATTCATAAAGGAAGTTGTTAGTCGTTAGACTACATGGGATTTCTGAGGTGATCATTTTAGATAGATATAAGTTGTTTAATTCCAGGTTTTGGACCTCTCTTATGGCTACATTAGGTACCAAACTTAATTTTAGCACTGCTTACCACACTGAAACAGATGGTCAAACAAAAAGAGTTAACCAAATCATGGAAGACATGCTATGAATGTATGACATGGATCAGCCCACTAAGTGGGATGAGTATTTTCCTTTAGTAGAGTTTTCATATAACAATTCACACCATTCCTCCATTCGAAGCATTATATGGTAGGAAGTGCAAAACGCCTGTAGGATGGGATAGTTTAGAGAATTGTGTAACTATTGGGCCAAAGATTCTTCAAGAATATGATAATCAAGTGAAAATCATAAGGGGAAGGCTAAAGGAAGATTCAGATCATCAAAATAGTTATGTTGATTCAAAGCGGACTTCGAGGGAATTTTCAGTAGGTGACAAGGTGTTTTTGTGTGTCAAACCTCATAAAATCTCAATAAATTTTGGCAAAGCTGCTAGACTAGCTCTGTGATATATAGGCCATTCGAGATACTTGAGAAGATTAGTCGTGTGTCTTAGTGACTAGCTCTTTCATCGTCTCTCTTTGGCATTCATAATATATTCCATGTATCTTTTCTTAAGAAATATATTGTTGACCACACACATGTAATTGATTGGTAGGTGCTACATGTGGAAGATGTTGGAGATATCCACCTTGAACTGCTCGCAATCATAGATAGGTGCAACCTACAGTTACAAAATTGAACCATCCAGCGAGTTAAGGTCCTATGGGACCAATATGGGGAGAAAAGAGCCACTTGGGAAGATGCAAACGTAATTAAATTAGAATATGCATACTTGTTTAACTAAGTCAGGTCGGCTTAATCCTAAGGTGGGGAGTATGTCATATCCCCCTAGGACTCGTACATTTCTTGCATGACCCCTAGCCCCATGGTAATTTGGACTAGAGGAGGATTTATGACCTTATGATAAATGAACTTCTATGAGTGTGATGATTATGTTTTGAACATGCTACTATTATTGAATATATGCATAACTTTATCATGTTTTGGTTAAATTTAAATGCTTGATTTTTATTTATATTGACTCAAACTAATGACTCGGTTGTTGGACTTGTGTGAGGTTTATTGTTGGATGCAGGTACCCGGGGTGCAATATGAGGCAGATTTTGGTGTACGGTGATGAGAGGGACAAACTTAGAGCCAGATCCCAATGATGAACTGTGTAGGTAACTTTGTCTTAACCTAAGGTTTATTGATTTAGAACATAGTAAGAAATGTTGTTAGACAATCTTTATAATCAAACACACAAGGTTGTCTAGGGTGATAATTCCACCACCATGAATTTAGTTCTTGGGGATATTAAATTCTCTTGTAACCTTAGAATGTTAGGAATTAAAGCTATTGCCACTGTCTATTTGGAAAATATAAATGGTAGTTAAATTATTGTGGTCCAATAAAATATTGCTGATAATGTGAACTCGTGGATAAATGTGTATAAATAAATATAATATTCAATAATCCTACATAAACAATTAATAAATAGCAATGAAATAAATGCAATTAAATATAATCCCTAAAAATAGCTCCCAATAATTAAAAACAAATAAAAATAAAATAAAATAAACAAAATGCCCCCGTGGGTAGTAGAGTTGACTTGAATCTTGGGTTTTCTCCTCGAGGTCTTCAGTTTGACTCTCGCCCCGTGATTTACCTTGCCACACACACTTGGGACAGGTGTTGGTGACCACGTGGCCCCAAGGACTAGTCTCACCTCAAGCTCGCCCCGTAAAGGGAACCCATCAGGCTTGAGTCGCGGGGATACCCTGATATATCAAATAAATAAAATAAAAATAAAAATGTATATGGTTAAATAAATTAACTATATGCAAATAACTATAGACTTGGAGCGTTACGTGAGGTAATGAATAAATTAAAAATCGTTTGTGAAGTTTGGAAGAAAACACATATAAATATATACATAAAAAAATTGAGAGGAAAACTAAATTTAAATTACTATTCAAGATTAATGATTAGCCAAATGAAAAAGAAAGCATAAGGGAGAAATCATAGGAAAGGGAAAAAATAAAAAAATGAAGAGAGGCTTGGCATACAAGAAAGAAAAAAACCCTCAAATTTCCAAGTTAGTGCTGCCTACTCCTTCCTACAGCTGGGAGACAGCCTACATTGATGAACAATGGAAGAAGCATGGAGACCATGCTCTTAGGAAGCATGATGACCCTTTTGAAGGGTACAAATTTGCAGGGACTGACCAAAACAACATGCTTGTAGGAGAACCAACCCCTTCCTCTTTAAATCTACAATTTAAGAGTTTATTTTAGATAGAAATATAGAGGAGAACAGAGGAGGAAGGGCATGAAAGAGAGGAGTTGAGTAGAGGCGCAAGGATAGAGCAGTAGGTGTGGATTCAACAAGCTAAATTTATAGATGTCATATTCTAGGTTCTTCTCCCCTATAGTTATTTCTTATCATAAGGGTTGCATGATGTTTCTTAAACTGAAGAATAAAATGTCTCTTCTCTCATTTTTACTTGGTCTTTAAATTAAACCCAGGTTCTTGTTTGAAACTTTTACCATTTCATCCTATAATTTGTAGGGTTATTCAGTACAGATAAATAAATATTGAAACTTTATATGCCCCAGTAAGCCATAGTCTTGACCATTGAAGAGAATAGAACATTGCAGTTAACTTGTGAAGAAATTTGTTTATATTTCTTGCAGTGCCATATTTCCTGAGAGATATCTTCAGCTACTTTTAAATCTCTGCCATAGCTTTTACTTATTTTTTAATATACTGAGAAAAAGTATTATCATTATCCATTTCTGAAATTCTCTTATGAACTAGTGTTGCTTCAACTTTCCACAACAACATGCCTCTTAGGTAGTTACAACCTTGACCAATTTAATCCAATGTTAGGTGCTAATTTCATTTTAATCCATTTAGTATGGAACTAAACAAATATACAACTCTATATACCAGTATTGATTCTTTGATACATCAACAAATAAAGCATAACGGGTGTTAAAGAATGGAATATATGTTCTCAACAAATTATATTTATACTTCGATCGGGGTTTTCAAATTGGGGTGGCTAGAAATAGAAATCTTTATTGAGTACTAATTCAGTGTAGTTTTAAATCCTATTGTTGTTTCTATAAAGGCTACTGGTATTCAACCTTTCATACTTTACCTTCTCAATTTATCCCACTCTATTTTTTTAGTGGCATTAAAATATGACTTCTTAGAAAATAACATAACAACAACAAATATTTTACTAATACCAATATTAGTTTGTCATGTGTTGTTAATCTAGTTGAATAAGTGGAGTTATCTAATGGAATTGGATATAATAACTTATATGTCAAACTGATACAGCCTAGTGTAATCTACAGTAAGGAATAAACAATCTTAAGGAATTAAGAAATGTAGAGATAAGGTTCATACAAATGTTATATGTTATGTAATGAGGTGTTAGTTGTTAATAGAGTTGATATTAATGAAAATTGATAAATATTGTCCTAAAATGAGGAATATATCACATATAAATTTATACTTTGTAAATAAATGTATATATATATATATATATATATATTTATGTACCTTTTGGGTTGGGAAGCTATAGGTATTGTAGGCTATCAATCGAGAAGGGCTAGTTATTCCCACCTTCAATCAGAAGGAATTAAGGAGTGAGTAATGCTTCATTTATACACACCTTTTGAAGTCCATTCATGACTATAACTAAACTTAAATAGCTACAATACCCTTTTGGAGCCAAGAAAATGGTAGTAGAAACCATCACTGAATGGGTAGCATGTTGACTACCTTATTGGCTTAAGTTGGGAGGGAATATTTACCTCCTTTTGGTTGAGTAACAACCATACAAATCAAAATGAATGAATTTTGGAACCCCGCATGTATCACAACACTAGAATGGATAGTTTAACCTTGAGGTGGTTGAGTTAGAACCTACTTATTTCGAGTTAAGAACCTATTTTCCAGTTATAGGGCTAACTTGGGTGTAGGCAATAACTTTTACAACAAATGGAGTAGGACCCTACAAGAGCATAGGTCAAGGTGGTAATCCTCTGACATGTAAGATATTCCCATCCATCCTAGGTAATCACTGATGGAAATCATATGACCCGCTCAAAGATAAACATATCCATGCTCAAGATTGAGAGGAGTCAAGGATCATATTGTACCTACAGATAGTTAGTCGTACCCCTTGGATAGTGGGATATATTCCACTAGGAGCATGTGGGCCTTAGAGCCAATAGCATACCGACGATGGACCACTTTTCTTGATTAGCCGTCCATTAGATTGTAGGAAAAATAATTCCAACAAAGCTTAAGGTAGGTAGAAAACTAGACATACCTCGTAGCATTAAAGTAATATAACCTGATACGGTGTTGGTACCTTAATTTATCAACATCTGGAAAACCTTGTGTAGATGGTCATTAGGATGTTGAATTGGCGTGTAACAAGCTATTATAGTTGCCAAATCTCTTATCACGGGCCACAAAATCTTCTTGGAGTGGTGGATAGGGATTAAATCCACATGGAGGCATCATATTGCACTCCTAAACCAAACTAAGGTAGGTAGAAGACATATGACCTTGCAGAATAATTATGGTAAGTTTTAGGTATTGCTATTTTGGGTTTACTTCATGGCTTTTCTATTCTAATCACTGGCATTAAGGACTGATTGGCTATATGCATGAATGGTAAATGAACTTGTTTCTAGAAATAAAATTTGTATTGTTGATAGTAGTAGTAAATTAATATTTGATATCATGAATGTAATGTTAAAACAAATGGGCTCCTTTTCTGGTTTTTGTTGGGGTTGTCATCACAATCTAGGCATTGGAAACTTCCTTCAAAACTAATTTTAGTTTTTTGCAAATTAAACTCCATTTTTTGACTTGTTCAAAGCTAATTTCAATGCCTTATAGGCTTAATATAATGCGCCACATAGTGGTTGTTCATATTTCCTTATTGTTAGCAAATAAATCTACCTTTTTAAAGGCACACAAGGCTTATTTTTCTCATGCACATGTTGCTAAATGATAGCAGATTTAAATGGTTATTAGTTGCAACTATATAACCAAGTCTTGTGCCCCTTTCATAGACCATTATGAACTCTATTTTCATGCAATATTTGCAGCCAATGTGATGAACTATATATATTCTTGTATGCACAAAAACGTCTATGTACATATATATTTATACGAAATGAGTATATATGTACGTCGACTACTGATTACTATTGAGTCGTGTATATACATGCTCATTTACTTGTACATATAAATATATACATGTACATATTTATACATATTGCATATATATATATAAAATCATTTTTAAACAATAAACTATATAATCATAATGTATTCTCGCATAGCAAGATATACACACTATCATTTCCAAATATGAATATCATCATGATAGTATAAATACTAAATCTACTTTGATAATAATGACACATATATATTCATATATATGTGTGTGTGTGTGTGTATGTATGTATGTTCAAAACTTTAATCTAAAACACCAATAACCCTGTAGCCTTCTATAAGGAAACTAACTTGACTTGACTTAGGTTTACGTAACCAAAAGACATAACTTAAGAACAACTTACTCAATTATGACATCCAAACCCGACCTATGCATAATTCAATGAACTCAAATGTATTTATTATTCAACTCTTATCTATACCCTTCTCTTGGGTGATAATCCCCTTCATCCACTAGAGGCACGAAATCCATTCATGTATATCGACTTGGACAACATAACACATAGTTAGCCATATCATTATATTGCATCCATTTCATTGCATATTCATCAATTTTTGTATTCAATACATAAAACCATTGCATTTTGAATATAATTCATCATAACATTCCACTTGTCAAGCTTCATAGTCACATAAACTCACATTGTATTCAAGTTAAAGTGAAAAGTAAATAGTAATTCATGGATGGAGTGTAATAATAACCTTTGACTTTTTGGCTAAGGTTGGATTGAGAATCTCTAAGTTGCATATGTGATGAGAGGAAACATAGATTGATATATGTTTACATGATTCTCATTTGCTTGTTCACATGGAGTGCAACTAGGGAGCTCGATGTTTCAAAAGCCTTCTATAAAGAATTTTCAAGTGTATTGTAATATGTGTTCATGAGATAATACATTGAGTGTGAGTAATTTTGGAGGATGGATTTTTTCTATTTGAGTGTTTTCCCAAGGTATATCTTGTCTCATCTCGATTGTCTAATGGGTAAAAGCAAGAAGTTGGGTCCACGAAGAGGGGAAGTTTCAGCCAAAAAAAAATCTCGCAGAAAATGTGTACGTGTTATTAAAAAATGCATATGCATTATGCTTCGGGTACCTGAGCCTAAAAAACCACGTATGCACTGTTAGAACCAAAAATTTCCATAAAAACTCTAAAGTTTTTTTCACTATTTTTCATAAAATCCATAAAAAACCCTAAGGGATTTTATTCATTTATACCCTTTATTTTCCTATCTTTCCCTTAAAGATTCTTTTTTTCCAATTTATAATGTCAAAATACCTTTTGTCGCTATCATTTACCCTTCATAAGCCTTCACCACGTTACCGTGGCCTTTAGCAAAGTGGCTCGTGGTATAGCGGTGACGGTTAAAAGCAGTCACGATAAGAGCTTACCGCTGCACCGCGGGCAGTCATCAATAGGCCAACGGTTGCACGGTAAAGAGTCGGAGCAGATCGGTGTAAGCAACAAATGCTTACCGCTACACCGCGTGTGGTTAAAGCACAGACCGTGGTAGAGCGGTGAGCGGTGAGTGGACAACAAGGCAGCAGACAAAGCGTATACCGCATTACCGCCAGCCATATTTTCATACAACGCGGTAGTGCGGTAAGTGGCGAAGGAGGAAGCGGCGAACGTTACTGCGCAACCACGCACAGTTAGCACAGTCACCATGGTGGCATGGTAGGAAGTCAGGGGAGCCACTGCGATACCGTGGACGGACTCTGGGCAGGTCGCGGTAGCGCAGTGGTGAGTAGTGACGCGGCGAAGATAACAGTTAATGTTGATGTCGTGGTATTGTAGTTGGGCAAAACGGTGCCCGCAGTGATGCGGTGAATGGAGCGGAGCATGGAATAGTCAGTCACTGTGCAACCACAGGGAATCAGTGGGGAGACCATGGTGGCACGGTGGTTAGGAGGTAAACAATGAGAGATGACAGTTAAATGCTAGCACCGCGGTACCGTCGGCAATGAAAAACATGCCCGCGGTGGAGCGGTAGGAGATGGTAGTGTGGGGTCGGTCAAAAAGTTGACCGTTGTGGAGCGGTAAAAACAATAAAGGTTATGGGAAATAAAATAAAGGCGAGAAAAGCTATAAAGTGGAAAAATCAAAGCATGACTATAGTTTTAAATATTTGATTTGCCGATAAGGTGACTTAATCAAATATTTTAATATCTGCTAAAGAATTTCAAACGGTTGTAACAAGAAAATGAAGAGTTGTGACGTTTGAGATTTGTTGTACAAATGTATTGAAAAAATAGTTTTGAAGGAGAGCAGTAATTAGAATAGGTAGATTTTCAGAAAATGAAGACTAGGAATGAAAATAATGTACAGAGCCTTTCCTGAAACAGATCAATGGAGAAATTTTTTTAAACTGGTGAATTTCTTTTGGTGTTCAGTTGTTGTGATGAAATAATTCAAATTCTTTATCTGGTTGTCTCCAACTGAGATCCTTTAATTATTTAAATCAGCATATCAAGTATATCTCTAATTTATCAAAATGTATTCCCATTTTGTGTGATTTAGTTGATTGGTGTCTGCAAGTCAGATTTAAATCATTTTAAATAAGTCACAATAATTTAAGGATTTCTTTTGGGTAATTAAAGAAGAACTTGATAGAGAAACATTCCAGCATAATTTATGCAAGTCATAAATTAATGAAGTTTTATGCCAATCATATAGTTTCATTTTTCAAAGTGCCTAACAACCAGAGTTAAGCAGAAGAGGAAAACACATATCATTTTCTATTTTTGACTCCATTGCCCATGTGGATAGAAGGCACTGATCTGCCACAACCCAGAGATCAAATTTCATATAAAACAAACTTATTCAAAATCCTTTCTTTTGTGCAGTAGGAGAAGGAGTAGTTGTAGTGATTTTTATCTATCCACTTCCATTTTCCATTGTGGGTAGATTGTTTAAACAGGAAATACATTTCAAAATCTGCATCATTCACATAGGTACACCCTCCTAGGTCTAGCAGAACCTAAAGAGAAGAAGATTCGATTGCATCAATTGGCCTTGTACATTGGCCAAAAGCGTTGTGAGAGCTTGGCAAACTCTTTTGGTTCAAACCTGCGTTTTTGAGACCCAACATGCACTAAAAAATGTGTACATGTTTTATAACACAAGAGTCATTTATTTAAAAAATTAAATACCTTTTAGAAATGTGTACGCGTTTTGTAACGCAAAACGTGTACGCATTTCTAAAAAAGTATTTAATTTTTTTAATTATCAAGCAAATAAAGAACGTGTATGTGTTCTGTAACACGTACATGTTATTAAAAATGCACACGTGTTTTTGAAATTTTGAATCCCCAACCCACATGTTGCCTCAGTTTTAGGCTCGGGAAAGGCTTGGCAACCCAACCCTTAGCCTTTGACTTGCAACTAAAAAACTAAGGAATGTTCAAGAGAAATGTCCAACTTCGGCAATATGGTTGATGGAATTTTTTTTTGAATCAATCTATGAAATTAAAACCCATTAGATAACACAATTTCTAGTTTCCAATTTTTATTTTTTTTAAGATTGGATTATATTTGTTATTTTTTAATTAATTTCTAAGCAAACTAGTCCATAAACTTGAAATATCAAACTTTTTTTTGGTTAATTTTCTTGTAAAAAAAATTATATGGCATCAATATTCAGACTATTCTCTACACAATGAAAAAAAAAAGATTCAAAAAATATTTAGTTTAGGTCCAATTATGTTTTCCATACACATTGTTTTTTAAAAATAGCAATTAAGGCCAAAAAAAATCAATAAAAAAAATATTCAAAAAAAATTACAAAAAATATCCTCATCAATCTTCATGTTGTTAGCTATCTTTCCCCAAAAATAATTAGCAAAATACTTTTATTTGGGTCAAAAAGTGGTGTCCATACACGTGCATGGTATGGTAAAAAAATGACTTTTAAAAAGTGGTTTTTATACATCCCTATCAAAATGCAATTTTTATCATCTGGGTATTTGAATAAATTACATATTTGGAAACTAGATTCAAAATTCAAATTTTCATATTACTAACTTTTTTTAAGATTCATTGTGTAAGTGCCTCAAATTTTCAATCCAAGTGTGACAATTTCTGAAAAAACAGCAAAAACACTTCCACTTTTTGAGCTTTTTGTGGACCCAACTTCTTGCATCAGCTCGTATTTCATTCTTTTGAATTAAATATTTTAAATACTTGATTGCATATTTTTCTCTCCTGAAGTTATGTCAAAATGGTTTATCACCACTATAAATTTCTTTTAATACTTGTAGCATCCTAGAATCATTATTACATACACATTTATTTATTGTCACTACATAACTTGGTTGGTTTCCTATATATAAATGAATCTATATAAAGAGATGGAAAGGTATAAGATTTTGGATCAACATGATACTCGCCAACACCACAAGGTGTAAAATCTAATTATCCAAACATCATCAATTAAAGCACTATCATTACTTAGGAGTTCATGTTTTATGGAATTCTTATCAATTGGATGGTTTTGTGTAATACTATCCTTGGAATTGTTTAGAGAGGATAAATGGTTAGGGATCAAGAAATATGTACATTTCTTACCATTATTCCAGAAATTAGCACATCAATGCAAGGTGGGGGTTACAAATCTCACAACATGTAATTGTGGCCACCCTAAAATTAAATGTAAGATAATTTCCTAGGCATAATATGAAATAATTTATCTAATGTGCATGGATCAACTGCGATGGAAACATAAAATTATCTAAAAAAATCTACCCACATTATGAATTCCTTCAATGACGAGGTCAAATGGGCCTTTATCTTTGACTTCTCTACATTCAACTTCTTCAAGAAATCCTCATTGAATATGTCTAAAATAGATCTATTATCAACTAAAGATTGCCTAATGTTGAACTTGTCATATCTGAGGGTAATATTTAAATGAAAATTTTCCAAAGAAAATAGCATGAGGTTCTGTATGATCATTAAATTCTATCAAAATACTCATTAATTGTGGAGTATAATCAAACATGATTTGAATATTCTCCATAATTTTTTGCATGATATCCTTATTGAAAGGTGATGTTTGTACTAGATCCTAGAGAGACATTTTCTCTTATTTATTTTATAATTATTAAATGATATCATATTCCTTATTTAATTATCCTATTTTCCACCTCACATGGCTAAAATTATATAACTTTATTATTTAATTAAGGTTATTCCACCCCGCTTACCCCCCCCCATCATTTCCAAGAATAAAGGAGCCATAAAATACATTTGTGAAGACAAGAAAAGATAATGCAATACACACAATACCTTCACCTAAAAACTTTCTTTCTCCTTAGATAGAGTTGAAGTAGAGTGCACCCTAGCTCCACTCGATTTTCTCTTTTTATGTGTTGATGGAGGAATGTGGTTGCTTATAAAATAAGTAGCATGATATAAGGATTGATATGATAAATGATCAAATGGATAGCATGAGGAGATGATGAAGATTAGATAGGCCACAAAAGAAGTAGATAGAAAATGCAACAACATAACAATAGGATGAGAGAATATATTCAAATGGGATGAGAGACCTCTCATTTATAGACCTTCCATGAGAGAAATCAAGTGTCAAGATAGATTGGTTAATGGATGGCTAGGATTGAATGAGGATTGGGGCTTAGATCACAAGTTGTAGTCATGTGACAAGTGCCATGTGAGAGATAAGGGCTAGGTTTAGGAGTGGATTAGGGTAACATCCTTATGTGAATGGTTGAGATTTAGGTAGTATGAAATGGATGGATGAGATGAAAAATTAGTTTGAATTTTCGGTAAGTGTCTAGATTCAATGAATCTAGAAAAGGTCTTAGTTAGTCATGTGAGAGACACACTTGTCACATGATGGAAAGTTTAGATTTTAATCCATGTGGATGAATCTGCTGACTAAGATTAAATGGACACTTGGATTGAAGCAAAAGGTGTAATTAAATATTGGAGGAAAAGGTGGTGGGGATTATTAATTAATTGATTTAGTTGGAGGATTTGGGGATAAGGCTAGACTTAATTAAACAAATGTAAATTTATTTAATTAAAGTGGGGGATAAGGGTAATGGATAAATTAATTGAATAATTAATGACTATTTATTTAATCAATTGGCTAAGGCAAGGTGAGATAAATGTGATGGGTAAATTAATTAATTAATTAAATATTATTTAATTAATTAATGGCTTAGGATAGGCTAAAATTAGTTGTGGTTGGGTAAGGTCACATTTTAGGTGTCTACAATTTGTCTTCCACATTCGTATGGTTGCAACAAATTACTATTTTTAGTAGATCAATCCTAGCCTTTATTTCAAAAAAAATCAATCACAACCCTTCATTTTCTCCTCACTCATAGGAAAATCCTCTCATTCATTCTCTACTTCTAATCTTGTAATCTCATCTCCACTGCCCATCTTCCCTCATAAAAATCTATAAATAATAGCTACAAGCTCTTATTTTCATCATCCACTTTTATGCTAACTATATGTTGTCAAAATAGGTGATTTTTCTATAAAGAGTATCCACACCCTAAATCATTTGGAGCAAATCACACTTAACAGTGAAGTTTTATGGTAACATTTATTTTTTTCTTTGTTTAAACTTCATTGCATGCTCTATCCGAGGTTTGGGATAGTTTAGAATAGGGAGTTTTTTATTTGTTCTTATTTACTACTTTAAATTCTAGATTATGGCTTACACCCATATATTATTTTATTTCATTTCAATCCCATTTTTTTGTTTATGCTTTCTTCCATTAATAGTCTTGACACAGAGAAAGCTAACTCCTGGACAAAATTCACCTATGTATGTAATATTATAGCATGACGTCCCATCCACCATTCCATAGGTTGGACAAAATGAATCGCCGGAAAGAGTTAACGGACGGCGAGGACGAACGGTAAGTTGACTGACGGACAGACAATAAGTTGACGGTATGGAAAAATTAAAAACAAGAGAGAATTTGAAATGTAAAAATTGAGCGGGAATTTCAATTTAAAAAATCGATGAATTATATAATAGTGTGGGCGACATTTATTTATGTTCCTGTTTTCCAGGTCCATCCATTGCCAAGAGAAATGCTGGAAATCTATCAAAATGGCTGTCGGGTGGTGGATTTTTCAGTTCCAACAGCAAGATCACTCTAATAACGGTGAGCTCCTATTTATTTTGTTTCCTATTTTTACTGCAATATTTTTGATTTTGTATTAAATGTTCAAATTACATATTTGTTGTGGACACTACCAGGGAGGGGATCAGTTGTTGTTTAAAGATGATGGTGAGAATAGGCCGAATGGTGTAACGAGCATACATTTATGGGAGGTGATGGCAATCGACAAGTAGCTTCTGCATGTTGTTGGAGTGTAACGTATTTCAAAACTTTGTCTTTGTCTTTAGGTTCTTATAGTCCCTTATTTGTGTGTGTATGTGCTTACAGAGTTAGAAGTTGATTAAACCCCTCCTCCCTGATGTTTCTTGCCACTTTATATACATGGAAAATCTAATAAACAACAATATGTCTTGTCTTTTTTCTTGCAAATTTTAAAAGTTTGCTACTAACTGTTATGGAATGAGCAGATTTAGCAGGAAACACTGCAACAATGTACTTCATAATATTTTCCCTGACTGTTGGAATCATGGGAGTTGCTTCAATGTTCTTTGGCTCATATCACTTGAGGGCATGGAGGACTAATAGCTTGGCAGTCGCAGGTTCTTTTGCCCTTATTGCCTGGGTTTTGACGGCTTTGCCATTTGGGTAATTTATATATCAGAAATTGAATATTATGCATGAAGTTTCAAGCATTTTCAAATTGGGTGTTTTCTTAACAGAAGAGTCTTACAAAAAATCTATGTAGGTTGGATTTTGAAATTGGGTGTTTCAATAAACTTTGAGTTTGCATTTGACAAAATTTCTTACTATTTCTTCTGTATAGGTTGGCTTGCAAGGAAATACACATTGGACACAGAGGAAGGCGTCTGGTATCGTCACTTAGCTTTAATAGTTCTCTTATGCTACATGTTGTTTGTTGTTATTACTTGTTTTATGTTTTGACTAGTGGAGAAATAATAACCAGGGTGGTGTCTAATGGAAAAATTGGAGACCTTTATCATCATCCTGACATTCACCCAACTGGTGTATTTACCGTTACTGCATGCGGCGCTAGTGAGCAGCAGATATGGGCCAAGTTACAGAGACTTAGGCTATGGCGTCCAACAACTAATGACCCTCAAAAGAAGCCAGCGACACCTGTAGTCTGATTTTTGTTTGTGACTTATTATTTTTCTGTGCATTTGTCGCATCACTATTTGAGTGCTCTTCTTTTCTTCCTATGTAGTGCAGCAAAGTTGTATATATTTGTGGATTTTCTAGAACATAAAATTAACCTTCAGTACGTGATTCAATATGAATTGTGTATGTATATGGATTTCATATAAATTGTTCATGTGATATGTATCTTCTCTGTATTTTTTATTCTTTTATGAATATCATCATGTCATTCATTTGGTTTGGAAAAATTTGGTTTCTGAGCTTTCAAATTATCAATTATAAATTTGGTATATGTAGTAAAAGATTATGTTTTATTACTCAATATGTTTAAAGAATTTTTTTTTCTTAAACTATTTAAAAAAAAAGGTGAAGAAGTGCAAAGGTCCACAACATCTCATTAAGTCGGTTCTTAGCATTTATATGATTTTCTTAGCATGGCAAAGCATTAGATAGGAAGATGTTTCATTGTATACAATACTTTAACTCATTACTTTTAGTTATTTAAATTATGAAATTGAATTCACAAATGTGATTTAACCAGGGACTTAATTTCATTTGGCTATGAAAATGTTTCATTGTATTCAATAATTTAACTCCTCCCATTATTATTTCAAAAATTAAAGTGTATTTATTGATTTAAAAAATAAAAAATAAAATTGATTTGAAAACTTGGTAGAAGTTTAGACAACTCTTGAAGGTGTTCCTAGTTTGACTACACTAGCTTGTTTGAGAAGTATGAATTGGGAGGCTTTTCTATTTAGACTACTTTTTAACATCACTAACACCACTTTGAGACTTGCTTGTTTTGAGAAGTTTGGGTTTGAAAGGTTTTCTAGTTAGATTACTTTAACATCACCATTGTTTGAGAAGTTTGGGTCTAAAAGGTTTTCTAGTTAGATTACTTTAACATCACCATTATTTGAGAAGTTTGGATCAGAAAGTTTTTCTAGTTAGATAAAATCTTTGGGGATGACAACCCTTCTATGTGGCATCTTTTACATCTAATTTGTGTAAAATTGTTATCAATAGATAAACTTTTCATGTATGAAAATTTAAATTTTATCCTCTTAAAGAATAAATCAAATTTCTTTTTCCCTCTCTACTTTACGTTCTCCCCAAAGCATCTTACTACATTGTGGCCAAACGTTTTGTTCTTTAACAAAATAGAATTGTTTAAAAGTTTTGATATGGTTGGTTATGCTCTTGCTAACATAAGATAGTTTGTAGTGCTATTACTAAAAACAAAGTATGCATTTAAAATTGCTACTACTAAATGGTAACAAGTAAAAGAGAAAATAAGTACCACATAACAAGTAACAAGTAAACAAAGGTATGCCAAAATAAAATTTCATAGCATAAAGAAGAAAATGCATGGGTGATAATGGAAAAATATGACTTAGAGCATAGAAATGTTACTGTTAGCAATCAAATATGCACCCTGTCAGATTTGCAGAAAATCTTGACTATCTATCGCAACATTGAAACTCTTTCCAGACGTGGGTGGTCTATAAGGAAAGAGAATCTCTAGAGCGAGTTGGTTCTCCGTATAATGATCTTATTCTAAAATCTTTTGGGAAAAGAGATAGAGAAAAATAGAACTCAAAAAATATGACTTTGCAATGACTTTAATATTGAATGATGAAAACTGATTGTTTTGGGCTTTCCTCAAAAATAGTGCTCAGAAAAACTAACAATGATATCACAACCTCTCACAAAACAAACTTTACATAAGTACTTTACATGAAGGTTTATCCAAAAACACAACATGCAACCTGTATTTTTGCACTTTCCTGCATCAAACTACAACCTAGGACATAACAAGGATCTCAAACTGAAAATCACAAGTATAACATCAACTGAACTGTAAATGGACACAAGATATGATAAGTAGGAATGTTGTTCTTCTATTCATTGTAGGAGTATGCCAAAACAATCTCTCTGAGAACAAAAAAGTCTTAGCTCAAAAATGTGTAAGAGCCAAAACAGACTGAACTCCCCCTTTTCTAAAATCTCTCCAAAGATATATCTTTCAAACCCTAATCCGAGCTCTTGAGAAAAGCTCAAGGAAAAGGTTCCAAAAACAATGCAACAAGTTGGCACAAAAGTGGAAAGTCACACTTTTTGCATGCATCAACTGTCAAGCCTCTAAAAAAAATAAAAAACTGCTTTTAAAGCTTGAAAACAACCTTATTTCTCCAACTGAAGATCCAAATCCGACCAAGGAAAAAAGGCAATGCATGCAACTGATAAAAATAGCAAGAAAAAAAAGTAATTTATAAAACATTGCTTTTCTTCTGCTTTACATGATGCAGTTTTATAATTGCTCTATTTTGCAATTGAAGATTTCAAAATCTTTTGCAAACAATAATCATAAGGCTTTCTCCATTGTTTGAAAATCAATATTGGTAACATTAAGGTCGCGGCTTATGCATGTATTATCTTTGGTTTCCTTGCACGTTTCATTCTTCTGTGTCACTTCATTTGCACAAAATCACTGTCTCCAGACTGGTGAAAATATATCCCAAACTATGAACTGGGTCGGTGAAATATTTAAAGGGCCTTTTCGTCTTGACACTTTATAAATTCTATATAAAAATATGAGAAACCCAGATTGTACTTTTTGAGATATGATAAAAACTCAACTGCTCCCACTGAAAAATTTGTATTCTGCGTTTTGAAACAAACCCTCATGGGTATCTCCATTCTCTGAATAAACATGCTTATTTTCGCATTTTTTTTAATTGTATTTGGCATTAATGGAAAGACCAGTTGCAAATTTGAATGTTCCCTCATGTACTTCTAGAAACCTTTATAAAATGTGTGAAGTTAGCTCAAAGCTGAAACAGGCTTCACGTATCTTCATTTCTTTCTGTAAAAGCCCTGTAGCTGCATGATTATTGCATCTCTGGAAATTGGTCCACTTCTCGTTGTTTGTTCATTATGTTGCAAGATGCTTTAGCAGAACTGTATTATGCTGCAGGAAGTTAGAAAGTTTGTTGCAGGAAGCTTTAAACAGAGATTTATTATGCTGCAAAAAACTTGGATAGTTTAGATGAGCATGATAATCATACTTCTTTCTAAGCCCACTTGTCAACTTAAGGGGCAGCATGTCGGGCTCTACCCTTGTGAGAGCCCGTTTTTCATGACATGCTTGGTCCTGTACTTCATTTGACTTTAAATATAACAGCATTTAAATCAGCTCCACCATTTGAGCTGTAGCGAAAAATTGGTAACAGTTACAGTGTAGGTAATGTTATTGTCCTATATCAACATCCAAATAAGCATGAAACCATGGGTGAAAAAAACAAAGATACTCTCAATCACATGCACTAGTATCGAAAGTATTACAAAGAATAAATTGTAATTCTAAAATGTTGGATTCACAAGATAGCGGTAATTTTTAATTTTATGCATCATTCTCAAAATATACAAATATGCACTCAAAACATGCTTAGATGGTTATAAATCACCTAAAGTATTAATAAGATGTGTATACTTTAACACAAAGTCTATGTAATAGGTAGGCAATAACATTTGTATTATTGACCAAAGATGTGCCAAGAATTTTTTGTGTTCATCTACCAAATTAATGTCATCATCATATGAACAAGGGGTACATCATTTGAATATAGTGACGACAAATTGTCCCCAGTTAGTTATTTCTAGACATCTTACATTCTAATAATGTCCCCTACCCACTTTTCCTACACAAGGGATAGTGTGTTTTCCAACACTGCAAACAATGTGAGCATTTTTTATTCCCTATTGGAAAACACATTGTCCCTTGTTGGAAAACACACTGTCCCCTTTTAGTTATTTCTAAAGTTGGAAAACACACTGTCTGACAGTGTGTTTTCCAATACTGCAAATTTATAAGGAAATAAAATTGACAAGGGACGGTGTGTTTTCCAACATTGCAAATAATGTGAGCACTTTTTGTTCCCTATTGGAAAACACACTGTCCCCTATTAGTTATTTCCAATGTTGGAAAACACAGTGTCCCTTGTTGGAAAACGCACTGTCCCTTGTTAGTTATTTCTAATGTTGGAAAACACACTGTCCGACAGTGTGTTTTCCAACACTGCAAATTCATAAGGAAATAATTGACAAGGGACAGTGTGTTTTTCAACACTGCAAATAATGAGCATTTTTTGTTCCCTATTGGAAAACACATTGTCGGACAATGTGTTTTCCAACACTGCAAATTCATAAGGAAATAATTGACAAGGGACAGTGTGTTTTCCAACACTGCAAATATTGTGAGCATTTTTTGTTCCCTATTAGAAAACACACTATCCCCGTTTGGAAAACACACTGTCCTCTATTAGTTATTTCCAATGTTGGAAAACATAGTGTCCCCTATTGGAAAACACACTATCCCCTATTAGTTATTTCTAATGTTGGAAAATGCATTGTCCCCTGTTAGTTATTTCTAGACATCTTACATTCTAATGATGTCCCTTGTTCACTTTTCCTACACATGGGGCAGTGTGTTTTCCAACACTGCAAACAATGTGAGCATTTTTTTGTTCAGAGCATATCAAGAAAGTGAAAAACACACTATCCCTTATTAGTTATTTCCAATGTTGGAAAACACACTGTCCCCTATTAGTTATTTCCAATATTGGAAAACACATTATCCCCTGTTAGTTATTTCTAATGTTGGAAAACACATTGTCCCCTATTAGTTATTTCTAGACATCTTACATTCTAATGATGTCTACTGTCCACTTTTCCTACACAGGGGACAGTGTGTTTTCCAACACTGCAAACAATGTGAGCATTTTTTCTACACAAGGGACAGTATGTTTTTCAAAACTGCAAATTCATAAGGAAATAATTGACAAGGGATGGTGTGTTTTCCAACACTGCAAATAATGTGAGCAGTTTTTTGTTTCCTCTTGGAAAACACACTATCCCCTGTTAGTTATTTCTAATGTTCTAAAATTTGAAGGCGAACTTCATTACACAACTGGCAAGGGATAGTGTGTTTTCCAACACTGCAAATTCATAAGGAAATAATTGACAAGGGATAGTGTGTTTTCCAACACTGCAAATAATGTGAGCATTTTTTTGTTCCGATCAAATGAAGAAAGTGAAATTATAGGTTTACTATACCAAATAGTTGTTCTAAAATTTTAAGGTGGACTTCATTACATTGTTGGCGTGTACAAATAAAACAAAAATCATAAGGAAATATCTGAAAAGGGACAGTGTGTTTTCCAACACTCCAATAATGTGAGCCTCTTTCATAAGGAAATAATTGACAAGGGATAGTGTGTTTTCCAACACTATAAATAATGTGAGCATTTTTCATAATGAAATAATTGACAGGGGACGGTGTGTTTTCCAATAGTGCAAATAATGTGAGAATTTTTGTGTTCCAATCAAATGAAGAAAGTGAAATGCTATTTTTACCGTACCAAATAGTTGTTCTAAAATTTTAAGGTGGGCTTCATTTCATTTTTGGTGTGTACAAATAAAAAAAAAATCATAAGAAAATTTCACAAGGAACAGTGTGTTTTCCAACACTGCAATAATGTGAGCATATTTTTGTTCCAATTAGATGAAGAAGTGAAATGCCATTTTTACTGCACCAAAGAGTTGTTCTAAAATTTGAAGGTGGACTTCATTACATTCTTGGTGCATGCAAAACAAAAATCTTTTCATAAGGAAATAAATGACAGGGGATAGTGTGAGTGTGTTTTCCAACATTGGAAATAATGTGAACATTTTTCATAAGGAAATAATTGATAAGGGACAGTGTGTTTTCCAACACTCCAAATAATGTGAGCATTTTTTGTTTCAATCAAATGAAGAAAGTGAAATACCAGTTTTACTGTACCAAATAATTGTTCTAAAATTTGAAGGTGGACTTCATTACATTGTTGGTGTGTAGAAATCAAAAACTTTTCATAAGGAAATATCTGAAAAGGGACAGTATGTTTTCCAAACACTCCAATAATGTGATCATCTTTCATAACGAAATAATTGACAGGAGACAATGTGTTTTCCAACACTGGAAATAATGAGCATTTTTCATAGAGAAATAATTGACAAGGGACAGTGTGTTTTCCAACAGTACAAATAATGTGAAATTTTTTTTGTTCCAATCAGATGAAGAAGTGAAATGCCATTTTTACTATACCAAATATTTTTTATAAATTTGAAGGTGCACTTCATTGTATTCTTGGTGTGTACGCAACAAATTTTTTTTTATAAAGATATAATTGATAGGGGATAGTATGATACACCCTATTTAGAAATTATCATCATTCTTGATTACCACTCCCTCCTTCCCTCTCTCCCTCACACACACCCTTACCTCTCTACCTACACCTCCCTTCCTCCCTCTCTCCCTCACTCTCCCTCTCCCTCCCTCTCTTTATCTCCACTCACTCTCTCTCTCTCTACCTACCTTTATCTTAATCCATCCCATCCCACCTCTCTTTCTACCTACATCTCCATCCTTCCCAACTTCCCCCCTCTATCTACTTCTCTCTCCACTTCCTTCTCTACTTTTTTTTATCTCCCCTCACTCTCTCTACCTACCTCTCCCTCTATTCCTTCAACCTTACCTCTCTCTACCAACCTCTCCATGTATCCCTTATTTCCTCTCTCTCCCTTTATCCCTCCCATTCTACCTCACTAGACCTCTCCCTCCCCACATTCCTCTATACTTCTCTCTATTACCCCTCTCTCACCATCCCTCCTAACATTCCTCTCCCTCCCTTTGTCAATCTTTCCCTCTCTCTTTCCACCTACCCCTCCCTTTATCACTCCCTCCCTCCTTCCCTCTCCCTCCCTCCCTTGCTCCCTCCCACCCCACATTTCCCTCACTCTACCTACTCCTCTCTCTCTACCTATCCCTCCCCCCTCTCTCTCTCACATACCACCTCTCTCTACCTCTCCCACCCTACCTATATCCCTCTCTCTACCTACCTCTCCATATTGTATTCACCTTACCTCTCTCTAACTACCTCTGCCTATTTCCCTTCTTCCCTTTCTCTCCCTCCTTCCCACACAACCTTTCTCCACCTGCATCTCTCTACCTACCTCTCTTTGTTATGTTCACCCTAAAAATCTCTCTACCTACCTCTCCCTATCTCCCTCCTTCCCTCTATCTCTCCCTCCAAGTCCCACAAAACTTCTCTCCACCTTCCTCTCCCTCCCCCTCCCTGCTTCCCTTTCTCTCACTCTCTTTATACCTACATGTCCCACCTTACTTCTCCCTCTCTCTCTCCCTACCTCAAGTTCCCTTTCTCTCTCCCTCACACACACAACCTATCTCCACCTACCTCTCCCATTATCCCTATCTCCCTCCCTCCCTTCTTCCCTCTCTCTCTGTCAGTAGGTGGAGAGAGTGAGGGAGAGAAAGATGGAGGTAATTGGGATAGTAGGTGGTGATCTTGGAGTGGGGAATAACATGAACTAGAACCTTGTACCTAGACTTTAGTTTTTAGAGGAAGTGAGAATTTCATGAAAGAATTTGTTGCATTAATGAGATATGATTCCATATGAAAATCCCCTCCATTTTTATCCTTTACAAATTATTTATTAAGAGTTACTTGAAAAAAATATTTCAATATAGTTTGGAAGAACTTATTTCTCTAAATTAATGTGTAACTAGAGGACCCTATCTCTAATAAAATGGGTGTAATACTTTCATCACTCAAAGGTTATTTTTTAAGAGCTCCAAAAGATATTTTTTTGTTAATATTGGTGAAGTTTAGTAGCACATTGTGAAGAGTATTATATTCATATCAACTCAAAATATTATATTCTATATAGTGGTTGTGTATGTGATTCATTAAAGGTTGAGGTCTCGTGTTGTAAGCCCTTAAGACAAGATAGTAAATGCAATTATATGAATTAATAATTCATATTTTTATTAATTTATTATGTCATCAAATTCCATTATGAGCATTTGTGTAATTGGTTGTATGGTTGGATAATCCTTAAATAGATTCTCTAGTCACAATTTTATCACATGGTATCGAAGTAGTGGTTTCAAATCCCAAAGGACCTGAGAGAGAGGGAGTGGGAGAGACTAGAGAGAGAGAGACCTGAGAGAGAGAGATGGAGTGGGAGAGACCTGAGAGAGAGAGAGAGGGAGAGGGAGGGAGAGAGAGAGAGAGAGAGATAAGTGAGAGAGGTTATAGATATATGAGATAGAGAGAGAAGTGGAGAGGTGAGGAGGAAAGTGGAGAGATTCAGAGAGGGGAGGAGGGAGGGAGGGAGAAAGAGGTATAGAGTGATAGGTTAGATAGCAAGAAGTAGAGAGAGAAGGTGGGTGAAAGGAAGAGAGAGAGAGAGAGTGGACGGGGAGAGAGGTGGAGGGAGAGAGGTGAGATAAAGAGAAGTAGAAAGGGAAGGAGAGAGAGGGGGAGATAGAGAAAATTAGAGAGGGAGGGATGGGGAGATAGATATAAATTCCGTATTTGAGACTTATATAATCTATTGATTATTATATAACCTTGGAGATGATTACCCAGAGCACTTTTCCCTAGTGCCCCATACAATAATTCTATTTAGGAGGCAATTGAGGCTTAGAAAACTAGAGTGAGAGAGGTAATTAGGAATGGATGGAGAGAGGTTGTGTGGGAAGGAGGGAGAGAGAGAGGGAGATAGGGAGAGGTAGTTAGAGAGAGGTAAGGTGAACAAAGTAGAGAGAGGTTGTGTGAGAGAGAGATAGAGGGGAGGGAGAGAGAGAGAGGGAAGGAGGGAGATAGGAAGTGGTAGGGTGCTAGGGATAAGAGGGAGAGAAAGAGGGAAGGAGAGAGATAGGGGTAGGTATAGGGGGAGGGAGAGACATGGAGAGGTAGGTAGAGAGAGGTAAGGTTGAAGGAATATAGGGATAGCTAGGTAGAGAGAGTGATGGGAGATAGGGAAAGTAGAGAGGGAAGAGGAGATAGAAGTAGATAGAGGGGGGAAGTTGGGAAGGACGAAGAGGTAGGTAGAAAGAGAGGTGGTTGGGATGGATTGAGGGAAAGGTAGGTCAAGAGGGATAGGGTGAGTACAGATAGAGAGAGGGAAGGAGGGAGAGAGAGAGGGAGGGAGGGAGGGAGAGAGAGAGGGAAAGAGGGAGGGAGATACGTTTAGGTACAGATAGGTAGGGTGCAAGGAATAAAGATAGATGTAGGGTTGAAATTTCTACTTCAATTCCCTCCCACCCTACCACTCCCTATCTCCCTCCTTGCCTCTTTCTCTCCCTCTATCCCTCCCACCCTACAACTCCCTATCTCATTCCTTCCCTCTTTCTTTCCCTCCCTCTATCCCTCCCACCCTACCACTTCCTATCTCTCTCCCTTAGATTAATAAATTTATATTAACCTAAAATTAACCCAATGAATTAATTCAATGATGATATATGTTAGGTTTAGGGTTTAGGGTTTAAGGTTTAACCTAATGGAGAGAGAAATGGAGGAAGGAGGGAGATATGTAGTGTTAAGGTGGAAGGGATAGAGGTACACATATAGAGAGGGGATGGGAGAGGTATGCATAGAGAGAGTGAGAGAGAGTGAGAGAGAGTGAGAGAGGGAAGGAGGGAGGGAGGGGGGGATAATGTGAGGATTAGGTGCATAGTCTTCTATTGTTTTGCTACACTTTCAACACTTTCAACTATTTATTTTTTTGCACTTAGATCTAATTTTTCTTTTCCTTGTCATTTATTTCCAATTGTATTTGTTCCATGGAATTCTTATGTTCAAGAATCTTTAAATTCATTTGTTAAACTCCACTTATACAATCATCTCTCACTTTCTTTGCTTACAAAATTTCCCACCTTACTTCTCCCTCTCTCTACCTCTATATACCTCAAGTTCCCTCTCTCTCCCTCACACACACACATCCTCTCTCCACATACCCCTCCCATTATTCTACCCTTCTTCCCTCCCTCCTTTCCTCTCTCTCACTCTCTATACATACCTTTCCCACCCTCTCTCTACATGTGTACCTCTATCCCTCCCACCTTACCACTCCTTATCTCCCTCATTTCTCCTCTCTGTCCCTCACACACACAACCTTTCACCACCTACCCCTCCCTCTCTTCCTAAATCTCTCTATACCTACCTGACCTACCCTACCTCTCTCTATCTCCCTCCTTGCCTCTTTCTATTGTAACTATTGTAAATGCATAAAATATCTCATTGTAGAGAATGGATCATTGTCATTTAGGGTTTTTGTCTCTCTATTTGAGGACCATCTTCCTCATTTCTATGACGTTGAATTGTATAAAATGTTTGGGGATGACAACCCTTCCATGCATCATAGACTATTACATCTAATCTATGTAAATTTGATGTTATCAATAGATAAAATTTACATGTACGAAATTTTATCCTCTTAAAGATTAGGTCAAATGAGTTTTTCCCTCTCTACTTTATGTTCTCTCCAAAGAATCTTACTACATGGTGGCCAAACACTTTTTTCTTTAACAAAATAGAATACCTTAAAAGTTTTGATATGGTTGGTTGTGCTCTTGCTAACATAAGATAGTCATTAACTTTCTATTACTAAAAATAAAGCATGCACTTGATATTATAAGATAGTTTGTAGTGTTATTACTAAAAACAAAGTATGCACTTGAAATTGTGCATCTACTAAATGGAAACAAGTAAAAAATAAAATAAGTGCCACATCAAGTAAACAAAGATATGTCAAAATAAAATTCCATGGCATAAAGAAGAAAGCACATGGGTAATAATGAACAAATAGAAGACTTAGAACATAGAAATGTTGCAGTGTAGGTAATCTTATTGTCCTATATCAGTATCTAAAACAACATGAAACCATGGGTGAAAAATAGATATAGTCTCAATGTCATACACTAGTATCCAAAGTATTACGAAGAAGAAATTGAAATTCTAAAATGATGGATTCACAAGATAGTGGCAATTTTTAATTTTATGCATCATCCTCAACATATAGAAATATAAACTCAAAACATAGAAAGGAGAGAGAGGGTAGGGTGGGAGGGATAGAAGGAAGGAGAGAAAGAGGGAAGGATGTTAGGTTTACAATTTAGTGTTTAGGGTTTATGGTTTATGATTTGCATGATTTTAAATGTATAAGCACTCAAATAAGAAACATAATAAGTTCTACCTTCCTGCCTTCCTCTCTCTATCTCCACTCACCCTCTCCCTCTCTACCTAACTTCCCCTCAATACATCCCACCCCACTTCTCTTTCTACCTATCTCTCCTCCCCTCAATACATCCCACCCCACTTCTGATTCACTTTGGTCTTCTTCTTTTCATGTATTTTAGAGAAGATTCCTTTTTCATTTCATGTATTCTAATACTTGATGCCTCTAGTCCTGCATTTCTATTGGCCCATTCCACATATTGTGCATGCCCCTTCCTCAACTTCTCAAGAGCAGGAATAATCTCTTAAGTCAATACATTATATATTATTATTCTTCTAAAACATTTTTCACCATCACCCTTTATCATACCAACCCAAAAACATTATCCTTATCCCTCCTCCATCCTATAAATCCATTTTGGGTGCCTATTTCCCACAATCAACCATCACATCTCCCCCTCACATTAAGTCCATTTTGGGTCCTTCTATCCCTCCCACCCTACCACTTCCTATCTCCCTCCTTCCCCCTCTCTCTCCCTCCCTCACACACACACACACACACACAACCTCTCTTCTTCTACCCCTCCTTCCCTCCCTCTGATCCTACCACTCCCTATATCCCTCCTTCCCTCTATCCCTCACACCATACCACTCTCTATACCTATCCCTATCTCTCTCCTTCCCTCTTTCTCTCTCTATACCTATCCCTATCTCTCTCCTTCCCTCTTTCTCTCCCTCCTTCTATCCCTAGCACCCTACCACTTCCTATCTCCCCTATTCCCTCTCTCTCTCCCTCCCTTTATTATGATCTAGTGATAACTACTTTCAAATATTCATAAGCATTGTGATAACCTATCCCTCCCCTCTAGGGGAATAACATGCACTATAACCTTTTACCTAGGTTCCAATTACCTCCCTCTTTCTCTCCCTCACTCTATCCCACTTACTATCCCCTGTTAGTAGGTAGAGAGAGTGAGGGAGAGAAAGAGGGAGGTAATTGGGATAGTAGGTGGTGATCCTAGAGTGGGGAATAACATGCACTAGAACCTTGTACCTACCCTTTAGTTTTTAGGGGAGGTGATAATTTCATGAAATAATTGGTTGCATTAATGAGATATGATTCCATATGAAAATCCCCTCCATTTTTTATCCTTTGCAAATTATTTATTAAGAGTTAAAAAAAATGATTTCAATATAGTTTGGAAGAACTTATTTATCTCTATATTTACCTCTATCCCTCCCACCTTACCACTCACTATGTCTCTCTTTCCCCCTCTCTCTCCCTCACACACACACAACCTCTCTCCACTATCTCTCTCTACCTACGCCTCCCTCTCTCCCTAACTCTCTTTGTATTCCCTCTATAAACAAGCCACCCCCTCGCCCTCTCCCTATCCCAATTCCTCTATACTTCCCTCTATCACTCCTATCTCACCATCCCTCCTAACCTTCCTCTTCCTCCCTTTGTCCTTATTCCCTCCTCTCTCTCTTTCCACCTACCCCTCTTTGTCACTCCCTTTATCCCTTTGTCAAGAGGTTTTGTATTGCATATGAATTTGTACAAGAAAAGATAGTTAGAGATGATGTTATAAGTGGATTTGAATAAATGAAGTCAAAGATTCTTGAACTTAAGAATTCCATGGAACAAATACAATTGGAAATATATGATAAGGAAAACGAAAAATCAACCCTCATCTAAAATGGTAGACAAGTCTTGTAAAAATCAACACTTTATTATTCCTCTTCCCTCTCTACTTTCCCTATCTCCCATCACTCTCTACCTACCTATCCCTCTATTCCTTCAACCTTACCTCTCTTTACCTACCCCTCCATGTCTCTCCCTCCCCCTATCCATCTATCCCTCTCTCCACCTATGGGAAGAGGAAGGTTAGGAGGGATGGTGAGAGAGGAGCGATAAAGTGAAGTATAGAGGAATGTATTTATTCCATGGAATTTTGAAGTTCAATATGGATTTTTAGTTAATACATTTTTTTTACCAATGTTGTCCATATTTGCATTATAAATGATTAATTGAATAAATTGAATAATGAATTGATGAAACTATAAATGATTAATGTTATATCCATATTTACACTATAATTGATTAATTAAACAATGAAGAAGGCTCTTTTTTACCATGTAATTGATGCAATCATCATAATTAATCATTCATAATTTTCCTCAAATGTGTTTATAAGGCATATGGATGAGAATTTGAAATATTCAAATTTCTTATAGAAGCTATGAATTATTAAAGAAGAAAGTGATAGAGCAACTAGAGTTTTTTAAAACAATGATGGTATTGAAAAAGATCTAGTACAAAGGAGAAGTCTCTTTAGAAATATATTCTTGGTATAGTTGGATGTTTTTTAATAGAAAAATAGTAGCACACACCTAAAAGAAAATGTTTCGATGATAATGAAGGGTAAAGGGTTCTATCTGCATACTCTTATTGTGAGGGATGGTGCAATTCAAGGATCAAAGGGTATAGTAGCACTTTCCCTAGATGATAAGATTTTTGAACTTAAGAATTCCATGGAACAAAAACAATTGCAAATAGACGATAAGGAAAAGGTAAAATCAGATCTAAGTATAGAAAAACGAATCAGTTGGGTGGAGACATGAAAGTCTTATCTGAAAAGGTAGAAAAGTCTTGTAAATAACTTGTTAAAAGAAAAATTTGCATTCTCTAATCATAAAGACACTCTCAAAGCTGAGAAAAAGGAGGCTTAAAGATAAACAAATTGGAAATATAATATTATGACATGGTGCAATTAATTAAGTAATTAAATTAATTAGTCAACATGGTGATGTTAGAGGGAATTGGCTAGGATGAATTAATATGTAGGATTAAAGATCAAATATGGTGGAATTAGTGTGTCTACAACATGCTACAAAGTGTTTCTAGACATCTTAGATTTCCTACCATTGAATAATTTCTAGTTTCTAATTTTTAGCACACATTCCAATCCTAAAAGGTCTACACATGTGGTATACCCCTGGAAGCCTCTTAACATAGTCAAAGTACATAAGGAGCTCATGGTGAAGATGAATGCAATATAAAAATAAATAAACTCAAATAAAGTAAGTTATTGGATTGATAGAACTAACTACTATATATGTACTCATCATGGTTGAAGGTACTCTCATTGTTCCTCATATCTTACCTATCTACATGTGCTCCCTGGGTTGCCAAATATGAAATGTATTTTAAATTTTCTTATTCAATTGATTTTATTTTGTGAGAAATAAAGATATGAAGATCCCTATCACTCCATCCAAAATCATGTGATAAAATTATAATTTTATGTAAATTTCAAATATTGGAGATAATTAGATCTTTTAGTTTTGATAAATTACCATAAATATGTTACAACCAATAGGGTAGAACTAGAATTTTAATCCTACAAAAAAATAATAACATTTGATATAAACATGATAAAAAACTATATAGTAATAATTATAAATGGGAAATGGTATGGAAACATAAAAAATTAATATCTTAGACTTAGTAGGAGGGGGATATGTGATGGTGGATTATGGGACATAGGCACCCAAATTGGATTTATAGCGTCAAGGAGGGATAGGGATAATGTTTTTGGATAGGGATAGGGATAATGTTTTTGGGCTAGTATAATGGAGGGGGATGGTGACAAATGGTTTGGAAGAATGATAACACATAATGTATTGACTTAAGAGATTATTCCTTCTCTTGGGAAGTTGAAATGGAAAAGGAATATGAAGAAAACCAAATTGAATGAGATAGATAGTGTATTGACTGAAGAGATTCTTCCCACTCTTGAGAAGTTGAGGAAGGTGCATGTGCAGTATGTGCAATGGGAAAATGGAAATGTAAAAGTGGATAAAGTCAAGAGGTTTTGCATTGCATATGAATGTGTGCAAGTAAAGAATGTGAGAGATGATGCTATAAGTGGAGTTGAACAAATGAACTCAAAGATTCTTGAACTTAAGAATTCCATGAAACAAATACAATTGGAAATAGATGACAAGGAAAAGGAAAAATCAGATCTAAGTGCAAAAAAAGAGAATCAGTTGGGTGGAGACATGAAATCCTTATGTAAAAAGGTAGACAAGTCTTGTAAAGAAATTTTTAAAAGAAACATCTACATTCTCTAGTTATAAAGACACTCTCAAAGCTAAGAAAAAGAAGGCTACAAAGCTACATAAAATTATTCAAGACATTGAAAAATCTATCCAAGAAAGGGATGTTTCTATCCTAAGGGTTGATGAGGGAGCAGCTGATCTAAAGATTCAAGTAAAAGATATGAAAAAAAAGGTTAGAAGATCATGACAATGAATAGTAGGGTGTGTTAACAGGTAAGATCAATGGAGATGGGGAACTTTTTTTGTTGCATCTTTTCCTCAATCTCTCTACCTACCTCTCCCTCTATTCCTTCAACCTTACCTCTCTCTACCTACCTCTCCATGTCTCCCTTATTTCCTCTCTCTCCCTTTATCTAATTTTTCCTTTTCCTTATCATATAAAACAAAATTTGTCACCACTCCCTATCTCCCTCCTTCCCTTCTCTCCCTCCCTCTATCCCTCCACCCTACCACTCCCTATCTCCCTCATTTCCTCTTTATCTCCCTCCCTCTCTCCCTCACACATACACACACAACCTCTCTCCACCTACCCCTCCCTCCCTAACTATCTCTATACCTATCCCTCCCAACCTACCACTCCCTATATCCCTCTATTCCATTTTCTTTGGAAATATTCAAATACTCTATTTCCTTCTATTCCACATCTAAAATACGATCATATGAAGGTTGTTTCACTGCATCTACCATATCATCCTCCATCTATCTAATATTCATCTATTCTTTTTGTAGACATCCAAATTTGATCACTTCCATATGATCAAAATCGTCTATTATATTCATTTATTTCTTTATTAGTGATTCAATAATTTATTTAATCATTATTTATTTTTTGCCTAAGGTTCCTAAAGTATGTAATTAAATAAATTAAATACTTTACCTTATCCTTTTTCTTCTCTAAATTAAATAAATATGACAAATTATTTAATTTAGTCTTTTAACCCATTTGAATTGAAACCAATTTTTAATTCCTCTTTTTCTCTCTCCTTGTCACATTCTCCATAACCCTCTTTTAATCCAGATTAAATTAATTAATCTATGATTAGGATGTGCACCACTTAATCTTGATTAAGTGTCACATCCTCCATAATCTCTCACTTGCCTCTAATCTCTCATTAATTATCCTAATCCTGTGTTTGCACAACCTTAATCAGAATCATTAGCCACATTTAGCTTACCTGTTCTCGTCAACCTTCCCACTTACCATTTTTAGCCTGGACTCTCTTTCCCGTGTGAATTTTTAATTCACATTTATTTGCCCAAGGCTCCTATCTTCCCCATGTGAATTTTTAATTCACTTTTGTCTTTCCAAGGTCTTCCCCATCCCCATGCAAGATTCTAGAAGGCTTGACTTGTCACTTTACATGTGCCAAGGACTTCTAGAACCTTGGACTTGTCACATCACCCACATGTGATAAATCTCCAGCTTTTTGGAGACCTTCTTTTACCCAATAAACTCTCCAATGAATGTAAATTTACATTTATTCTTCCAACCACTTCCCCTTTTCCCATGGAGATTTTTGAGGAATTCTAAAATTCCTCAAATGTCTCTTTCATCCTCATTTGGGGACAAGAAGTTCCTTTTTGAGGAAATCTTCTCATCCCCCAAGGTACCTCAAAGGTACTTGTCCTTCATCCACCTCATGTACTTCTCTTCCACCTCATTTCCACATCATTCCACCCTAAGACATCTCACATTCCACATGTCAAGATGTGAGGGCTTGTGAGTCCTCAACTCACCATAGCCCTTCATCTTGATCTTGTTGGACCAATCTCAACTGTTGAATTCTCTAGAGAATTCCAATTATCCTAGAAATACCCCCTCATTTCTCCCATTTTTGGATCAAGTCTTTTGCTACCAAACTCTTGTCAATTTTCCATTTGAGCTCTCATCTCATAATCATCATACTCTCATCCATCTTGCATATCATCTTGCACATTCAACATAGCTTGTCATCCAGGGAGCACACAACTCTTCAAGAATCAAATGGCCAACCAAGGAAGGAGCGGCATAAAGGTATAACCAATTTCAATTAATTGTCATCTTGTTTTTATGCTTATCTTGCCTTAGGCTAATCATTGAGGTGCCCTTTTATTATGTTATCTCCTCTTATTGTATCATTTAGCATCTCATCTTAGGACTTGACATTTTATTAGGCTCACACTTTTATTTCATTATGAACTACTACTTCTTCTTTGTTCAATTTTCTTCATTATAAGGCCTTTCAACACCATCTTTGTGTCTCTCTTTGGGTTAATCCATCATCATTGTTGCATTAATCCATTAGCTTAAACCTTAAATCCTAAACCCTAAACCGAACATATATCATCATTGCATTAATCCATTGCATGAAAGTATAAATGATTAATGTTATCCATATTTACACTATAATTAATTAATTGAATAATTGACGAAGGCTCACTTTTACCGTGTAATTGAAGCAATCATTGTAATTAATCATTCAAAAATTCCATTAAATGTGGTTATAAGGCATGTGGATGAGAGTTTGAAATATTCAAAAGCCTTATATAGAAGCTATGAATTATTAAATCCATTTTGGTGTCTATTTCCCACAATCCACCATCACATCTCCCCCTCCTACTAAGTCCATTATAGGCCCTTCTATCCCTCCCACCCTACAACTTCTAATCTCCCTCCTTCCCTCTTTCTCTCCCTCCCTCTATCCCTCGAACCTACCACTTCCTATCTCCCTCCTTCCCCTTCTCTCTCTCCCTCACAAACACACACATAACCTCTCTTCACCTAACCCTCCTTCCCTCCCTCCCTAACTCTCTCTATACCTACCCCTCCCACCCTACTAGTCCCTATCTCCCTCCTTCCCTCTATCCCTCCAACCCTACCACTCTCTATACCTATCCCTATCTCTCTCCTTCCCTCTTTCTCTCCCTCCTTCTACCCCTCCTACCCTACCACTTCCTATCTCCCTCCTCCTCCCCTCTCTCCCTCCCTCTCTACCTAACTCTCTTTATACCTACCTCACCTACCCTACCTCTCTCTATAATGGAAATGCAGAACTGGAGGTAGCAGATACTATAATGTATGAAATGAAAAATTAATCTACTCTAAAAAAACTTAAAAAGAAGCAGACCAAATTGAATTAGATAGATAAGGTATTGTTTAAAGAGATTCTTCCTTCTCTTGATAAGTTGAGGAAGGTGTGTGTGCAGTATGTGCAATGGAAAAATGGAAATTAAAAAGTGGATAAAGTCAAGAGGTTTTGTATTAAATATTAATTTTTGCAAGAAAAAAAAATGAGAGATGATACTATAAGTGGATTTGAACAAATGAAGTCAAAGATTCTTGAACTAAAGAATTCCATGGAATAAATACAATTGGAAATACTTCTTTCTATCTCTCATCTCTCACTATCCCTCATAACCTTCCTCTCCCTCCCTTTTTCCCTCTTTAGGTCCCATCTCTCTCTTTCCATCTACCCCTCCCTTTATTGTTCACTCCCTCCTTCCCTATCTCCCTTACCAAATTTAAGTGATATGGGTGATATGATTGTCCCTCTTTCCCCCATCTCTCTCTTACCAAATTTATCATAATTTTGAAACTCAAATGACAATAAGGTATAATTTTTGTAACTCAAATTACAATCTAGGAGTACCCCTCTAGATGCTTCTCACTCTTTGTACATCTATTGCACAACCATTATGAGGATAGGGATAGAGGAAATTATTACCATATAGAGGTTAGCATATTTTTTAAGTAGAGAAATCAAGATAATAAAGAGGATGATGTGTCTAACAATAACCACATTATTGTCCATTGCACATAGTGCACATGCTTACCTCCAATTCTACATTTCTATTTTCCCATTGCACATAATGCACATGCTCCATCCTCAACTTCTCAAGAGTAGGAATAATCTCTTAAGTGCAAGAAATTATTTTGAATTATAACGTAATGTGCAACAAGCATTTGCATGTAGAGAATGAAATGGAAAGATTCTTAAAACTGGAGATAGAAGGTACTGTAATGTATGAAATGAAAAGGAATCTGCTCTAAAAACACTTAAAAATAAGTATCTACCAAAGTGAATTAGATCATAAAATTTGTGCAAGCCAAGAAAGTGAGAGATGATTGTATAAGTGGATTTGAACAAATGAAGTCAAAGATTCTTTAAATTAAGATTTCCATGGAACAAATACAATTGGAAATAATTCTCTCTATCTCTCATCTCTCACTATCCCTCCTGATGTGATGAAAGGAACTTTCAAAATTTACCACAACTATTACTTAGAGTAAAAAATGTGTTTCAATTTCCTCATATGATGGAAAAAGAAATGCTCACATTGTTTGGAGTGTTGGAAAACACATTATCCCCTATGTAGGAAAAGTGAACATGGGACATCATTAGAATGTAAGATGTCTAGAAATAACTAACAGGGGACAATGTGTTTTCCAACATTGGAAATAACTAACAAGGGACAATGTGTTTTCCTATAGGGGACAATGTTTTTCCAATAGGGGATAGTGTGTTTTCCAACATTGGAAATAACTAACAGGGGACAGTGTGTTTTCCAACAGGGAACACAAAAATGCTCATTATTTGCAGTGTTGGAAAACACATTGTCCCTTGTCAATTATTTCCTTATGAATTTGCAGTGTTGGAAAACACACTGTCCCTTGTCAGTTATGTAATGAAGTCCACCTTCAAATTTTATAACAACTCTTTGGTTACCACAACTATTAGTTAGAGTGAAAATTATATCTCATTTTCTTCATATGATCATAAAATAGATAGACAGTATAATTGAAGGTTGGAAAACACAATGTCGGTTATCAATTAGTTTGTTGTGCTTGTTCAAAGATCAAGGGCAAAGAGGTCAAGGAGGATTTGCAAGTGGGGTACACAAAACTAAAAAAATGAGTTGAGGGGTAACTAACCATTAGGGTATTTATGTGTAGAGGGTTTTACAACAAGTGGATTTTACATGTAGTAATCAAATTGACTTGAGGGATGAATAACCAATTGGGTTGTTATGTGTAGAGGGTTTTACAATAGTATGTGGGTTGCAAGTTTCATATCACCCAGAGTTTTCCAACCTACAATTGTTGTAATGAAAAACTTTTCTTATTTAGAGAGTACGAATGTAATGAAAGGCACTTTCAAAGCTTATCACAACTATTACTTAGAGTAAAAAATTTGTTTCAATTTCCTCATATGATGGAAAAATAAATGCATAAAATAATTGTAGGTTGGAAAACACAGTGGGTTGTGAGTGATTATACTATCTATGTATAATTAGAGGTTGGAAAACAGTGGGTGTTATGAAACCTGCAACCTAGATTCTATTCTAAAACCCTCTAACCTAACAACCCAATTGCTTAGTCACCCCTCAAGTCAATTTGGCTAGTTTTATGTGAATTGCAAGATGAATATAACCCCCTTAAACATTATGATTATGAGTCTATGAATTATTAGTCATAAATATTTTCCATGAATTATGAGTATATGAATTATTAGCTCAACCACAAATGTGAAGTCAATAGACTAATGTTTAGAAAGAACTATGCAATGTAGAACTTTGAATAACTACAATGAAGTAATGTTGTAAGTAGGGGTTGTTATCATCCTAAATGTGTGGTTGCACAACATAGTATACATGAAATATATTTACAAGAATGTATTTGACCTCCTCCATTTTTTTTCTTATCTACAAATGAAAGCCTATAGACTAAATCCTATATGTATTTAACATGGTCCTCAATTTGTTTTCTTTTTTGTAAATACATGATATAATTGCAAGTTGGAAAACATAATGGGTTTGAGTATATGGTTTATGAAACTTGAAACCAATACATTATCTATCTCATTCACTTTGGTCTACATCTTTTGAATTTTTTTTAGAGTAGATTCCTTTTCCATTTCATATATTCTAGAACTTGCACACAAAATAATTGCATGTTGGAAATCACAATGTCGATTTCCATTATTTCATTTTACATGTTCAAAGTTAAACAATGGAGAGTATGGGGGGAGTTATATTTTACGGATACATAAAAATAACCAAATTGATACAACATAGATGGTGACTACTTTAATCCATACAAAGACCCTTATCTAGTTTAAAATCCAAATATTCTATACCTCTTATCTAAAATTATGCACCCTTTTAAGCCATCTCCTATTTATAAAACTAATTTTCTCATATGAAACATAATTAAGTCAAGGATATTGTATATCCCCTTAAGTCATTGTCTTAGCTATCCTAAATTCATCCTCATGAAAAATATATTCACAAAACAATTGCAGGTTGGAAAACATAGTGGGTGCCCTAAATTCAACTTCTCAAGAACGGGAAGAATATCTTCAGTCAATACATTATCTATCTCATAGTCCAACTCAACTAGAGGATAAATTGATCTACTCTTGGGAGTGACTCCACCCAATCAAAGTATTATGTCTATTCTTTACTAGCATTCCATCCAATGTTGGTGTCTAGGTAAGTGAAACATTTGTTAGATCTTATAAAACACAAAAAATAATAAAATTTATAAACATAAACCTATTTTATATGCTAGATTACTAAATAGTCCAATTCTCCAAACTATGGGGTGATAAATTTCAAACCCTAATGATACTCAAGAATTATATGGCGGGTATTAATGACATGCAAACCTGGTTTTAAAATTTGAATTGACCTATTTTTCTGATCATTTGTCTTCTTTTTTCTATTTATCCCACAACCTCATCCTCCTCTTGATCTTGAGCTAACTCAATTGATTTCACATGCAAATTTTAGTTTTTTCTCTTATGTCCTATTTTTTCTCTTGTTTTCAACAAAGATTTTCAACAAAATTTATCCAAAATGTGGAAGCATAGACTAGGCACTGAACTATTTGACAGGATGCCTCAAAGAAATGTGGTCTAGTGGAATGCTATGATTACAAGATATACACAAAATGCGTCCTTAAAAAGGATTTAGAAACTTTCAGTCAAATGTAATTGGTAGGTGTAAAGCCACATTCCAAAATCTCTACCAACATCCTCCCTCCCTATGCTAAAATTAGAGCTTTGGCCCGAGGTGTGGGCATCAATCTCAAAATAAAGGACACATGAATTGTATCAGATGTTGCAGCCGCAACTAACCTAGTAGAAATGTATGCAAAATGTGGAAGCATAGACAAGGCATGTGAACTTTCGTAACCTTTGCTTGCAGCCTTCCTATAGATGCCAAAATGAAAGCTTTGTAAAGTATGGACATCCATCGAAGCATAAAGGATAAAGGAACTTTGTCAAATATTATAGTTGCAACTGCCCTAGTAGACCTGCATGCAAAAAGTAGAAGCGTTAACAAGGCACACAAACTGTTTGATAAAATGCCTCAAAGAAATGTGTTTTAATGGAATGCCCTAATTGCAGGATATTCTATGGTATCTTGAGACGTGAGGACATCATCACTAGGATGTGGGTATCTTGAGACGTGAGTACATCATCACCGGGAAGCTTGGAAATGACAAAGAGATCACTCAGCTTTGGAATTATATGGTGACGCCAACATAAATGCCCAAGTACGATTCTATTGATGAATCTGCTAAATCCATAAATCTTTACCACAAAAAGTGGTAGAAACATCCGGCTTTTCTTAGACATCCTCGTCTATGCGGTGATTTTATAGGGCTTCTATTAGAGTTTATCATGACCTACGCTTCAAGGCCATGGTGGTTTTTCTCTGGTTTGATCGTACTTGCAATTTTAGTGTTAACTACTGTATAAGTAGTGTGCCTTTTCAAATCTTGCCAACACAAATAAACACTATGAGATAGACAAAGACTTTCCTTCCACCTTCACCTGGCAATGGCAACAACCTCGTGAATCCAATAACAACCCCACTCTTTGCAGGCTCAAATACACTCCTCCCTTCATCCGCAGGAACCCTTGAACACATAGGCAATGAACAGAGACGCGCCCTTCACATACTCTCTGGTGGTAGCTAATGCAGCAGCAAAGTGGAGTTCAAAAACTCCTGCTTCTTTTTTGAAACTTCCCAAATGTCCATCCTCTGTGCAAGTTGCAAAATAACTCAGAAACATTTGTCCTCTGTCCTTTGTGCAAGTTGCAAACAACTCACAAATGTCCATCCTCCGCATCGTTTATCTTCATTTCCTTTTGCTTGCCTCCAACGACTTCCCCGTTGGGCCCCGCACTACACCATGCCATCATGGTATGCATGTTTCTATGTATGTTTTTATGCGTTTTTGCATGCACATAGGTGAATTTTGTCGGCAACGTCCATCCAGCCCCAGGAATGCACCGGGGCATGGATGCCTGCCCATCATGCATCATCCTGTGTACCATGTTCAATTGTACGCAGTGAATATCGATTTAACTATCCATAACTGTCCGTAACTGTCCGTCAGTGCTGCGTCCGTGCAAAAGCAGAAAATGGAGCTTTAAAACTTTAAATTTATTTTTAAAATATTCATTTTTTTTTAATATATTATAAATGAAAGAAATAATATCCTTTTAAGTTATTTCACGTCATAATTTACTAATAATTACCATTTATTATATATCATAGACATATTTATGTATTTGTCATAATAATTTAGATTTTGATATTTAAATGTGTTAAGATTTTGATGATCAAATTTATTCATAATGAGCTAAGTTATTATTTTAGGTAGGGATTGATCTATTTGAGTATAGATTGGTGAAAATTATTGTTGGAGAAGTCAATATTTGAATGCAACATATAAGTCTTTCACTAGTGAAATAAAATAAGATGTCTACAATATAAACTAAATTTCTTCCAAAATTATTAAACACGTTATAGGAATGTAATACTTTAGTAAACATATAAAAAAATTATATAAAAAGATAAACATTAAATATAATTTAAATGGACAATGATAAAATTATTTTTAAATCTCTTTTGTAAGATTGTTAATATAAAAATTATTTAAAAAAGACTATAAATTTATAATAAGATAATATTAACAATTTTTAAAATAATATTAACTTTAATACAAATATAATTCAAATAAAAATTATTCAAAAAATTAAATATTATTTTTAAAATTATTAAATATAAAAATAGTTTAAAAAACTGAAAAATACAAATACAATTCAAATAAAATGATTAAAAATTTAAATTATTTTTTAAAAATTATTAAATATAATTTTTTAAAATATAAATGTTTAATTACAATAAAAAGATGTAAACACAAACAATTTTAACAAATTTTTTATTAAAATTAAATTTAAAATGACTTTAGAAAACACTAAATTTAATAGTGCTCTCCAAAACTTACTATTCCTAAATTTATTAAAACCACCTGACAAATTTTTTATGAAAGTTGCTTCTCATGAATTTGTTATTTCACCGTAGAGTACACGCGAACTTTTATGTACCACGGCATTCACAGGGATTGATGAGACAGGCCAACCGTACAACTGGAAGGCACGGCACCGTGGGGCAACAGATAGCCATACTATGTATGGAGGCATGGCATGGCATTCATCCCCGGTGCATTCCTGGGGCTGGGTAGCCAGTGCCAATTTTGTCTAGGAGTTAGCCGGCTCCGTCTTGACACTCCTCCATGCCATTGGCTTTCTTTAGGTAGAATAGTGGGTGTATCATAATTGTTGCCTCTAGTGGAAAAGAATGTGTTTGTGCTAATATAATATTGTATATGATTGAATCTATAATTATGAAGTTGTTTGTGATTCAAAGCATATAGTAAAATATCCTAACAATGGTAATGTGTTAAAAAACACAACTTCATAGTAGATTTCCAAATTTGGTGGTATATGATGCACTTGTGTTAAGAAATACAACTAAATAGTTTGATTTGTAACTTGAAGGTACAAACACAAATGCACATATATGCATTTAGCACTAGAATTGTGTATAAACACATATAGGTAGTTGTATTTGTATATTTTGTCATATAGATGACTATATATGCATATACATAGTTGTATACATGCATGTACAACTCTAGAAAAATAATTATTCAAAAATTTAAGAAAAGTAACTATACAATTTGTAAACATACATTATATAAATAATATTTACATCTTCATATATTTTTCTATGTGGAGGAAACCCTAAAGGCCTTGAATGAGATGCCTTTGTATGGAGGATTGGTCATAGGAGAATGAAGATGGGATTATTGGTCACATAAATGAAAATGGGAAAACAAATTAGGTTTAGGATAAACATAGAGCTTGTAATGGCATAAATATGTATGTGTTAATCGATGTGAAAAGTATATAAAACATGACTTAAAATTTTGTTTGACGTGAGATATTAAACTTCAAATAATACATGTTGAAATGTATAATGTGACACATTAAATTTCTAATAAGGATGTTTAAATTATGTTTTGTCATGTGATAAATGAGGGGCATTCATGTATGAGTCCATTTTTGTGAATTTGTAGCTCTCAATTAAAAATTTCTAAAAATTTTAATGATAATTGTAACAAATGATATTTAGGATCATTAATGTACATGCTTTCATTAATGCTTGTAAATGACTACTTAAAAACTACCTTCTCATAACAACTCATCTTGTAATCCTCATTAATATCTAGAAACCTAAAAAATCTGATATACCATTTAAGAATTTCATGTGCATGAAATTAAGAGGTGTAACAGAGAAAAGTCCTCTCCCATAATAACATATAGTGAAAATTATTTTTAGACAGTCATAATTAATTTGAAATTCCAGATCTGTGACATAACGGATTCATTAAATGACGCAAATTTGTCCAGATTCATTTGAGAGAGTTTGAAGTGCAATTCTCACTAGAACAAAACACAGGATGACAGTTAATACCACCACATGCGGAATTGATCGTAACGATCTTGTCATCGCTGAGGATGTGACATTTGTCATTAAAGCTCTTAAAAGTTCAATCGCAAGTGTGAAACCAAAAAGATTCCGAGCATCTTCAAGAGACTTGATCAACGCATATGCGAATATTTCTAAAGCAAACAAAAAGATGGCCCCCAAAAGGAAGACAGCAAAGTGGGGTCATCAATGTTTGATGGAAAGAGACCCAATAATTTATTCATAGGCGCATTAGAAAGTGGGCCCATCTAGTAGGATCAGGCAAGAGTTTTAGTACATGTTTTTATGTTGAAAACATTTAGAATTATAAATTGTTTTTTAGTTAAGTGGATTTAATTTTGAAAAAAAAAATTGGAGAAAATTTTCGTGTTAAGTGTGTTTGAGTTGGAGTAGTACTGGGATGGGTAGTACTGGGATAGGCCATCCCAGTAAGGCCCAGTTCTATGAGCATCACCTAGATGCAATGAGTGCTAGGTGAACCATTCGTTATCATCAGAGATGGATTCTTGTGAACCACTACTCATGAAACATGGGTCAATGAGTTTGACTCGTAAAACTACATAGTTGAATCATGATAGCAATATCACAATTGTTTTGTAGTGAAGATGTTTTTTAGGTTAATTTTTTTATTTACGTTGAAGGCATGTCCTATATGAACTTTCAGAGTTCATTTTGCCTATCAACGGTCCAAAACACAGGATAAACTTGGTTGACATTAAAATGATTCTCAACCGTCCATCGTTTGCCGTGTTTTTTTGTTTTCCCCGCCGCTACCCTTTTTCCGATTCTCCGTCTGCACGACAGGTGATCTCATGCCCGGTCAAGTGATTTTCCCGACTGCAAATCTACAGAGTATGTCTATAAAATGAAAATTACGGGGTGAGCTCAAGCGTGAAAATAAGTTTTCGTTTTTTCCATTTGTTCAACTGTTTATTGTCGTTTTTCACTCTTTGCCCACCGTTTTTCACTGTTTTGTTGAAATATTTAAAAGTTTCCATAAGTATTTCACCAACTCTATTAGTTTTTCTTTGTCAAAACTTAATTTATTTTTCATAGTTATCATATTAGTTGATAAATTAATGTAAATAGTAAAATCGAATAAGACATTATGACACATCGAGTACTAAGGTTTTTTTTATATATCATTTTTAAAAAGTAAGAAAAAATAAATGTTTGTTCTACATTTTAAATTTAAAATCTAATTTATGTATTATATTAATTGTATTTTAAATTAAATGAAAATTACGGCCACCATAATCTGTGAGACATGGTAGCATTAAAGACCTTCTAACTATAATATTATGATGCAAAATATAAAAAAATAGAAATTAAATGAAAATTACTATGATGCAAAATAGATATAAATATTTAATATCAATATATTTATTATAAATCTATATTTTTGTTTTTTAATATCTACAAAATAAAGATATAGAATTAATTTATATATAGTTAATTTATATAATAAATATAAGATTGTTAACATAAATAAATAAATTAGTTATAATAAATATAATACTATTATTCTATAATAATAATAATATAAAAAAGCATTTTCTAAATGATCTATCAAGTGATCTTATATGCTACACAAATGTGTGAAAAAAATAAACCAATTTTTTTCCTGATTGACCTTCCACACCTCTTCGGCGTACCCATTGCACAAGGTGTGATTGCTAGTTATAGTTTATGAGGAGCACTTATGAATAGTTCATTTAAGAGCCATTGCGTTTAAGTGATGTATATATGAGTAAAGTATTGAATTTTCTCAAAACATTAATAATTCTATATTAGTTTAGTTCAAGTATACATATATTAATTTAATTCAAGTATAGTAGTTTAGAATTTAAAGATAAATTTTTAATAAGTTATTGAAACATAAGTCAATAGAAATAAATGTATTGTATAGATATAGGTATTTTTGTCAAGGATAAATTTTTAATAAGTTATTGAAACATAAGTCAATAGAAATAAATGTATTGTATAGATATAGGTATTTTGGTCTTTATATAATAAATTTGAGTACTATGAAGAAACATATAAATCAATATTTGTCTTTTGATTATTAAGTTTTTATATGTGAGGGAATCCGGTCTCTTAAAATTAAGGGTCACAATTAATCCAACTGCACCTCTCAAAAAATTAATTCTTAGTATAACATATAATCAAGAAACATTCAATCATTATCACCAATATCAACTAGAAACCCTTTTACCTTACAACTATTATAACTTTGCTAACATCTAATTATTACACAAAAAAATGAGAGTTAAAAGGAAAAATAATTAGATTTTTTAATTGAACAAAATATAAAATAAAATATATATTTTTTGGTTATATGGTACGACATTTCTCTCAAACTAATAAATTTAGGTAACTAATATAACATGGGAAGAACCCTTCTTAGGAGAGTCTAGTGTACAACTCAAAATAAAATGATTTTTAAATTGGATTTTAAGTTTTGAATTGTAATTTAAATTTGTTTTCATTCTAAATATATAAGAAGGGAAATAATGAAATATGAATTTGGTCATTTTTTAAATTTAATTAGGAACAAATTTACATGTACAAAAGTGAGCCTAATCATATTGGTGAGTGCAAATCTAAACCCTACACATAGACATGAATTATATGCATAAAAATGATTTGGTCTAAAGTTCGCCTTGATGTTTGCTTCCTATGAATAAATGGTTTGGTGTTGATAAAAACTATCGTAGGGGAGGCATGAGTGATCAAATGAAAGCATAATTAAAGCAATTAGAGTCTAAAAACACTAAGAACTTACGAAATTGAGATCATACAAACCCATACTCAATGAAATTAACTTGCAAAGCTTCAAAGATTTAATTCTAAAAAAATGATACAAATTCAAAGCAATTAAACCAAAAGAGAGTGCAAACCTTCAATCCCATTGTGGATTGATGCCAATTTGTGATGTGAATTGCTCAAATTGGGCATAATCCATGATTGCAAAAGCTTTCAATGAGAAGTGTGATTCACAAAATAGGTGTTCTAAAATGCTCAAGATTGGCTCCAGAATTCGAGTGTGCCTATGATTATGAGGATTGTGAATGAATTTCATGTTTGAAAGGCTTGTTTTATAGATTTTGAAAAATTTGATCAACGATCAAGATTTGATCTAAGGATCAATGGATGAGAGGAAATCAAGGAGATCAAAGAAGATGAAGGGATGAAATTGCTTGAGAGCCCAAAATATCCTTATTTTCATGGAAAATTGGTTGAGGATATTTTGAATTGGAGGGAAGAAGATATTTGAATTTGAATTGGGAATATTCTCTTTTTGAAAAAGAAATATTCTTTGTGCAAGTTGGAGGGTTGGAGAAAAAACAGCTAATTAAATAATTATGAAAATTATTTAATTTTGAGGATGAGAGGAGTTGAGATTTTTAATTAAATAATTGGGATTATTTAATCAAGAGGGGAATTAGCATGAAAATAATGAATTAATCAAATAACCTTAATTATTTAATTAATAGAAGAATAAAATGAACTTAATCAAATACTTGGAAATTATTTAACTAAATGGAGGAATTAGGTGATAATGAGGAAAATGATGTTGATAAGTCAAATTGAGATGTGTGATATGCTTAGGACAATTAAGGTGTCTACAAATACCATTTGAGAGTTTGCTAGGCAAAAAATGTTCTCCTTTGGTTAAATTCTTGTTGATTTAATGGTTGGTAAAAAGGATTAAAAAAAGCAAACATGCAATGGATGCCATGGATATTGATGTAAGTTAATGATACTCTATGGTGCTCCTTGATTAATAATGTGAATTGGAAAGAGAGTTTGTGGATGTGTAAATATGAATTAGGTTTATCCTTAAATATAACATTGTAACACACAAGTTAATGAATTACATACGAGCAAGTCTGCACATAACCTCCAGTTGGATGGAGTTAGCGAGAGACAAAATTAAAATTTAATATTTGAAAGTTTTGGGATCATTTATGCATTCACAAAACAAACCCAAGTGAATTCCACACCCTCAAATTTGACCTAGGACAATGAGTGGATGAATTAGGAAGAAGGGTTGATATTTGGAAATGTGTGCAAATAGAATCAAATCATTTACCAACTTTTATGTTGAAATGCCACTTGTACACCAATCATTGTGTAAAGGAAAAATCCAATTTAAATGGGCCCAAATGAAGGGGGAGTACATAGGGTATGTAATTTTCAAGATTACATAACTAGTATGTAGGAAATTTTATTACCAATCAAGTGTATATAAGTATTAAATGTATACTTCAACTTATATCCATATTCTATTATATGACAAATTTTATTATTCTTAGTTTGGAGCTTAGTAATAAATTTAATGTAAGATTGCAAAATTTTAAATATTTATAAAATAATTGAGGAAAAACTTCTTGTGCTTATATATTAATTTTATTTTTATTTGTTAAATGAATGTCTAATCAAGGTTTGTTGGTATTGGCATCATGTGATTGTTTAATTTTGGTGTTTTTGTTCTTGTTTAATTTTGGTGTTTTTGTTCTTGTCACCAAGGTTCAAACCTCGTTGGGGTGTTATTGTTGAATTTTTATGTTGGGGATGAGGCCCCCTATTTGTGAGCTCATTGATTCATAGCTCTGGGTCAAAAATATTTACCCCTCTTAATAAAAAAAGGTTTTTGCCTTTAGAAAATAAAGTACATAAGTAGATATTATAAATCTTGATCAAGAAAAAATCCCAAGTCATCCAAGTCGTAGCCTTGGGTAAATTCACATGAGGAGATTTCTAAAAATCTATTTTTTTGGTATTTTCTAGGTTTTTGTATTTTTTTATTTTGAGACCTTTATTAATGAAATTTGGTTACACAACATTTGGTCCATATACTTGCTATGTCCATCCTATATTTATTATTTCATGACTTAAGCTTGTTGGTGTTGAGAAGATACAACACCACAGAAGTCCAAAAGATCTTTGCAAGCAAATAACCTGTTACAAGGAGAAGCAAAGAGAAACAACAAAGGAAATGCTCAAGAATGTGGAGCAATGTATTCACCTGAAAATGTAAAATGAATAATGATACAAAAGATAGTTTTCAACTACATATAGATGAAAACCCTAAAAAGGAAAACCCTAGGCTTGCACAATAATAATTAATTATTATGTACCTAATGTTAGCTTAAGTGAAAAAGAGGTAAAAAGGAACTTTACGTAATTAAACAAATATCATTTAGTTAATAAAGTAAATGTCCAATTACTCTAACACCCCCCCTTAAGATAGACATAGGGAGAATTTAAAACCTAGAAGAAGCTACTGAAAGCAAAAGCAATGGGTCTCGGCAACAAGGCCAAATCAGGTACCCAAGTACAAAGAAATCTCTATGAAATGGAGAAAAGGAGAAAATCCAGTGGGAAAAACTCCTCTCCAAAAAGAGATAGAACAACACGCTGAAAGAAACATGAAGGAAGGAAGGCCTCATAAAGACCCCCCAAGGACAACTTCCTTCACCCCAAGCATAGAGCACAACTGAAGATAGCGCAGAGATGCAAAAGTTTTTGTGAAGATGTTTGCAACCTGCTCGACAGTGGGAACATACTCCAAGATGAGAGAACCATCCTGAATCAACTGTCTGATGAAATGCATATGAAGCTCAATGTGCTTCATTCGCTGATGCTCCACCGGGTTGCGTGAAATGTGTTAGCACTCTGATTGTCACACCAAAGAATAGTGGGACTATCAGGAGGAAAACCAAACTCAATCATCAACTGACGAAGCCATAAAATCTCCTGACTAGCGAGCACAACAGCTCGGTACTCAGCCTCTGTAGATGATAATGCATGAGCAGTCTGCTTCTTGCATGACCATGTGATAGGACCAGAGCCAAGACAAAAAACAAAGCCAGAAGTAGACTTCCGATCATTGACATCACCAGCCCAATCTGAGTAAGTGTAGCCAACAATGTGAGGATCCCCTAATGTGTAGTGAATTCCATATGAAGTGGTGCCCTGAATGTACCTCAAAATACGCTTGGCAGCTTGCCAATGACTCTCATGAGGATCATGTGAGAATCGAGAGACAAGACCAACCGCAAAGGAAAGATCAGGACAAGTGTGAGTCAGGTACAACAAACTGCCAACCATCTGCCTGTAAAGTGTAGAATCTACTGAAGGAGTGGGGCAAGTAGTAGTCAAAACAACCCCTGACTGAAAAGGTGTGGGGGCAGGCTTGCAATCAAGCATGCCAAAGCATTGAAGCATATCAAAAGAATACTTCTGCTGGTAAATGGAGATCCCCTCTGAAGACTGAATCACCTGAAGACCAAGGAAATAATGCAGAAGGCCAAGATCTGTCATCTCAAACTGCTCCATCAAGGCTAGTTGAGAATTCTCAATCATAGAGGATGAGCTACCTGTGATGAGAAGATCATCAACATATAACACAAGAATCAGGATCTCACCCTCAAGATGCTGAATATAGACCGTGTGATCAAAATGACAGAGTGAAACCAGTGGAGAGCAAAAAGGAGTCCATCTTCTCATACCAAGCCCGAGGGCCCTGTTTGAGACCATATAATGAACGTTGAAGTCTGCAAACCAAGGAAGCATCATGAACAAATCCCTGAGGATGCTCCATATAGATCTCCTCCTATAGGTCACCATGTAAGAAGGCACACTTCACATCCATTTGAAAAATGAGCCATCCTCTAGAAGCTGCAAGTGATAATACAAAGCAAATAGAATTCATCTTGGCGACAAGGGAAAATGTCTCAGAGTAATCAATACCCTCAACCTGTGAGAAACCCTTCGCAACAAGACGTGCTTTGTACTTATCAATAGAACCATCAGCAACATACTTGGTGTGATACAACCATCGGCACCGAACCATCTTTCTACCCTTAGGAAGAGGACAGAGATCCCATGTATTATTCCTCATCAAAGAAGAATACTCCTCCTCCATGGCACCATCCCACTCAGGGTGACCTGTCGCCTCTGAAAATCTCTGAGGATCTTCTGAAAGAGCATGAGTCAAAAGACTAGAACTCGTAGTATGAGAACGAGTGCGACGAGTGTCTAAAGGATCACCGGCCATAGATCCTGCTGCCTCAATAGTAAAGCGAGCCCATTTGGGCCTCTGAGGTGGAGCAAGTGGAGGTGGAGATGGGGGATCATCAATATCCTCATCAGAATCCTCAAAACAATCTTGAAGAGCTATAGTGGGTGGAGTAGGTAGTGAAGTGGACACTGGAGACAGGGTATCAACTAAAGGAAGGCGCTCATCAAACTGAACATCCCGTCGAAACAGGACCTCTTTGGAATCAGGATCAAACAACCTGTATGCCTTAACATCCTCACAGTAGCCGACAAAAATGAGGGGTCAACTCTTCCGCTCCATAGCTCTCCTCTGAGCATTAGGAATAAAAGCCCATGCCTCACTACCAAATACTCGAAATGATGAAATATCAGGCTTGTCATGAGACCAAGCCTCCTCAAGAGTCATATATCGAATCGCCTTGTGAGGCATCCGATTCTGAATATAGTTGGCACAATTGACTACCTCAGCCCAAAAAGACAAATCCATGGACTTGGACTGAATCATATAATTAGCCATCTCCCGTAAAGTTATGTTCTTTCGCTCAGCGATACCATTCTGCTGAGGGGTGTAGGGAACAAAAAACTGATGCTGCAAACCATGCTTAGTGCAAAAATCTCTGAAAGCCTGATTCACATACTCCCCCCCATTATCTGTACGTATCCGTCGGATAGAAAGACCAGACTGCTTCTCTACAAATGTCTTGAAGACACGAAAGGAATCAAAGACATCAGACTTGTACTTAAGAAAGTACAACCATGTGCGTCTAGAGAAGTCATCAATGAATGTGAGTACATGCTTGGCCCCTGAAAAAGAAGGAGTGGTAAATGACATGAGGTCACTATGAATCAACTCAAAGGGTGCCAAAGCACGAGTGGTACTTCCCTTCGAAAAGGGATCCTTGTGATGCTTGCTAAGCACACAACCATGACAAACACCGTCAGTGCAGGAGATCTGTGGAAGACCAAGAACAAGTGACTGTGTACTCATCTGTTGAAGATATCTGTAATTGACATGGCCCAAACGCTCATGCCAAAGTTGACTCACCGAATCTACATGTGCTATAAGAGATGAACCTGTACCCTCAAAAGGCACAAATCCATCAAATTTGTAAAGACGAGATGTGGTATCAACACTACCAGTAGCCACAACCAAATCAGAATCATGGAGGTCCCGAATAACCACATCATGTGGTGAGAACTCAACTATCTTACCAGAGCCAGTGTGGCAAATATGATAAATGGACAAGAGGTTCATCAAAATGTCAGGAACAACCAAAACATCCTGTAGAGTGCCCCCATCCAAAGAGACAGAACCTAAACCCAAGACGGAAAGCTGTGAAGAGTCACCCACTGCAATCTGTGAAGTACCACAAGAGGCAAGAGAAGTGACAAACTGCTGAGTGTGATTCATATGGTGAGAATCACCAGAGTCTAAAATCCAAGTGGACCCATTGGTTGATGCTCGTGCAATGAGAGCATGACCCTTCCCTATGGTGGAAGAAGAAGAAGACTGAGGTGAGGAGATATGTTGCTACTACATGGCGTCCTCTAAAGCCTCTAATCGTTTCCAACACCTGGAAACTGGATGACCTTGTTTGCCACAGAAACTGCAAGTGTCTCCTGATTTCTCCTTAGTCTTGGAGGAAGACTCACCAAACTTCGAAGATTTCCCATGTTTTGGATTAAATGGTGGTTTAGAATCAGACTTAGGAGGCGGTTTGGAGGAATGCTCACTACCTGCAAAATCTTTCTTGGGCCTCGGTTTCTGCTTTTGTTTCCCCTTCGGTGACTGAGCAACCAATGCTTTGATCTTTGAACCTGAGAGCATATCCATATGAGAAAGGTGAGACTGCTCCTGAGACAAACGCTCACAAAACAAATCAAAGGTAGGCATGGTAAAACTGGCACCCAAACCATCCATGGTGGAGTAGAAGGAGGAAGCAAATATCTGAAATGGATCACGAAGCTTCGAAAGAATCAAGTAAATGCACTTTGTGTCTGTCTTGTTCTTCCCACAACCCTGTAAAATAGTGCAGATAGTTTTGAACTTGTTCAAAAAATCCTCAATAGTGGGAAATGAATCAGATAATAATGAAGTCAGTTCTGCCTCAATCTGTAATGCACGAAACTCATTAACGGTCCCAAAAAGTGTCTCAAACTTTAGCCACATGGCTCGAGGAGTGAGCAAAGCATCAAGGTGAAACAAAAGACTGTCTGAAACATGCATGCATAACAAACCCATAGCCTCATCCATCTTGTTCTTGTGCTGCATAATCTCAAAAGGACACTGCAACTAAGGCTGAACCTCATCTAAACAAGACCATAACCCTTGTGTCCTGAGTAGCCTCATCATACGAGACTTCCAAGTGTGATAGTTATGTGATGTGAGTAGCTCAACTGAAGAGTCTGCCATGAAACCTTGCACCTGTACCTACTTGTGTTTTTTATTATTATGTGATCTTTCAGAATAGACAGAAGATGCAGAAGGGTTTGTATTTTTGAGAGTTTTGGTGTTCTGGTTTTCTAATATAAATGACAGAAAGCAAGCGAAAAACACCCCCCACAAAAGATAAACCCAAACCCTAGTACAAACTAAGAAGAAGGAAGCAATGCATAAGCAAAAATTACTTCAAAAACAAATTCTCGTGTACTTGGTGAAAATTATGAGAAAATAAATCACATTATTGAATAGATCATGTTGAGAGCTTTCCAACGCCTATTCAAGTTTGAAAAACGGAGTCCGTTTGCATCTTCTATGACCCCAGAAGTGAAGAAAGAAGGCATCACTTTGACTGGTAAAAAGTATCTAAATTGGTAAAAAATTTATAAAATTACCTACACCATCAGATCAATGCCGAGACCAGCTTTCCATCACTTCTTTCTATTAGAAAAACGGAGCTAAAACGCTCGATTTCGTGAGAGAGCAAAAAAAATGCCCTATTAGACCCCTCTAGCACCCGGGAGCTTAAAAAAAGGGCCCTTGGTCGCGTGGGCAAACCAGGGGGCTGAAACTAGCAGAGCCCTTGGTCACCATATGACCGGGCAAGGGTTTGTTTGAAGCCCGCGAGGGCTGAAGAACCGACTCGAGTCGGCGAGCCCGGCGGGAGCAAGTCAACGAGCTCGTAGGTGGCGAGCCCGGCGGCGACGAGCTCGACGATGGCGGACTGGGCGAGGCGGTCGGGGAGCGGACGCGGTGGAGTCAGGTGGAGCACATAGGGAGCTAGGTGAAGCTCGGGTGGCGACCGGGCGGGTGGAGCCAGGCGGGGTCGGCGCAGTGGCAGCGGTGGGAGCTCGGCGGCTGAGTGGAGCGCGGGTGGCGTCGGAGCGGCATGCTGGTGGTCGCTTGGTGGCGGGTGGGCGGCGACTGAAAAATACACGGGCCACATAAAAATTTATCAAAACCTTTGTTTTTAATTTTTTTAATATTTTTTTTGCCTTTTTTTTCTAAGGGGACCGTACGGCCAAACCCTAAATTTTTTTTTGCAACCCTAGTTGACTGTGGCCAAAATCGACGATTTGATAGTCATTTAAGGGGTTTTTGGGCGCTACGAATCCAATGGCACTGTCCATTTGAGCCCAAAGTGAACCTAAAATTCAGAGTAGGCTGAATCCACCCAAAAAAAACCTTAGAACCCTAGATTTGCTTCCAATGCAAAATCTCAAAACAAGAACAAGCAGCTACAAATCTGAAGCTCTGATACCATGTTGGTGTTGAGAAGATACAACACCATAGAAGTCCAAAAAATCTTTGCAAGCAAATAACCTGTTACAAGGAGAAGCAAAGAGAAACAACAAAGGAAATGCTCAAGAATGTGGAGCAATGTATTCACCTGAAAATGTAAAATGAATAATGATACAAAAGATAGTTTTCAACTACATATAGATGAAAACCCTAAAAAGGAAAACCTTAGGCTTGCACAATAATAATTAATTAAGTAATTAATTATTATGTACCTAATGTTAGCTTAAGTGAAAAAGAGGTAAAAGGGAACTTTACGTAATTAAACAAATATTGTTTAATTAATAAAGTAAATGTCCAATTACTCTAACAAAGCTCTTCAACACAAATACATATTTTATATTTTGAGTAGCAAGCTAATATTTATAACCTTGACAAGTATTAAACAACTCTAACAAATATTTTCACTTTTCTTGAAAGTTAATATTTATCGAATTGTTCATTTTAAAATTCAAGGAGTACATGGTTTACTACCAAGTGTGGTGACTCTTTGATTCTCACCAAGAACCCTAAAATATTATTTTTAGTTAGTTTTTAGTTTGTTGTATCAAAATCTACATAATGCCTAGATTTGAAGCATGTAATTAGAGTAGAAGTCATACACCTCTCCCATAGAGTTTTCCTATTTTTTATAAGCTCTCAAGTAAAATACGAATCTACTTTTTTCAGCTATTTACTAAGTCTCAATCTTGTATTATCAAAGGTTTATTTAATTGTTATTTATAATATATATTTTTAGACTGTAGGAATCGGTCGGGTATCTGTCCCCCTATAAACTGCAATGCGCTTGATAAAAAAAATTCACGTGATCGGTGGCACTAGCACGACACACCCTCTGGTACCACGGGGACACTAGGGAGACTAGACCTTATGACCTCTTTCCTGCAACATGATGCTTTAGCTAATCGAGCTAGGCCCACCGCCCCTACTAATAATAAATTTAATTCCTTAATTAGTGTAATATATTTTGAATTGCTAATTTAATTTAGATCAATAGTATTATATCCTACTCTATCCTACATGAAGTATCAAAAATAATCAATATATCCAAAACTTGGGTTGAAGATAGCATATCCATTAGATTATCTTATTAATAGACACAAACATTTACATATGGTTACCAAATAACAAGTTAATGATTTCTTATATCCCTTCAAAGTGTTGATTAACCCACTTCTTTAAAGAAAAAATTAGAAGATGATGAACTAGTTTACACAACTACTCTAAGATACCTCAATTACATGACAAGTCCCACTAGAAAGATCATTTGTGGCTAGGATCCCTTTAAAGTCCTAGTAGAATTTGTCATCCCTAACTTTTGTTATAAATTAAGGTAACTACTATATATGAAAATATAGTTACAATTGTTAAAATAATTTAACTAGTAGCAAACCAAATGAAGATTGCAAGAAAATAAATCTACAACACAAAAAGTATGGAACAATAAAATAAACACATAAAACAATGTTTACACAAAGAAACCATTTTTAGAAAAATTTCCACCAAGAAGAGAGGCTCGAGTTCATATTGTCTTCGTAATAAAGATTACATACAATCTTTCAACACCTACATACATTTTTTTTTACATACTTCTACCTCCCTTAGCACCTATTTTATAGTATTTTTGCCCCCTAAATTGAGCGTCCAAGTTGGCTTACACATTATAATGCCCTCCTTGGAAGAATCCAAGCATTGATTACATATCCCAATCTAGGTTACAACTCACTAAATAAAATTAAGACATAGTTTGTCCTTGTGGACACCTTGTTTGTGCACATCCCAAAGTAATTTTTGTCTTCTTTCCCAAGGTGTTATAACTATCCAAAAAATGATAATAAGAGTCTGAAATAACCTCATGGGAATTCAGGTGCAAAAAAAAATCATAACCTCCAAGATGCCTTTTCAATAAATAGTAACTTCATATATGTTCAAAAATAGTTACTGCCCCCAGTAAATAAAAATTATTGTACTATTAAAACCCTAATGGTAAAAAAAATACTACTAATGGCGATCCCTTATCCAGTATGGATGAATTATAAATGATATTAGGATTTAATTAAATATACAAAATGGCAAGGTCGATGACACCTTAATCTTGACAATTTTGAGGGATAATTTGATGTAGATGTCGTTGGTGACCAATTCCTAAATTGGAAAATTATTCCTTTACATATAATTTTTTATATTTTAAGAAAATCACATTTTCTCTCTAAAAATTGAACCCTTTGTTTAAAAATGATGCAATGATAGCTTAATAGCCAAGGAGGAATCAAGGGGGGGCCATTTTCATGAGATTATGAAGGCACATCCTAGTTAGATTAATAATAAATGGGTTCTAAAGGTGGTTTTGGAAGGATTTTCTCAAAACCCATTGACTTGTTCCCTTTAAAAATTTAATATGTTGTGATGAGCTTATTTATCAATCATTAGTGTTTAATAAGATGCCATGCACGAGAGATGTAGCTATCAGTCAAGTTGGAGGAGGAGAAAATGAGGATCTTGAGAAAGTTCATGATTTATTTCCATGGTTGTTTGTTAAAAAAGAAGTGGAGTAGAGAGTGGAGAAGAAAAGCCTCACATGATTGAGCTAATCCTCAATATAAGCTATTCAGACTTCAAAATCTATTTGGTGGGCTAGATGTAGTTTGGTTATTTTATTTACTTCTAAAATTTCCAAAAATATTGAATGGTTATCTCCATGGCCTCTAGCTCGAGAAAATATTATCCTCCTAGTTATGCTAGCTTAGCAATCTAAGGTAATATATGTCCCCAATTTTTTTGAGAGTCACTACTTGAGGTACAACACCCAAGAGAAGAAAAATTCATAAGAAACTAAACATAATGTAAGGAAAGGGACAACCATCCAATTAAGGATTTCATCTCTAAGTCCATAGTTTTTAATTTAATTGTATCATTACCTTTTCCACTCTAACCTTGAAATTGCAACATGAACTCTTATTTCATACCATCAACTTCAAATCACTCATGAAATAGTTCATCTACAACTAGCATGCTTGGTTTGGTGGCTAGTACAAGGATGATTTCATGAAAGAGAAGGCCAAATTTGTAGAAACAAGGGATGGGAGAAGGGATATGAGGTAACAAATTGAGATATGGAAAGAAAAAGAACGAAAGTAAATGTAATATATCCATCAAACAAAGAATGACACATGTAGTAGGCATGCACAAAATTATAATGTAAAATTCTTGAAGAACTTTTTGAGAAGTATTATACATTATAAAGGAACTTGTACTAGCACATATAAGTAGGAAAGATGGCATCCTAGGAGCATGTGGCATGAATGGAAATGTAGAAGAGGAAACAAAGAGCGAAGATGGAAGATAGGATAATGAAAATAAGTAGTGTGTGGAGGGGAGGGGAGGGGAGGTGAAGATTGAAGAATTAAGTGGAAATAGGATTCCTAAGCGAGTCATATTTTAAGATTTGTGATAGATTAGGTCTCAATCAAAGGTGGGGGCTTTTGACTATGCATTTGCTAGGTGATTGATTGGGAAATTTTTTATGTAAGGAAAAGTTTGAGAACCCCATTAAGGCTTGTTAGACCAAGAAACTCAATAACATTCAACCTAAAATATAATAAAAACACTATTAACCACATAGAGGTAGAAAATAAAGACAAGATCTTTATTGATTTCAAGAGTTCAACATGTACAATAGGGTGTGGGGGTTGAATTACAATAGATCCAAACAATTTACTTTCAATGCTAAAAGAGAAAATTCTTGAATCAACAAATTCTTTTCTATGATAATGAAAAGGGTACTTATCTACATCAAGAAACTATTGCAATACCCAAAGGTTCAAGAAAACCCCTTAAATAGGATGCATCCTTAAATCCAACTTATCCACTTCAGGCACAAGTATTTTAAGTGAAATCTCAGTTTCATTGTTGTGCCCTTCTTTATTTTGTTGTTGTTCCATTCTTAGTCCCTGGTTATGTGCAGTAAAAGTTTCTCGATGATATTTATATATGCATTATTTTCCCTTTTTCATCATTCAATTTGAACCCTATGTTACCATTACTTTCTTTATACATAATTTTCTAACTAATTATATTTATATATTAAAATATCTATTAATTTTTTATTATATTGATATAAGAGAATCATTTTAAAGATAGCATAATTTTACATATTATTTTTTTACTTTTTATGAACAAAATAGTTATCTTTCATAAGGGAAGTTGGAAATAGCTTATGAATCATTACACAAATAATATATTGTTTACGATTTGTACAATTTTATTCCATTTTTACTTCTATATATTTTCCTATCGACGTAACCCTTACACCCCTAATACAAATACTTCTGTATATTTTCATATCGATGTAACCTTTGAACCCGTGATGCAAGTGCTAGTGCAAATTCCAATTAATTATACTTTAGCAGAAAATTTAAGAAAACCCTCATCCAGCTGAAAACGTTGAAGTCGCTACACTAACAGTCAACGTGTGTATGGGAAGCCCAAGTGTAATCATTTCGATATCGTGGAAGTAGAAGAGGACAAAATGGAGTATAAAACCATCAAGGCCATTAACATGTAGAGGCGACCAACTATTATCGGAATATGAGAAAATAGATATATTAATTAAAGATCTAAGACTCTTATAATTTAAAATATTAAAAAAAATGCTGTTTAAGAAGTTGTTTTAATAAGTACTATTATTCTGCTTACCCCAATAAAAAATAATCAATATATTAAAAAGTGCCTTTTCCCCAAAAGATTTTTAAAATAAACATGCTTATTAAATTGCCAAAAACAATATCTTTTCTTGGAGTAGGTGAAAGTTGTAATCACTATGGGCAAGGCTTTAGACTCAATGGTCTATCATTATTATTATTTAAGAAGATGTTCACACATTTGTATACAACTTCAATTTTAAGTTTGTTTCCGATTACTTTAGTTTGTGTGCTTCTAACGTTTTATTCCATATGTTCACATGTGAATAAGTGTATACTCAAAGAAAATAAATAAATCGGAAGGTTAAATTATCTTGACAAAAACCAAATAGAAGTAAATAAAGATTATATCAATGTTAAGTTTTGGCAAAAGAGTAAAGATAACACTTCACATAATAAATATTTTAGAATGTATCCTAATAAAAAAAATTAGGATTTATGATTAGGATTGATAATTGATTGTGTAATAAAATCTATAATTAATATAAAAATTAATAAAATATTTGAAAGATATTTAAGTAAGTGAGAAAGATTATGTTAGATATTGTGAATTGATGTATTTGAAAATTAAAGTTGATTGGATGATTATTACATAGTAAAAAAATGGTTGCATCATTATTTGGATTACATTAATAAGTGTGAAACTGATTTTTATGAGCGTGGAATTAAATATATTTGTAGAATTGAATATAAGGTTGTTAATTTAAAATTCTTTAATTTAGGTCTTTGTTATCTATTTGCTTCTACATTTGTGATCTATAACTAAGGAAATAATGTCCATGAACATTGTTGGAGAAATTGTTAGACAAAGGGTCGAGGGCCCTAGCTTGATTGGCTAAAGCATCTTGTTGTAGGCAAGAGGTCATGAGGTCCAATCCGCCCGTCCTTATGGTACCAAAGGGCGTGACGTGCCAACATTGTCGATAATGGTAAAAAATTTACCAGGTACACTATAAGTTATAGGGGGGATCACTGATTCCAGAAATCTAAAAATAAATAAATAAATATTAGACAAAGATTTATCCTCCTTTGGTCAAGTTCCTAGGAGAGTTGATTTAATGTTGATGAACAAAGATTAAAGACAATAAATAATAATGCAATATGTTCTTAGGATGTTGATGCAAATATTGATGTTACAAGATTATGCTTTTTAATACATTTATGTGTTAGATTCCTTCCATCCTTGATAAATCCTAGATTATTCAATGAATTAGGGTTAGTTCTTAATTACACCATCCTCGTGTGTATTTTTAAATAATTAATGCCTCAGTTGACACATAATAGGTAGTAGGAAATTGATAATGTAGTCTAAAATTCCAAATTTGAATGTAATGGTTTGGGGTTAGATATGTGGATGCAAAAATGACCTAACAATCCCATATTGTTAAAACATGAAAAGATGAAATAAAAATTATTTTACCAAATTTCATACATAAACACACAAATATAGATTAATTAATATATGGAACCTTATCAATCATTAATATACAATCTCACCATTAAAGGAGTCTTCACTCTGACTCCATACCAAACCCAAAAAAGGTAACCTAAGATAATTATACCTAAATGTTAAAGTTTAGGTACGTGCAAATAAAACAATATTTTAAAAAGTTTTACTTAATTATGGTCTAGTATTTGAGACGAGGTGTCTTTCATGTAAATATATAAGGTTCAAAACTTAATGGGTTTAGAGTTCTTCCTTGTGGGATGCAGTCCTTGGATATCACATCTTGAATCCCTTTGTCAATCCATCCCCTATCTATCCCATCTTGATATCTTCAAACTATCTAGATCTTGAACCTTGCATCCATTTTATCGACTATCTACAATCGCTCCACTTCATCCTTATCTCTAGACTTGCTTTTCCCTTGTCATTGACCTTATAAAATTGATAATCCCATATGTAGGAGTTTATGGTGAACTCCTCAACACCCCAAGATCACAGGTTCAAGAAAAAATAACTTCCACAAGAGAGATGGTAGATGGTTAAGGATGCAAGAATACCAAAATAGCAGTCACAATGAATATGACAATGCACATATGGATCCTTACTTATATAGGCAAGGTGAGGAATATGATTACACAAGATCATTACAAGTGTCTTAATCCTATGACACGAGGCAACTAATTCATAACAACCTAGGACATAAACATTAAATAAATGCCAACTAGATAAGATAAGTGACAACTAAGCTTAACTAGAAAGATTCCTTCATAGGATCTTAGTGGACTTAATAATGTAAATATGACCTGGATAGGTAAAACAACTATTTACACCAACACCCCCCCTTAAGTACAACTTAGGGAGTACTTATGCAAATGACACAAAGATGGGTCCCCACTATGAGGCCATGTTAGGTACCCATGTACAAATGCAAATGTAATCTCTCACAAACAGACAAAAGGAGAAAACCCAGTGGGACAAAAATCTTCCCTAAAAAAGAGAAATATAATAATGATCTCCATCAAAAATGAGAGGACAAAACCCCATTTGAGCAAAAAGACCCCCCATAAGAGAGAAGAAGAAGAGAGACCATGCAGCCCCCTTAATTAAAAGATTCATCACAAGTCCAATCAATCTCCATCCACACAAAGGATGACATGAGAGACCATACAACCCCCCATAATGAGATAACTTGCTGCAAAGAAGCACTATAAGCACACTTATGGAGTAACACTAGAATCCTTAATTTGGCAAGCAAAGGAAATATAATTTTGTTTGCTAGAAACCATATTAAAGTCACTCAAGTACTCAAGTCAGAATCATGATAAAGCAATAGTAGACCCGATGCCAAGGAACACTGGAAAACTCTTAAACTGGCACAACCCTAGAATCTATGAAGCAAAAATTGATTAACGAATGATTTGGAACTGAAATGAAGTGCATATATCAAAAGTGCACCGTCCCAACTATCAAAACATCCAAGTAATCTCTAGGACACCCATCGGGCAAGAATTGAAATAATAATCAACCTAGGATAGATACAAAAAATTGCATGGATGGCAATGTAGAGTTCAATACCTTTCCTGAAGAATCACAAAATGTCAGAGATTGTGGAAAAAAATTATGAGCTCAGGAGCCATAAAATAAGATTCGACTTCAACCAATAATAAATGCCATAAAATAGATTTTTTTTTTAAATAACCTGTATCGAGCAACAAAATTGATGAAACCAACTTTTTGACGATATCTCATTAAAAAAAATCCCTCCTCAATTGCAAGTTATAACAAGATGAAAAAGGCCCTATCTAGGAATATGTGACTAAATAGGTAGAAAAATGTAGCCCTCGAGGGCTAAAAATCATGACGGTTGGATGCCCATAGGACAACGATCAACATATATGATTTAAAAAAATGTCATTGCGAGCAGTGTCGTTGAGGCGAGGTGCTCAGGGGGTGGCGAGCAGGGCCGTGCCGCTTGGGGCATTAAGCCCCCTCCACTAAGCAGAGGTCATAAGCAATAGGCTCCCAAAAGCACATGTTGGGAAAAACAATGTCAGCATAATAATATAGTCGATAATTAAATGTTTAAAAAAATAATTTTAATATATAAAACAAACCTGCTGAAAAATGTACCATCATAATTAAACCAATTGTTTTGACAGGGAAACACACAAAACATTGTAGACAAACTGAGTATCCTGATGATATAGAAGGGAATATTCCCATAATATATTGCATAAATACCTTAGAATATTTTTTCAACCTAACTGCAAACTATCGATTTGTATTGTACGGTTGTACGACCATATGGCCTAAATTGTTTTGCCTCACACCCTGATAAAAAGTGTCAGATTTCGATGATCTAGTAGTCAATCCTTAGGTTTTAAGGCCTTTCAGACACAATGGAGAGGTTCTTAAGGCCCCAAATCATACCCAACAAAAAATTCATGCAAAGATTGGTCCCTTAGATCTGGGAATAAATTTGCAACACTGAAGCTCTAATACCATGTAGGAGTTTATGGTGAACTCCTCAACACCTCAGTAAAATTTTCATGCCAAGATTGGTCCCTTAGATCTGGGAAAAAAATTACAGCACTGAAGCTCTGATACCATGTAGGATTTTATGGTGAACTCCTCAACACCCTAGGATCACCTTCAAGACAAAATAACTTCCACAAGAAAGATGGCAGAAATATCATGCTATGATTAAGGATGCAAGAATGCCAAAATAGCAACCATAATGAATATGGAAATATATATATGAAGCCTTGCTTATATAGGCAAGGTGAGGAATAGGATTAGACAAGATCATGACAAGTGTCTTAATCCTATGACATGAGACAAGTGAGTCATAAAAACCTAGGATACAAGCATTAAATAAATGCCAACTAGATAAGATAAGTGACAACTAATGCTTAACTAGAAAGATTCCTTCCTAGGACCTAAGTGGACTTAACAAAATAAATAGGACCTAGATAGGTAAAACACCTACGTACACCAACACCATATAATAATAAAAACATAAGACTGATCGATCAATCCATCCAAGCACAATAAAGTCACATATGTGTGGCTAATCTAAAACCCAAAGCTCTTAGCCATCCAAACATAGAAATAAAACATAATCCAAATAAATCTCACCAAGAAGCTTAACACCCATCCAAAAGCATCCATAAGCTTTGTTCCCCATCTTGTTACAAGCTTTGTTCAACTCTAAACAAATAATTACATTTTTATTGATGTCTATCATTCCTAATCCTTATGCTTCTTGTGTGTCTTCTTATTTTGCTTTGCATCTATGTTGGTCCTTGGGGAATTTCATGAAAATAACGTCATGGTATTTCATATCATGGTGCCATATATCCTATGCCTTCTTGTAGATCTCTCTTTTAGGTCAATTCTACAACACATGGCAATAATGTCATCATGGTTTTCTATATCATGATGCATCCTATCATATGTTATAACAAACACCATGTTAATCAAAATAATTGAAACCTCATGCAAAATTTATAACATGTACTTTAACAATAAAAGTTATTCATCCCCCATCATAGCCACTCCAACTACCCCTTTATCATATCTATCTCTTTGTCATCTACAAACAGATCTAAAAACAATAAACATTTCATATATCACCTTTATTTGTGCATCATTATCATTGATCATTCATTTTTCACCGCTCCCTTCCATTTATTGTGAATCTTTTCATCCTTAACAACTATCCTTTAACTAATTCTATCTATCATCACATATTCCTTCATCCATCATTAATACCAAAACCCATCTATGTCTTCCATTCATACCTAGCCATCTCATCTCTATTTTATTCATTTTGAGAGTGTCATGTGCTTCAAACTTGCATATCCCCTCGAGGGGCATCTCCAAACTATATCAATCCTAAAATTATCAAAATATCAATACTTAAGGCATGTTATCTCACCCCACTTAGTATTTATATCTACTTTATTTGAAACACTATTACTTTACAACACTATTTCAAAGAGGGGTAAAATTTAGACACTTAATTCTCACCACTTTCTAGTGTCACGCCTAACATCACATTCTAATACCATGTTGACATTTTGCAATTTTCATGTTAATTCCCCGATTTATTTACCTCCACCAATTTATTAAATAATTGATTTTATCTAGTTAATTAGGCTAGTGCTCATCCATTTATTCCAAAATAAATTAAAAAATCTATTTTCACATATTCTCCGCATATAATTAAAAAATATAACTATCCACTCATATTCCATCATAACTCCTTCATGATTCCCTTTTATTTTTAACCCATGCATAATTAATTAGCATAGATAAACAGATAAAAATGATTAATTATCCTCATCCATTTTAGATCCCATCAAAGAACCACCGTAACTTGCTCTCAACTATTCTTATTTAATAAGATTCTCCATTGGTCTCAATCAATTTCCATTATTTGTTCAAGATTGAATCCTCACTGTTCACTTCTTCAACCAAATATCTATAGAGTTTAGGTAATTGCAAATGAAACAATAGTTTTTAAAGTTTTTCTCAATTATAGACTAGTGTTTGAGATGCGAATAAATAAGGTTCAAAACTTAATGGGTTTAAAGTTCTTTGTGTTGCATAGTCCTTAAAGATCACATCTTGAACCCCTTTGTCAATCCATCCCCCACTCATCCCATCTTGAATTCTTCAAACTATCTATCTTGAAACTTGCATCCATTCCATCCACTATCTACAATCCCTCCATCCAACCCTCCCTTCATCCTTGTCTCTAGACTTGGTTTTCCCTTGCCATTGGTTATAAAATTGAGATAATCCTAGATCTATTAATAAAAACACAAGAATAATCAAAATCAATCCATCCAAACATAAGTAATCCATCCAAGCACCAAAAAAATCACATTTGAGTGGCTAATCTAAAGTCAGAAGCTCCTAGCCACCCAAACATGTAACAAAGCATAAATAATCCATACAAATCTTACCAAGAAGCTTAGAACCTATCCAAAAACATCCAAAGGTTTTGCTCCTCATCTTGCTACAAGCCTTGTTTATCTCTAAAAAATCATTATGTTGTTATTAGAATATATTATTTCAAATCGTTACATTATTTTTAGGATATATTATTCCTACATCAATAATGATGCTATGTGTATGGGTTACGAGTACTCGACTTGTGGCTACTTTAACTCTTAAATAAACTATATAATCATTATTATAATCATATATAAGTATATAAGTTGTCATAGGGTTATATTTAATCATCTAAGTCGACCTAGGTGGTAGGTAAGGCATAATTAGGTATAGAAGAGCTAGTGGCTAGTTGTTATCATGTTAAGTATTGTTTTTTATTGAAGATTATTAGAGTTATCCCCCTCAAAGTGGATTAGAAGGTCGTTCCCTCAAAGTGGCATACTATTATCAAGTATTTGTAATACATTCCATATTATATTTATTGCTTGTGTAAGTTGTTACACTACAAATGCTATCATAAATTAATTGATCTTTGATGTTTAGCTTTACCAGGGGTAAAGTATTGTTTATTCTTTGGATTTTTATATTTTCCTTGCTTATTCATCTTCTTTGATTGATTTTTATTTATATTGGTCCTTGGGGCACTTCATTACAATAACATAATAGTCTTTGATATCATGGCGCCATATGCCCTCTTATGATTTTATCTATTGGGTTTGTCCTACAACACATGACAACAATGCCATTGTGGTTTTTCATATCATGATACATCTTGTCATATGCTATAACCAACACTAAGTTGCTCAAAATAATTAAAACCTTGCACAAGATTTATATCATGTATCTTAACAATAAGTCATTCATCCTACATCATATCCATTCCACTTAGCCCTTTATTGTATCTATAACTTTGTCATCTACAAATAATTTAAAAATGAAACAACCATTTCATTTTTCACCTTTATTCATGCATCATTATCATTGTTCATTCATCTTTTACCCCCTTCCTTTAATTGTTAATCTTTTCATCCTTATCATCCTTATCATCCATCCTTTAACTAACTCTATTTATCATCACTAATCCCTTCACCCATCATTAACACCAAAACCAACATATCTCTTATATTCATCCCTAATCATCTCATCTATATTTCATTCATTTTGAAAGCACACCCATGTTCTTCAAACTTGCCTATCCTCTCAAGGGGGCATCCCTAAACCAAATCAAATTCTAAAACCAAATTTTTAATGCTTGGGGCATGCTATCTCACCTCTTCGAGTATCTATATCTACTTTCTTTGAAATGTTGTTACTTTATAATGCCATTTAAAAGAGACAAAATGCAAACACTTAATTCTCATTGCCTTCTAATGTCATAGCTAACATCACATGGGTGAACCCACAAAAGTGGTTTACAATTTGAGTGAGGAAGGAAAACTTCCAAAAACCTCACCCATGCAAAAACAATTCGTTTCGAGGGGTTCGAGAAAAAATTAATGTTCGAATGAACCCAAAAGGGGTTCGGTCGAACCAGGGTTCGAGCGAACCACTTTGCATGTGGGAACCGAAATTTCCCATTGTGGAAAGGGGGTTTGATCAAACCCTGGTTTGACTAAACAAGGGTTCGAGCGAACCCCCTTTTTCCCACATTCCCACCCTCTGACACAAAAAGACTCCAAATTTTCGCCCTTCGAAGCTCAGGTTGAGGATGAAAATGGAGGAGACTTCACAGACCCAACTGGAAGATGGTAGTCCTCTGAATGAGCTATCCAACGAATATAATTTTAATATGTTTTGGTTTTATTATGTATGTGTTTTTTTAGTTTTATTAAACATAGGTTTTTCACCGAAAATCAAGTTCTTTGTTTTGCACATGTGGAAAAATAGCAAATTATCAAAATAAATTTTTTAAAAATATGTTCGTGCTGGGTATTGATGTCCTTGATCCATTAAATTTTTTTTTGAATTTCAATACATACAGAAAAATTTATGTTGTATACAGTTCGCTTATGTCTGAATTGTAATTGGTTTGACTTCAAAACTTGATTAAGGAAAAAATATTCAATAAAAAACTATGAGACCAAAAGAAAGTGCTAGATATTGTAGTTACAAATCTAAATTCAAAAAAATTAGAATTTTATCCTTCATACAAAAAAAGTTATGTTGTATATGATGAGCGTCACTTTTTAAAAAGTGTTGTTTTCTTAAAAAAACCAGTTTTCATAGGAGATGGAAAAAGAAGTGCAATCTGATTCCAAAAATTTTGAAAAAAATATTTTTAGAATCTAGAGACAAAATGTGATGAGACTCTAGTTTGCATCATTTTCAAATTCCTCACGATTTAGCTGCTATAGGTGCCTGAATGTGATGATTTAGTTAAAAATAATAATTGCAGTGTCCAGTTTGACCAAAAATTGTAAACCACTATTGTGGGATCACCCACATCCTAATATCATGTCAACATTTCCTTATTTCCATGTTAATTCCCTTTTTTATTTACCACCACTAATTAATTAAATAATTCATACTATTTAGTTTATTAGGCTAATGCTCATCCATTTATTCTAAAATAAATAAATAAATAAATTATTTTCACTTATTTTCCACAAATAATAATAAAATTTAATTATTCACTGATAATCCATCATAACTCCTCCATGATTGCCTTCTATTTTAGTTCATTCAAGATCAAATCCTCACCATTCACATCTTCAACCAAACATCTATAAATTCAACCCAATCTTTCATCAAAAGAATCCACTATCTTTAAAGCAGATAGGTTACATCTTGAGCAATCAACTTCAATAAAGAGAGTTTTGTTTGAACTCTCCTTAACTTGATTGGAGGTATTGCTAATTTAGAAGTAGAGGGTTTAATATTGGTTTGATTTAGAATAAGAGGGTTTAATATTGTTTTAATTTCTTTGCATGTTGTTATGAATTTTGCATATAAGCTATAAAATATAAAGTTTTGATTCAAAAAGGTGCACATGTGATATTGTTGAGGTGAAAAATTGTATTTGTGATCCCATCTAAGACATGAAATGTTTTGGCTAGCAAAATAAAGACATTCAGAGTAAAACAAGTGCCATGAAGTGGCTAGTACTTGCCTTTATAGTATTATAATTATTATTTTATAGATTTGAAAAAAATTAAATGTAAGTTTTATTAATGTGAATAAAAATAAATGTAAGTTTTGTTAATTAAGTGTTTTAGTATTGTTAATTAGTTCTTTGCATGACCTAACCCTAATCCTAACTGACACTCTAACTCTAATTCTAACCCTAACCCTAACCCTAACCCTAACCCTAACAATAAATTCTAAACCATTATCCTAATCTTAGACCTATTTGTAACCCTAACTATGGTCGTAAACGTAACCCTAACAATAAAGAATTGTAGTGACATTACAAAAAAAATCTTTAAATTAATATTAAGAATATGATTTGAAATAAAGATATTAGATAAATACAATTTCAAACATTATATCTATTAATCATATTTCAATGATTTTTATTAATAGTATTTTAACTAATTGCAATAATATTGCCTCAGAATGAAATAAAATATACCCTCAATTTTTGAAGTTTTGAATTAAAATTCAATTATTATTATTTTTAAATATATGTAAGGTGTGTACACAACTAATTTTTACGGGTAGCAATTCCCTTCACCTAATCTCTCCCGCGTGTATGTTGACAAACTCACCCATTAAACAAAACTAGTCAAAAATATAAACCACAAGAATAAAATAGTCAGTTAGTTTTTTTTTTTTTAATTAATTTTTTTTCCTACCGTATTGTGAAGGCGTAATGTGGCCACGCTCTTCGACTGGCCTACATTTTCCCCTCCAAAGTAGTTTACGCCTGAAATGGCCAGCCGTAGATTCGCACCACAGCCCAATCTAGACCGTCGATTCAGTCCTCGGAAATCGTCAAACCTAGGAAGAATTAGGCGCCGTCTGATGCGGCAACGGACGGTCGAGATCAAGTTTCTCCATACTGAAATCTTTGCGAGGAGATATAAAAAACAGTCTAGGAGTGCAATTCTGTACAACGGATAGCAATAGCAACGTCGATCCTTTAGGAATCCGAGCGAGGTAGGCATTTCAGCCAATGCCCACAGATTTTAGGCAATGAGCAGGGTTCGGTTTTGCCGGGTCTTTGATGATCTGATTGATGTTGTTTACAGAGTTTTGAACTATCTGTATCGAAATTGATCGAAGTAGAGAAAATTTGGCGATACCCACAAAGTTTTTGGGCAATCTACTAAGATTTGGCGATGCTCATAAAGCTGGTGATCTGATTTGAGAGATTTACACGATTTTGCTTGATTTTGTTTTGCAGGCGAAGTGAAGAAAGCAATCATGGTGAAGGTTTATCCACAAGTGAGCGAGGAATACAAGAAGGCCATTGACAAATGCAAGAGAAAGCTGCGAGCTCTCATTGCCGAGAAAAACTGTGCTCCTCTTATGGTCCGGATCGCGTAAGTAGCATGACAGTAATCATTAGTAATTTTTTGCATCTAGCTTTTTGGCATATGGTCATATGGATAAGCTGCTTAAGTGTCCTGTTGGGTTTTTGTTGTGCAGGTGGCACTCTGCTGGGACTTATGATGTGAAGACTAAGACTGGAGGGCCTTTTGGAACTATGAGATATTCTGCCGAGTTGGCTCATGGGGCTAACGCTGGCCTGGATATTGCCGTTAAGTTGCTTGAGCCTATTAAGGAACAGTTCCCCATTATCAGTTTTGCTGATTTCTATCAGTTGGCTGGAGTTGTGGCTGTTGAGGTCACTGGTGGACCTGATATTCCATTTCACCCTGGCAGAGAAGTAAGTATATGTTTTTTGAGTGGCATGCTGTAGGCTGTTGTGAAATAAGGCTTGATTTGAAGTAAAATGCGATGAGAAACGGGTTTTGATTGAAAGTAAATTGCGATGAGAAATGGGTTTTGATTGAAAGTAAACTGGGTATCTGTGATTGAGGGATTATAATGGTTCTATTTAATAAGAACATTTTTTTAAAGAAGATGGTTTGTTTGAATCGGGCTTGATTTGATTTTATGGTTATTTCATGGATGTTGTGTTTGCCTTTGAAAATTGGGAATGAGGGTCTATGTTTGCCTTTGAAAATTGGGAATGAGGGTCTATAGGGTTTTAGGCTTCTGTTTTCTATTGTGTGTGAGATTGATCTTTGTCTTGATCTTAGAAAGTGATTTGATATGATTAATGGTGTCGTGCAACTTGCGGTCATGTCATATCTGTTATGCTAATTAGAAACAAAGAATTTTGAGGGTTTAGGGTTCCATTTTTACAACTAAACATGTCTAAGGCCGATATGTCAGGTTTCACCTCTTTTACCCTTTTCTGCTAGAAGAGAAGGCTGTGAGGGTGTAGTGTTCTGCTTTTGATTTCTGTTTGTCGAAAGCTAATATGACGAGTATTCTATACTCAATTTGAATCATCTCCGTATGGTCGGAGTCGGAGAATTCAATTGTTTACTTTTTGATGATATAAGCTGTTCAAGCAGAAAGGGGGTTTGACTTGATATTTAGCCGGGTATGTATTAGAACGCGCATTTTCTTTGTATGTGGATACAGGGGATTACGCTTGTTCCTAATGAAATCTGGAAGAGTCCCTTATTAATTTACCATGCTCAAAATGATGTGATCGATTGTGGTAGTATCTGCACAAATCTGGGCGCGGTGTCTCTCCTTGATTTATTGGTTTATTGTTTGGGCTATTATTTCTTATTGATCCAATTGGGGATACGTTTCTTATTGATTCGTTGGGTTATTGTTATTGATGCAATTGGAGATTCCTTTTGAAATTAATCCGATGTTTATCATCCCCATTTGAAGTTGTAATTGGAGATATGTTGTGTCTAGGTCACATTATAGGTTATTTGCCTCTTCAGAATTGCATATGAGGGCGGTTACTGTTTGATTTAATTGTAAAATAATCTAGGGGAAAAGGGGGCAAGGTTCTGTTTCTGATGTCACTTGAAATTGTGGGTCTATCTTAATTCTGGTTATTTCTAATGGCATCAGCTGCATTAAAGGGTCCTTTTCAGAAAGGTTCTGACAGGTGGGGTTCCCACATTGAATATGAGATGTGTTTCTCTCATTGGTAACTACCTCTGCAATGAAGTAGATAGCTGGTCGATTGATGTAATTGTTTGTTTTTTGGTTTAAGTTAAGATACCAATTTGAGTCCTTTTAATGTAAAATATGTTTGCAATGGTACGATGAATGTGGTTTCTATTTCAATGACCTAGTTTATATCTGAGATTATTACGGTTTGAACATCATGACTTCTTGAATCTTTCAGGACAAGCCTGAGCCACCAGAAGAGGGACGGTTGCCCGATGCCACAAAAGGTATGGATGTGTGAGTTAACAATCTTTCTTTTTGTATCGCTCTTTATAGAATCTTAGTTGGTGTTCAGATAGCCTGCCCATTCTAATGTGCATGCATGGATTTGCTTAATTGCATTGTGAATGGACGGGGTGGTTGATCAATCGCAATGTGCTGTTTGTTACTCTTACCTTTATTATATTGATTTGTGTTACTCCTCATGCAGGGCCTGATCATTTGAGAGATGTCTTTTCCGCTCACATGGGATTGAGTGACCAGGACATTGTAGCTTTGTCTGGTGCCCATACTTTGGTGAGTTTTATTATTTGAATTGCTTCATCTCTTGTCTGTGCGCGTTGTCTATTTGGCATTAGGATTGCTGAGCTCTCTTTGTTGTTTCTAAATCAGGGAAGATGCCACAAGGAGAGATCTGGATTTGAAGGTGCATGGACTTCCAATCCACTCATCTTTGACAACTCCTATTTCACGTGAGTATCTTTATGAGTTATTTTCACCTTTTTGTTTACAATCTAACATCTTATTGTATTTCGATTCTATTGTTTAGTTTGAGGTAAGTAGTACATGCATTGTCCATGACCATACATGAAAATCTATGATTTTGTACAGTCTGTCTCTTTCTATAAGGGTTTATTCTGCTCTTATCACGTTTTCTCCCAGTCACAGTAAGTGCAGAATAGCACGGCCTCATCTTAAAGTTGTTTTCCAGTTACTGTAGGTGGGTTTGGGTGTTTGTCTTTGTATAGCACATTCACTTAGACTTCAGTAGATTGAAGAGTCATTTTCTGAGGTCGTACGTAAGCACTCTTTCCTGTTTTATTATATGCTTTTTCCACAAAATCATATCCTCCATTTATGTCTCAGGAGGATAGGCTTTAAGATTTGCTAAGAATACATTAATGTATCTTTCAGGTTGTTCAAGTGTTTGGAACCTTTGATGACTAACTGAGGTGCTAAATTCTGGATTATTCTTTGTGCCCTCTCTACAAATATGGGTGTTCATATTTATTAGAAATGCGAGTCTTTACATTGAAGATTTTGTTTTAGGCCTAATTTATCCCTTATTGTTCTGTATATTATTTTGATTCTCTGAATTACAGTGTGAACTTTGAAGTGCTATGTTCATCACTGGGTTTTTGTGAGTTCTTTTAAAACAAGATCGTTAAGCTCTCTCCAGGTGTCATTGGCATCTAACAACTGTCGTATTGACATGTTCCCTCTGGGTTGATATTTTTTTTTTTGTCTAAATTAGATGTTCCGAGCTCATTTCAGGTGATTCTGGCCTTGAACTCATTTAGCACACATTAAACATACTATTAGCATTGTTGTGCATTATCTTTTATTCTTCTTTTTCTTGGTTCACACGTTCACATTACAGAGAATGATAAATGTTACCATTTCTTTTGTCATGATTGCATCATATAACTATTTATGGTTTGCTTTATAACTTTAAATAAACTTATTGCTTCAGTGGTCATTCCATGAACATTTCTCTAATTTGAAATGGATTCATTGCTTCAGTGGCCATTCTGATAATTTATGATTGGTGATATTTTTTCCAGAGAACTTGTCACTGGAGAGAAAGAAGGTCTGCTTCAGTTGCCTTCTGACAAGGCTTTGCTAGTTGATCCTAAGTTTGCAACCTATGTTCACAAGTACGCACAGGTATGAAATATGTCTATAGCCCCCGTTTGTACCATCAGTTAGAAATTGTGATTTTTGATAAACCACTTTCAGAAATCTCATATCGTTGTTACCGTGGATAATCAGGATGAAGATTGTTTTTTCGCTGACTATGCTGAGGCTCACCTGAAACTTTCTGAACTTGGGTACGCTAATCTCAATGCTTTCATTCATTCAGGCAATGCCAATCATTCTGTTATCAATGTTGTATTCTTATGCGTTATATATTTTTGTACAGGTTTGCTGAAGCATAGATGCTTTAATTTAGGAACGACTCTGTTCGCCGTTCCAAGACACTATCAATAGTGAACAGAGAAATGTCATTTTGATTTTTGTAGTTGGTTCACCATTTCAACAAACTACCAATAGTAAATGGGTAAACCACAGAATTATGTCGTTTCGATTTTCGTAATAATCTGTTTTGTGCATTGTCAGTTAATGTAGAACGTGTACATTTTTGGAGCATTTCATCTATATATGTGACTGTGTCGGGTGGCTAAATTCTATTATATGAAATAAAGTGAGCATTGACTATGTGAAAAGACTCTGAAGTTGTTTAGTAGGCTAGTTTATTAATGATATCAAGTTTCCACAATTCATAATGTTGTTGCATCCTTAAATAAAATGAGCAAGTGACATGTGTCATAATCTCATTAGAACATTTAAGTCCAAATTATGTTTTGATTTCATTACTGTTTATAGGTGTTTCTGCATGTTTTAAATTTCTCTGTATCTGTCTTAAACCGTGCACCTACTATGTACCCCACATTTACATCATGATAGTTTGTGCTGCTACACCAAACATTTTTAGAATTTTCCCTGTAATTATTTAATACTTTGAAAGCGACCATAGTGTGTAACTAGAAGTGAGTCAATTCACAATGGCTAATGGAAAAATGATGAAAAATATTTGAAATTTAAAATTTGATTTTTTGAAAACTTGGGAAAATAATTTCGTTGAATTTTGTATCATTCGATTTGACTAAAGGTGGGAAATAGTAAAATGGGGATTAAAAGCAATCTTTTGGGGTTAAGTGATGAGTGGAGTAGGATAAGATAACATTATTTACTAACTCACATGTGAAATAGTATATCTTATATATACTAATCAATGTATTTAATGACGATGCAATTAGCATGGATCTAAAATATTAGAAAAAGACATGAGTATGTGATGTTCACCATTAGAAAGAAAAAAATAGCTCTACAATGAGCTCTACAGATTCAAAAGAGATCATGACATCTAACCAACTCTAAGGCAATGGGAGCCTTCCCAATGGTAAGATATCTAACCAAAGAGGAAGAATCAAAGAGAATACTTTGCTCCCAAACACCTAGCTTGGAACAAATCTTAATTTTATTTGGTAGAAGCTTACTAGTTTCAATCGAAACACATAATCTTGCATAAACTAAACGTTTCATGTCTTTTGTGGGAATGTGTTGCACCACAACTCTTTTTCATAACCACCAATTCAAAATCTCATTAATATTGTTGGATCACCAATACTTGATGTACTTCTTGTAACCAAGACACTTGATAATTATTTGGTTGAGCAACTCTCCTTAACTCTAACTTCTCCACCATCTCAAAAGAAACTAAGTTATTCATGCTCTTGCTAATAATTATGACCTTAGAGTACTTACCTCTTGCCTTACACATGTTCCTAAGTAGACTCCTTCATAGTATGGGCTCATCCTTTCTTATTATTAGTTTCAACAATGCCCTCATCATGAGGGATTCTCCATGTGTATTTAGATGAAGTATTCTTGTATTTGCCCAAGTAACACAACTCTAGGTTTCACGTCTTCTATCCTTGTTTTGTTGCAATTGTTTACTTTTGGTTACTTTATTGTTCACTTTTCCACACTTGTAGCATTCTCCCATGAATCCTAAACATCTTCTTTGACTAAACCTACCTTGTTCACTTATTGAGTAACACTTTCTTTCTTCGTAGTTATTTTTCCTAATTGTAAATGGTGCCATCCCCCTTATCTTGGTTGTATCTTCTCTTGGTTGTTTACATTTTCTCATCATCCTTAGTAGGCTATCTTTCTCTTGCAAGTCTTTTGTTTTGATACTTTGACATCGTCATCCCCTTGACAGTTTACCCTCAAATTTTAATGCATCTTGGTAGGCCTTCTCAATGGTTGGCAACATTATCATATTCAACTCATCTTAAATCTTCATCCTTAGTCCATTAACATATCATGATGCTTTCTCATGCTCCAACTCTTAGTGACTTGATCTAATATTCTTTTATAAAATTCCTAGGGATAACTCTTTACATTCATCTCCTTTTGCCACAAGTTCTACAACTTGTTGAGCACTTCAAGTTGATAGTTTGTAGGTAGGTTCTACAACTTGTTGAGCACTTCAAGTTGATAGTTTGTAGGTGGGAACTCGACCTTCATTCTTCTCATCATCTTGTCCCACTAGTTGATCTTCTCTCTTCCATTTATTCTCCTTTCAATTTGTACCTTGTTCCACTAAAGCCTTCTACATCCTTGTCTTTCAAATGCCAATCACTCTTATTGGGTCTTCAATCTCATCTTACCCAAATTCTTCCACCATCTCTATTATCCAATCAATTAACTCATTAGATTCTAGGCTTCTATAGAAACATGACAACTCCATTTTTGTTCCCTTTCTAACTTTTGAAATGGCATAATGATTCTTCTTTTCCTTACATTCATTTTATCACCCACACAGATTTATCTTCTTTTTTTGTTGCTTCAACTCTCCCCATCCTCATTATCACTATACACTCATTCATGAACTTCGTCTCTTATCCTATCAGCTTCTAGGGAATCCATCCTTACTTGTAGTCCCCTCATGGCTTCTAATATTTCATCAATCCATCATATAGATTCTCTTGCTACTAGAAATTGTGATATTCTTCTTCTTAGAGTCCTCTTGCTTCCCTTTCTCTATTCTTCTTATCTCTCCAACTTTCTAACTACTACCCTTTATACTAAAAATGTTACACACACCCACAATAATTGCTTTCTTTGAACTCTTTCTAACCTGACAATAAAGACAACCCCTTTTTCTTATAATTATAATTTTCTCTAATATAATGCTATTGGTACCACACCCTTGTGAGGCCCTATTTTGAACTCAAACCCATAAAAATAACCCCTCACAATTAACATGAGGGAGGTTATGGTGTTGAAAGTAATGTGTGAGAACTTTTGAAGAATCAAGTGTTCCTTGTTGTGGGTAACTTTAATCAAATCACTCACTAAGCTTGTTGTTGCTAATAATAACAAAACACACACACTTCCAAACAAAAAAGTTTCAAGCAAGACCTATCTAATTTTAGAAATAATCACCACATCAAGGACTAAAAAATCCACAATAACATAGATTGACAAATTAAGTGTGGTGGCTTAAAAATAACAAGTTGCTCATTCAATTGGGGGTTACCCAAAGGTGTTGGACATCAAACTAGTTCACCTTTGTAATCTTCCACTTCTCTTTATTACATTTCCAATTCTAGTTGTAAACCCAAATTGTTTGTGTGCGTCCCATCTACTTTAGAGCGTGTGACTTTTTTATGAAAGAGTTTTCCCCATGTACACCTATGTTGTGTTATGATTTTATTTATGTGTTATTTAAGTTGGGATTTATCTAGGTGGTTGGTTGTAGGATTTTATGACAAGAATTTGAGATTAACCAAAATAAGATTTGATCTTATCTAGCTTTCCTTCTTCAGTAGTTGAAGTTATATAAATAACAAATTATATAATTCTTTATAAATGATTGTGTTGATGGTGAAAATGACACAAACAACATTAAACAAAATTTTTCTACTCCATTTCTCCTGAAAAAGAAAGACAACATATAGTAGCCTAACTCCCAAGGTCCTGGTAGTTGGTTCTCAATTGTCTGGTGTCACTCAAGTGGTCCATGCAACTGTAATATTTAAGGGGCCTGTGCTGGTAATAAGGAATGCAAGCAATGTCTGATTCATTAGACCGTTCTCAATGAAAAGAAGGTTTTAAATAAAAGAAAAAGATAGATCAAGGCGTACATCAGTGAAACATGAATAAAACTTATTTAATATCCAGACATATATCTTCAACAACGAATGTTCTTCCAACAGATCAAGAAAACCATAATATAATGCAATTTACAGAACAATCCATACTATTGCATGCATCTATGGTGCTTAATTTAACCATCACAATCACACATCATAAATACTTCAAAGATTGAAAAGAACAAAACTTCCCATTCGTTGCCAAGATCATAGATCAACAGATACTCAATAATTCAATCCATAGATAATTTAACGAAATAATCTTTAAATCTGGTTTCTTCTAATGCTTTTCATCACATAAGAAACACTTATGAATAACACAATCACTAACATACAAATAGACTATGATTCATCAACCTTATCAAGTAAACTCAATTCTAACACCATATTGTGTAAAAAAGAACCCTGTAATAATATTCAACTGTAAATAACAAAGTATCTCTGTAAAAACTACGAAAAATTCTATCCCCTATTATCAAGTTGCTAATCTTATTATCATCAGCCGACCCTTACAATATGATACCCCACAGGTATTTATAGATGTACAAAAATATGAAGTCCTCCCTAACTAAAGTCAAGATCCACCTTTTCAAGAACTCAAATTTTCTTGGAAACTCAGATCAATTGATCTCTAGTTCCCACATTGATCACTTAGTAAACTGAAGAGAAGAAGATAGAGGAGAAAAGAAAACCATGCGCCTCTAAAACTACCAGTTATGCATGCCGAGGAGAAAAGAAAGCCATGCATGCATGAGACTATCAATTATGCATGTGGAGTTTGCTTTGAAGTGTACTCATCGTAACTGGAGAAGAGTTGTTGAAGCATATCCAAATCTGGCCCATCAACCTAACTGTCTTCAAACTTGATCCTCTCTAATTCCGCAACAGCAAATCCTCTCATGTCTTTTAACTTTGTTAACTCCCTTCTAGCAGCCCTTACCTCTTCTTTAATATCCATTAACTGATCCAACAACAAATCCTCTCCATCATCTCCCTTTTGCACGACCTCCTTAAGTCTATCATCCCATTTCTCTTTTAACTGACTCAAAGGTAGGCCTTCCTTTACCGATATATCAACATTTACTATAATAGCAACAACCGCTTCTAACTCATCAAGCTGTTCATTTAGATTCTTGCTAGAATCTTGAACTTCATTCTTATGCTTGTACAAAAAGTCAGATCTAAACCGGACTATGCTGGAGGTCTTTTCCAAAAAATCTTTGTTGTCCTCTTCAAGTATTGACTGCTCTAGAAGAGTGGATTTCGGCAATTTATTAACCTCTTTCAGCTTCTCAATATATCCTCTATACTCCTCCTCTTGTTCTCCCAAAACTTTGGCATACTGATTCATCTCTTCTATTGACTCCACTGTCATCTTGTGAATCTCAAAATTGCTGCCCAACACCTCATCTATCTCATGATTAAGCCTGTCAGTCCACCTATCCATCATTCCAGCCTTACTCCTTATCTATACCAAATCATCCACCTCTCTCTTGTTAAGAAAAATTGGTGTCTCAATGGTGGTACTTTGTTGTGACCTTGGAGCAGAAACATTCTTTAAGAAAGTGTGGAGTTGATCCAATTGAGCTTTAAGCTCGTCCTTTTTTTGTTTATCCTTCATCATTCTTGATTTGGTGGATGATGCTACCACATCAATCAAGTTCATTTGTTGATTCCTTGTGGGTCTCCCCAAGTTGACCATGCCCAACTGGTAATCAGTTAGCTGCATATCCCCCACATCCTTGTCCACCACTGGTATTGCACATTCGGCAACAACTTCTCCTCCTTCGGTAAGTCTAGTGGAATGCAAGATTTTAGCCTTCTTCTTGGGCCTTTCATTTTCAATCTCTTTCATCATATCATCCCAATTGAGAGGCTGTGAGGGTGTTACTGATCTCTTTTGAAGATCAAGTTTTAACCAAGTGGGAGCACTTAGAGTAGTGGTCATTACAATTGAAGAAGAAGCAACAATAGTAGAGGGCAATAGCACATTAACCTTAGGTTGAGAATCAACGTTTTGTACATTCTGTTGTTCTTGCTCTACATTTGTCTATGCAAGCTTTTCAACTTCCTCCCTCTCCTTTTGTTCCTGTATCCTCTTGTCTTCTTCCTTCTTCAGTTTTTCCTCTTCTAACCTCTTCTCCTCAAGCACCCGATTTCTCTCTTCTTCCAATGCCTTAAGTCTATCCGCATCTTCCTTTTCCTTTTGCAGCTGCTTGGCCAACTCCTTAGCATCCTTCTCTTTTTGTATACGTTATGCTTCCTCCTTTTTATAGGCTTCTTCAACAAGCTTCAATTTGGCCACCAGGGCTTCTCTCTCCCTTTGCTGCTTTGCCTTTTCCTCCTCTAGATCATGAATTTTCTGCACCAACTCTAGCTTATTATTCTCTTCCTTGGTCCTGAGCTCCTGCTCCTTTTGCCTTTGCTGCTTTTGTACCTCATCAGCTCTTTGCTTAGCCTCCATTTTTTGTTGTTGAAGTAAGGCATCAACTTTTGCCTTAGCATCAATTGCCTTTTGCTTCTCCATTGCCTCTGCATGTGCTTGAGCATTCGAAGCTTTCTTTGCTTCCTCAAACAATGCCCATTGATCTTCCTACGTTAGCACATGTTCAATTTCCTCTTCTAGAGGCATATTTTCTTATGCATCCTTCTCTGACAAAGTCTCATCAGAGTCCACCTCAACATCATGGATCTCCACCTCTACTCCTTTTCCTTTCAATGTCTCAACAATACCATGAAGAGCTCCCTTAGGTGTCTCTCCACTTTGCTGCTCTGTAAGAGGGACTTGAGCAAATGACTCACCTATTGTTGGTGTTGAAGCCACATGTCCTATTTGGGCATCCTCCTCCTGTGCCTCTGGTTCATCTTGAGCCGAAGCTTCCAACTGAATCTATTCAATATTAGGATGGAAGAACTCCAAAGGCTCCTTGGAAGGCAACTGCCTTTTGATTCTCTTATATCTCTTCCCTTTCTTAGGAGTTGGACCCCTAGGAGTTTTGGCTCTTAGAACAACCCAGTGGAAACTCCTATCCAAGATTGGTCTCCCTATTTGTTTGATGTCGATGGTCTCCTCACCATCCCAATCTATCGGATCCAAACTTTTGGTACCAATGTTCAATGCTTCATATGATGGATCCAACACAACTCCATCATCTACTAATGTATCAGGAATATCATCTTTGATCCCAAATTCTACCATGAGTGAAACAGGAAACCTCTCATAATTCCTCTTCCTAGGTCATATTCATCCTGAAGATCACTCCATAAGTCCTCTAACAGATTGAAATGTTTGTCAAAAACCGAAGCCAACAAAGCATTCATTTTCTTCTTTGGGTCAAAGTGCTTTCGGGTAGCATACAAGCCCAACTTTAAGTGTATCAATTCACTACAAACCACCTAAGCTCCCACAAGGTGTGGGCAACTATATTCACCCAATTGCATGGGGAACTTGTGACAACCTGGTTTGTGTTTTAACCCAAGTCGGGCATTGACCCCTAGAGCTTGATAGAAAAACTCCATCAAAATCATCCTATTACTACAACACCTTGGAAGTAAGTGGGGATGACCCTAAAATCCTGCCAACCTGAAATGAGTGAACTTGGGGTATTGGATATACCAACATCCCCATTCTATGATAAAGGCCATGGCTTCTTGGCTCAATCTATACCCTACATCTCCATTAATTTGGTTAATGACCACATATAAGAATGCATCATTAACTCTTCTAAATTGTGTTTTAGACACCTGTAGGGATAGCTGGTCATAATGATCCCATACTCTCTTTTGTCCATCAACTTCTCCCAATATTCCCACTCTGTTCAAACCTAGAAAGATACCTCCTCCGGCTGCTACATAAACAACATAAGAAGTCATGAAAAAGCTCTTGGTTTCCCTTATTTTGGTTAGTTGATCATGAATGGTATCCGAGACAATCATCGGCCAATCAAACTATTGCTTTCCATTAAAGATTGTCTGAATGAAAGGAAACATCCATTCCTTGAAATGAAATGCAACCCTCTTCCCAAAGGCTCTAGACTACATCATTATCAGGTCCGATACCTCTTTATAAAATTCTGCCCTCTTTGGTTGATCATGAAGCTTTGTCAGAGACTTCTTCTCTGTTCTCAACCACTTCTTGTTCAAATGAGCCTTGTTGGCCTCCTTGTGTTTTCTATATATCCCTAAGGCATCTGCCTCATTTAATTGTACCAGGTTCTTTGGATCAAGGACACTGAATATGTGCTGAAACATTTGAGGAGTTAGGTCTATGATCACATTGTCCTGTGAATCCATACTTTGTCTAGTGGCCGGATTGTAAGCCCCTGCTGCTGTCATGATCAGTTCTGGGCATTGGATGGATAGAGGAAATACAGTGATGTGAGCCAAGCCAGACTCAACTATTCTTCCAGTCCTCCCTGTTACATCCTCAGTGAATTTTTCTGAATATAACTCCTCAAAATTGAATGGGCCTAGATTGGTGTCAGTTACATCAGACCAATCAAATTGCACTTTGCTTGCAGTGATAGCAGGACCCCTATGGTTATACCTCAAGGTATAAGGTAATTGCTCCGACTTAATCTTCTTAGGCCTAGTTGCTGCCTTTGAAGTTTTAGTAGGTCGATTCCTTTGGGAAGCTTCTCCTGACATTCTTTAGCTTCCTACAACAAAACCTCAAATTAGATCCTTGAATAAATATCACAAAATATGCTTTAAAATCTTATCCTTCATATATATACCGGAGGTGGAACTAGGCAGAAAACATTCTAAACAGTTTCTTTTAAAACACTACCAGGATCAGAGTCAAAACAATTATTGAGCTTATAGTAATAACAAGCGGGATTAGAGTTGGAATTGGAATGGTAATCGGAATCGGAATTGGATCGAAAACTGATTCGGTTTCATGAAGATTTCCAATTTCATATTCAATTACGGTTCCGGTTCCGCCTGGGTTACCAATATTTTGAGAGCATGCTTCTTATTGCAAGCCGAGTCGGAGATGGGATGGAAATGGAATCGATACTTATTAGAAAATCATGTTTCAAAGTCTACATTGATTCCGATCCCGCTTCCACCTAAAATAACCATGACGTCATAAGAGATCTGAACAGCCGATAACTAACTTCATGATTTAAGGACTAGGTCATATCAAGATGAAAAGGGGCTTATCAATAACCTATACAAGACCATCCCCATATGATCGAGAGGTGACCGTACTATTTAGGGCATCATATTTAAAACAAGAATGCGTTAAAAACCCTAAATTACAAACCCCCGATTTCAAATAATTAGGGCACAAATTTAACCCCATTTAAATTAACCAAATCTAATGTGAAACAAGATTCATAAGTAAAAACCATCATTTATCAAACCCTACCAATGTAAAACATTAACTAATCTATGTATTTGTTTAAAAACTAGGGCATCATGATACGGTCACGATTAAAACGTGAAAATGACTGTGAGAAAAGACAAATAAAAAAAAAAAAACAACAAACAAAAAAATGAAAACAAACCAACAAACAAACCAAAAAAGCATAAAAACGAATCGCATGAACTCACAATAGAACCGAGAGTCATGAATTCGCACAAAACCAATCAACCGAAACGAACAAAAACGGAAAACGTGAAATAAAACAAAAGAGAAGAACATAAACCCTACCTCAAATGCCAAATAAATAGGTCAGTCCCTTGAGGCAATTCCACGCGCAATTGTCTCTCTTTCGATTGATTCACACGCACAAATGCTCCACTGCAACTCTGGTTCACTTTTGGTCTCTTTCAATAATGATGATAACTACCAGTTAATCCCTAATTAAGGTAAAAACTCAGAGTTTGACGTGTGCATGACACCTGTAATTAATTCCATAAATGTGGTAGAGCAGAGTCGGAACTGCAAAGGGAACTGGCACATTACTGCTGTGCGACTTCAGTAAAGTTAACGACCACAAAAAATGGTGGGAGCGGAATTGGAATGGAAGATGATTTAGAAACACGATTAATTTTCCAAATTCGTTCCGGTTCCGGTTCCGCCAACAAAGAAGAAAGCGAAACAAAGCATCAAAATAAAACAAAAAGACCAAAACAAGAAAACTTAACACAAAAACCTAGTTTAAAACGAAAGACCAAAAAGCGGAGGTGGAACGGGTTTGATTTTGAAACTTCGAATAAATTCCGACTTAACTTCCACCTCGGCTCCAATTCAATAAAGACAAAACAAAAAGGAAAAGAAGAAGACTGTTGGGACGGGAATCAAAATCGATCTTTGAAACAAGTTTCAAAACCCAATTTGGTTCCGGTTCCGGTTCCGACGTAATAAACCAAAGAAAAATAACAAAGTGATGGAAAAGAAAGGCTCCAAACTTTGCTTGAAAAAAAACCAAGGACAAAAATATAAAGGGGGACCCATTTTGACCAAGGCAAAATATGGGGTGGTTATGCAAGGCATAACAAATTGCAATATGATTTTTATTAGGACATGATGTTCTTGGATTATACGGAACCCACCATTTCCCAATTAATGATCAATCAAATTTTACGGTTGACTACAAATATGATTTGTGATTGGATTTTATATTACATTTCTTAGGAGTTATTTTGTGTTTATTCCCCCTCCTGATATATTGACAAGATGTGTCAAATATATATGCCAAGTTGTTGAAGTTTAAATTATTTTATCAATTTGTACTTTTATATCATAAATTTAATTATGAAATAAGGTAATCGAGGGTGCAAGTGGAAAATAAAATTATATCATAATTGAAAGGCTAAGTGAATAATATTTATTCATGTCATGATCTTGTTAACTCTCATCTCTTTTCATTAAAGATATATGTGCACTTTTATTTGACTATAGATGGGCCCTATTTGGAGAAGTGTCATGACAACATCTAAGGGTGTCCATTGTTCTCTATAGAGTTCAAGGAATTAAAATAACAACTTGAACTCTAAGATCCAACGGCATGTATGTTATAATCGACTCAAAAAGGTTTTTAATCTATGGTTATCTCTAATGTGAATTTCCACATAAAATTCATATGCATTATATTTTAATTAGGTTAACACGTGGAAAAATGCTTCCTTCCGTTCATTTTCATCAATCTTATTAGAAATACCTCTCAAAAGGAACTTGTGAGGAATCCTACCCATTCAAATCTAAACCATTTACTAGTAAACATTGTAATGGACTTAACACCCTCATAAATTGTATGCTTGGTGGCTCCCTAATGTAATCATTTTATAATATTTTTTATTTGTAAATAAATAACAACAATCATGAAATTGCATGTCTCTATTTCTCCTTATCATGTATAAGTCCATAGTTAATGGTACTCAATTGTTTGATTTTATAAGAGAACAATCACACTACTCATGGATTTTTAGCCTCTATGTGCTAGGCACAACCACACACATGACCCACAATATGATTGAAACCTAATTTCTTTGCTAGTTTATCAATTATTTTTTATTTAAAAAACTCTGTGAACTATACCTGACATGCCAATTTCTGACATTGACATATTGTAAATTATGTAGACCTATACCTACAATTACACAAAAAAAATTCCCTATTTTAATAGCATTATAGTGTATGGTATGACCCATATGGTATAGATCTACGTGGATCATACACATTTTATTTGATGTACATAGTTTTTTGTAACTTTTTTAAACACTAAAAGAATGGTGTTTTTTCTTAATCTAAAATATAAAGTGCCATATATAAATATAGTGATTTTTGGGCTTCTAGACTCAATAGCTAGGTCATTTTTACCTAGAAATATACCCAAAAAAGGACCCTTCTAAATCAATCTTAGATCTAAGAAGGGGCTTGTAGATATGAAGCTTTGATACCATGTAAGAGTCAATGATGGACTCAAGCTTCAAGGATCACCTATAAAACCAAAAAATAACCTTCCACAAGAGAGTGGCAAGAGGATGAATTACTTGATTATGATGTGGAATGAATGTGGAATGATATTTATGGTATCATAGGTATAAAATTGATAGAAATGGATAACAACGTACATGAGAAGACTTGCTTATATAGGCAAGGTGATGAGATAGGTCAACATAGGATTATGGCAAGTGTATTAATCATATGAAATGAGACAAAAAATAAATAACCTAAAGATTCCCTAAGTAAACTTAAATAAACTAGTGTGAATAGGACTTAAGAGGTAAATCAATTAGGTAATATACTTTTTTCACACCAATAAATTTGTTTATGGTTTTTAGATTTGTCACAAACCCATCTTCCCCAAAATGCTAAATGCATTGCTCTGAGATAAGACATGTAGCAAAATAAGCCCATTTTCAGCCCCCATTGTATCATTTTGGTTTTATTATGTAGGAGTATGAAAAGGTTAGCCCCTTCATACCCTCTTCATCAGACTCAATATTTGATTAATATAATATAATAACATTTTATATTGATATATTTGTAAGCATCTTTGTATTTCTTTAAAAGTCTTATTATGAAGATGTTTTGGATTATCTTTATTGAGACAATCTCTCACTCTCGAGTTCTATTCATGTGTGATCATATCAATTGGCATGGGAGTAAAAGGATCACAACCTTGGAAATAGTCTTCTCAAATATTTTGATCAAAATTTACCAATCCCTTCCTTTTTGGTTGCCATAGATCTAGACTTCTTGAGGGTTTAATTTGGTTTTCACTTCTAGAGTTTTATTTATAGCCATAGATCTAATATACTTAAGGTTTTCTAGCTTTAACCCTAATTATACCTATATTTTATTTTTATTAGGTATCACATTGTAAATAAATTATAGCTCATTTTGGGGCCTTTTGAGTGGTTTGTGAGCATTTTGACAATCACCAAAGTGGTCTTTGATTAGGTTTAATGCATCATTTCATCAAGATGTTTAATTTAAAAAAATGATCAAAACTAGAGCCGTGGATCAAACACTGTGTCATTTAAAAGGTAATCTACTAAAAACTCGATGTACAAATTTATTTTCTTCTCGCTATCTTGTAATGTATCATGGGGTAAAAGCACAAACTTGTGTCACACTTTTGACCAACTAAATAGTTTTGAGAAAACTTGTTTCACTCTAAACAGTGTCGAGCGAAACCGTTTCACTCTAAACAGTGTCGAGCGAAACCGTTTCACTCTAAACAGTTTCGAGCGAAACCGTTTTGATTGAAACTATGCGGCCTATATGTGGCACATAAAGTTTCAGGTGAAACCATTTCGCTTGAAACAATAAAACAATTTTTTTCCCTTTATCAATTAAAAATGCAACTCAATTTTCTTGTATGTCTAAGACTAAAGGGGTTTCAATCAAAACCCTTTTACCCAAAATTGTCTATGTGGCATCCTTGTTGGCAACCACCTCATCTTTTTTCAAATTTCCACTTGAACATGATATTTCTTCAACCAGAATGATGTTTTTTCAAAAAACTAAAAATACCCTTTTGTAGAGCTCGGAGTCAAGAATCCAAATATATATATTTCTTAATATTTTGATTAGTTTTAATATATATATTTTTAAAATAATTCAAGTATGTTGTTATAATAATAAATGAGGTTGATTAGAAATTAAAAAGAAATACTAAAACATATATTAAAAAAATTGAAAAGTATATGGCGCACTAGAGGATAGAATCCTCTCCAAAAGGGTATATTTTTTTTGAAAATGATAAAAAGATTAGACATTAGTTGATGTCAAATAAAAGTTATCAAATTTTGGTATGTTTAACTTTAACACGTTATATTACGAGGAAAATATTCATCATTTTTAATTTTTTTTTTTTTCATGCACTAGATATTGAAGTTATCTATTTGTGAAAAAAATTAGGGGGAAATAAAATTATTTTCTATTTTTTTCTAAGCATCAGCTAAATGTCACTTTTTCCTGAAATTTTCAACAATTTAAAATCTATTCTTAAATTTATAAAAAATATCAAAACTATTTTTTGAAAATTAAAAATTTACAAGAATAAACTTTATGAAGATTTCTACATTTCGTTAGCTTACATTATTTTGAAATTCAAAACATAAAGACCATTTTTATGCAATTGAAATTGAGAATTTTTGTTTGTGTTGGTTGATTCCTTTATAAAAGTGTGACACAAGTTAGTACTTTTACCGCTTAGGCAATATACCCAATGAGAATATACTTATAAAGGGTCAGTGAATATGATTACTCTCTAGTGAATTTTATAAAATTAAATAAAGAGCTCAAAAAATTCCATGTAAGATTTAATTGTAACTTTTGAAATGGAACTCCAATGCCCTTTGGCCAATATGCATGCCACTCAAACCTATGGCTTCCAATTGAAATGGAGGTTTTTGGAAGGAATATTTCGTTCATTTTCTGTTTTCAAGGGTCGGATTTTTTTTCCGAGTAGTAGGGGAATATTCCGCTGATGTCAACACAACGTCATCTGTACAGTCGACTAGCCAAGGGCCCCAAGTCCCCTTCCTTGGCCTAAGGGAGCAGTTTTTTTCTTTTGGCCATAACTTGGGCTTACGTTATCATTTTTGGCAAACACGATATTGTCAAAAATCTGGTTTCACCAACTTTTTAATGGTGTGGGTCTCATCACCATTTTTTGTTGCTGGTGCATTCTATAGCCCGTTGAAGTCAAATGTGTTGCTTTTCAGTCTTGAGCTCATAAATTTTGACCATTTTCTTCATTTTTCATGATTCCAATGACGTTGGAACTATATTTCAGAGCTCTTCACAACCATCCATGCAAATTTTCCAAATTTATCTCCAAGTACATTTTATTTTGTTTTTTGTGTTTTCACACTCTGGTGAATTACTTGGATGTCTTAGCTCTTGAAATTTTTTTGTTTGCGTGAGATGACTCATTTTTGGTTGTTCTTCATGTATTTCCAATATTCTATCCTATTTGGGCATTCTAGATATCTTTTTTCATGCATATTCTCTTTTATAGATGCACTAAGATAAAATGCCATTTTGGTGTATAATTTTTGGGGATTTTGCACATACTATTATGTCTTTTGTAGTTGTACTATGATATAAAGTGCCATGGGGGGTTGATGTTTTCCTTTGGTTTGCCATCACACCTTTGTCAAGTAAGTGTCCCTTCCACAAAAGTAGTGAATTTCAGTGATTCTTGCTTCATGTGTGTGTACCTTAGTCTGCACACCCTTTTATTTGTAGGTTGTTTCTCCTACATGCACTTCTTGGTTTCACACAGTTTTAGTATACCTGTCTTGGCTCTCCATTTTTAGCATTATGAGGGGTTTCTACTATTGGTGCTAATACTTCCTTGGTTTCACATTGGAGTGACCTATGTATCTAGTTCTTGTTCCTATGTACTTTTAGATGCAACTTACATTAACGGTTGGTTACATGCATTTTAGTAAGTTGGAGCATTTACCATATGGATATTCTTACCTTCCTATTTCTAGAGGTGACCTTCCATTTTCATTTGATTAGAGACTACTGGTACTTGTATTTTCAACTTGCATCTTACATGTTGAGTAGTGTCATTTTTGGTAACTCATACAGATTCATGTGCCGTTTGTATCTTTGAGTTCCAGATGTTTGCCTTTGTTTTCCATCTAATTTGAGTAGTGTCGTTGGGACACTCATGCAGATTATTGTCTCTCTCTTGATAAATGTTCTTTAGACTATCAGTACTTGTATTTTTTAGTTATATCTCACATGTTGAGTATTGTAATTGGGGTCACTCGTGCAGATTCATGTACCATCTGTATTGTAGACATGGAAAATGTACAAGTTCATTTTGGCACACTTGATCCCGATTACTAACAACGTTTCCTCTTAAATCAAATTCTCAGCATTTCATCACTTTCTATCCTTTAATTCAATAAATCACTACTTATTGGATTAAGTCTATCACCTCCTTTGATTAAATTAATCAATTTAATTTAATTAACCTTACATTGTTGTTTAATTAAATAAATTATTTTATTTGATTAAAATCTCTAAAGTCCTCTTGTTAAATTAAATAAATTAAACCTTATTTGATTTAACCTAACACATTCCTTCTTTATTAATCAAATCATTTATTTAATAAATCATTTCCTCTCAATTTCTGACTTAAATCAATTCATAAATTTAAGTCTAAATTGTCACATCACCTAATTCTTCATTAAATTAATCAAAACATTGATTAAGTTAATCCTTCTCACTAAAATTCTCTAGAGAATGCAACTTGCACAATAAATCAATTACTTTGATTTATTTAATTCTCTATTTTCCCTCACAGAGCATCAAAAAGGAATATTCCTTCATTTGAATTCAAAAAGGCCAAGTGGGCTTGGTCCTTCCAACAAGGCATTCAATGCCTCTTACATGTCCTTGTGCATTGAGCCAAGTGACATTAACTCTATTTCTTTCTCCCTCCAACATGTCACATTCAAAATTCAAATTTGAATCCAATGGCATTTATCATGCACATTGACCAAAATGTGCTCATTCCTCCTCCAATCACATGTGGACAATTGGCCTCTTCTCATTGGTTGGTCTTTTATCCCACATTCATCAAAATCCCTCATTCTTCCAACTTTGGAATCTATAAATGAGAGACTCTTCATCTCATTCAGACATCCACAATTTGAGTAAACTTACTATACTCAAATCCATCATTATCCACAATTTACATACAAAGTTACTCTCTTCAATTGAGAACTAATTTTGCCCATTTCATCCATACACTCTTCATATTTTCACATTTGAATCAAGGCTATGCTCAAATTTCTTTGGAGATTTGACCATTGATTCAACCAACTCACATTTGCATATAGGAATTGGGAAAGGGCCAATTGCAACACTCCATTGGCACCAATTCCCCCATGAGATCATCATTTTGTTCACTTAATTAGGATTGGTTTTATTTCATTTTAGTTGTTCTTCCTTTGTTCCTATTTTAAGTTTATTAACAAATGGATTTCATGGGGAATCCCTCATTGTTTGCTTGCATTTAGATCTAACACTAACAATGTTTGTCGTCTTTGTGCAATTGCAGGTTTAGGGGTTCACATGTATCTTTGACTTTTAGATCTTTTCCTTTATTTTCCATCTAATTCAAGTAGTGTCGTTGGGGGAACTCATGCAAATTATTTTCTTCTTGATCTTGACATTTGAATCTTCCAATTGTAGATGTTTTGCCTTTGTTTTCCATCTGATTCGAGTAGTGTCCTTGTGATCTTGATCATCATTTGTTTCAAAGGAGGTTCTTCATTTCAACACTATATTAGTCATCATTCGATAACATTCTACAACTTCTCCGTGCTTCTATGATGTTCTACATGTTCCTCTTTTTTCAAGACATTATTTCAATTAGAGTCTTCTCAGTCCTTTACCTTGATTTGGAGGTTTTTTCAGTCCTTCATTCGCCTTTATCTCTTTTGGAGAGGAGTTTTTTGGTGCAGGAGCACCTTAAAGGTCTTTCGAAAGATCTTATTGTTTTGGCTTGTAGGTGGTTCTAGCCAACCACCAAGGGAATAAGGACTATGATGAAAAGTCCCAAGAGCGTTTTTGATGTGTGTGTTATGGAAAACTAGGGGTAGTCTAGAGCTTTGAAGTTTGGAGAAGCCTTAATGATGAAATTAGGCAAATTTGTCAATGTAGTCTTGGCTATTTGTCTTAAAAGTTGGAAAATGGCATTAAAGATGCTCTAAGCCCGACCCAAGGGTCCTAGCACATGGGATAAAGGTATATAAGGTCAAAAAAACCCAAATACCTATGTTGGAGGATTGATTGTATGAATTGAGATTTGAGAAGGAGATTTTGTGACTTGGAAAAGAGCAAGTTTTCATTGAATTTCTATGTTTGAGCCTTCATCCAGTAAAGAATGGATTGAAAGGACCTATCTGATGCTTTGAGTCTTTCATTTGTGTCACTTAATTATTGTGTGAAGCATTAGATTAGTCATTTAATTCAACTGGTTATCTTTTTGCAAGTTTTTGGTGTTCTTGGTCTCACTGCCGGTTCAGGCCAGTTTTGTAAAACAATGATCCCCACTTGAATTCCCATGGCAAGGCTACCATGGACACTTGGAATCAAGTAGGGTATTGTGTACATAGTGTAAATATAGAGTTATGAGTCTTTGTTTGCAGGGGAGGAGATGAAAACAACAAGCACTAGGCGAGTGCAAGTGCATTTTGGCTAGTGGCTTGGAGAGGACAACAACAAAGAAAGTTGCTAAATGGATTGGTTTGTGCCAATCAGGAGTATGGAAGTGTGGGCACATGTACCTCAGACATGTGTGTGCAAGGAGGAGAATTGAGGAGGTCGTTGAAGCCTTCAAAGGAGGAAACAAAGCCAAAAAACCCTAGAAACCCTTGAAAATAGGGGGTTTGAGGATAATCATATGTACGGACCCTATTAGGACCTAAGACCTAGTAAATATTGGAGCCTTGGAGGTCACTAGAAAGATTCTACAAAAATATTTGGGGGTTGTTAAGACTGTTTGGGAGAAAAGACAAGAAAACGGGTTCTAGGAGGCCTAATTGGGGCAAAAAGGCTACAAGGCCTAAAACAAGGTTTTCATGAACTCGATGAACAAAGGGTGAAAGAAACCACCTAGATGGATCAGTGAGGAGACAAAAAAACTAAGGGACAACTAGAATACCCTTCCCTAGACCGGGAGTGGTTAGGACACTTTGGGTCAGTGTGAAGCCCAAGGAAGCTTAGTGGTGGAATGGGAGTAATGGTGAAGAATTTGAAATTGGCGGAGAGTCTTATGTGGTGAGAGGGGTTTAGGAGTGATCCCTGAGTAGGGTAGAGAGGAATACCCTAGGAAGACCAGAGAATAGGTCTTGGGAAGAGCAAGATTTCTCTTGAGGGATAGGACTCCCCATAAAATTGGTATCAGGGCCATTAAAAGGCTTGGGAATTGAGAAGTGAATGTCAAAGAGTAGTGAATCCATAGGAGAAAGCACCATGGTGACCAATGCAGAGTTAGCAAGAGATTTGATAGAGAAACAAGAAAATAATAGATGTCTTGAAGTAGTTGTGGAAGAAATGAAACAAAAACTAGAAGAGGTTGCAGAGACTGCAGGCAAGATGAAAGTGCAGTTAGTAGAGGACAAAGAAAAGGGTAAGGACTACATTGAGGAAGAAATAGAACCAGAACTTGACCCTCCATTAGCAGAGGAACCCTTCCTCAAAGCATTGAAGGCCTTAAGTGGCAAGGCACTAGAAGGTGTCCCTATTTTCACAGGAAGAATGGATGTGGAGTTAGTTATGGAATGGATAGAGGGAATGGAGAATCACTTTGAATGTGATGGAATTATAGAGGCACAAAAGGTGAAGATAGCCAAATCAAGGTTAAGAGGACAAGAATTAACTTGGTGGAAGTTCTTGCAAGAAGAAAGAGAGATGGAAGGCAAGAAGCCAATAGGAAATTGGAAAACAATGGTGGCTAAAGTTAAGGAAAACTATCTACCTGAGGATTATGACATCCAATTGCACAAGAAGAGGAAAAATCTTAGACAAAGAGACCTAGATGTAGCTGCCTATATAGAGGAGTTCCAAAAGCTAAGCCTTAGGTCTAGAGTGCAAGAAATTGAAAGCATTAAGGTTGCTAGGTATTTGAACGGCCTTAGATGGAACATATAAGAGGAGTTGAGTCTCTTCACACTTACTACCCTCCATAGCTGCTATTAGATGGCTAATTAAAAAGGAAGAGAAACTGAAAAAGAAACAAGATTCCAATACCAGGGGTAAAGGGAGAGGTAGAGACTCTAGAGGTGGACATAGAGGTAGTTTTGGTGGAAGGAGCAATGAGAATAGAAGCCAAGGTGATACTAAGGTTGGTGAACAATCCCATGAGGAAAATAGTAGAGGGGGATACAGAGGTAGAAGCTCTAATAGTGGTGGAAGAGGCAGATCGGGAGGATTTGGGAGAAGTTCACATTTTGCTTCCATGAAGTGTTACAATTATGGACAGTTGGGTCATTCGGCTTATAGGTGTCCTGACAAGCTAGCATCTTCACAAGGTGAGAAAAGGGTTACTTATGTTCAAGAAGAGGACTGCTCCCAAAATTCAGAGGTGAGTCTAGATTAAGAGAAAGGTGAGAATCTCATGTTGAGAAGGATCTTGATCAAAGCACCTACTGAGGATGAACACAAACAGAGGAGAGATCTTTTTAGAGTCAAGTGCAAGATACTAGGTAAGGTCTGCAAGGTCATCATTGACTCAGGATCTACTGATAATGTCATATCAGAGGAGGCAGTGTAAAAGTTGAACCTCATCAAGATACCCCATGTGTGCCCTTACAAGGTTACTTGGTTGAACAAGGCGCATAATATATTGGTCAATGAGCAAGTGTGGGTTGAGTTTGCTATAGGAAAGTATCATGATAGGATACTATGTAATGTGTTACCAATGGATGCATTCCATATGCTACTTGGCAGACCATGGCAATATGACAGGGAGGTAGTACACCATGGCAAGGAGAACAAGTACTCATTCAAGAAGGATGGAGTGACTTACAAAATTCAGTCTTTGTTGGAAGAATGCACAGTGGAAAAGGCAAAAACCAGTGTACTTTTGATGAGTGGAAAGGAATTCCTAAAAGACATCAAGGAGGAAGAAGGAGTTGTCTATGAAATCATGTTGAAACCAAAGGAGGAGGAGTCACCTAGTCGGCTACCTATGATAGCAGAAGTGAAGCAACTGTTGGATCAGTTCAGGGATATTATTTGTGAAGGCACACCAGCTACACTACGACCTAAGAGGGAATTTAGTCATCAAATAGACTTTGTACCAGGAGCAACATTTCCTAACAAGGCTGCATACAAGATGACACCAGAGCAGAACAAAGAGATAGCAAGGCAAGTTCAAGAACTTTTGGATCAAGGGCTGATCAGAAAAAGCATAAGCCCATGTGCAGTTCCAGTGGTGTTGGAACCTAAAAAGGGAGACAAGTGGAGAATGTGTACTGATTCTAGGGCAATAAATAGGATAACCATTAGGTATAAGTTTCCTATTCCTAGGATAAAAGACTTAATGGAATGTTTAGGGGGTGCTAAGTACTACTCCCAAATTGATTTGAAAAGTGGCTATTATTAGATTAGGATGAAAGAGGGAGATGAATGGAAGTCAACATTTAAAACCAAAAAAGGGTTGTATGAATGGTTAGTGATGCCATTCGGGATTACAAATGCACCTAGCACTTTTATGAGGGTGATGAATGAGGTCTTAAAGGACTATATTGGAGTCTTTGTGGTTGTCTACCTAGATGATTTTCTCATCTTTAGCAAAACAAAAGAAGAACATATGAAGCACCTAGAACTTGTGTTGAAGAAACCTCAAGAGGAGAAGCTCACCATAAATCTTGAGAAAAGTGAGTTCATGAAGCAAGAGTTAGTCTACTTAGGATTTGTAGTATCTCAAGGGAACTTCAAGATGGAAAAGAGCAAGGTTGAAGCCATTCTCAGTTGGCCTACTCCCAAGATAGGGACTGAAGTTAGGAGTTTCCATGGATTAGCTCAATTCTATAGGAAGTTTGTGAGAAGGTTTAGTGAAATTTGTGCACCGGTCCTTGACACCATCAAAGGAGGACTGAAAACAAAGTTTGTGTGGACCAAAGAAGCCAATGAAGGATTTGAAAGATTGAAGAGGGAGATAGCTACCCAACCTATCCTAGTTTTACCAAGTTTTGACAAACCATTCATAGTGGAATGTGATGCAAGTAACATAGCAGTGGGTGCTGTCCTAAGCCAAGAAGGCATACCAGTGGCATTCTTTAGTGAAAGGTCGAATGAAGCAAAGTCTAGGTACTCATCCTATGACTTAGAGCTATATGATTTAGTGCAAGCTCTTAAGAAGTGGAGGCACTACCTATTACCCAAAGAATTTGTGGTATACACCAACAATTAGGCCTTAAGTTACATCAATACTCAAGAGAAGCTCAGTTTGAGGCACATCAAACAGATGGAGTTTTTGCAATCATACACCTTTACTATCAAGCACAAGAAAGGGGTTAATAACAAGGTTGTAGATGCTCTTAGTAGGAGATTGCTTACGATACAGGAGATACAGTTGCAGAGTACAGGGGTTGAAGGATTCAAAGACCTATATGAAGGAGGTTCTGATTTCTCAGAGATCTACAAGGTATGTACAGATTTTGAAAACCATTTTCACAGTGAATATGTAGATTATACTTTGCAGAATGGTCTATTGTTTAGAGGGAGAAAATTATGTGTTCCAAGAGGTTCCATGAGGGAAAATATTATCCAAGAAAAGCACAATGGTAGTTTGAGTGGACACTTTGGATTGAAAAATACCCTAGAATTAGTGGAAAGGTTCTATTGGTGGCCCAAGATGCAAAGAGATGTAAGAAGGTATGTGGAGCAATGTGGAGTGTGTCAAAAGGCAAAGGGAACATCAACAAATGCAGGTATTTATCAGCCATTACCCATCCCAAGTAGACCATGGGAATGCATAAGCATGGACTTCATAGTAGGACTACCTAGGACACCGACTGGTTTTGATAGTGTGTTTGTGGTAGTGGACAGATTCAGCAAGATGAGCCATTTCATTCCATGCAAAACAACACATGATGCCAGTCAGATTGCACACCTATTCTTCAAGGAGGTAGTGAGGATACATGGGTTTCCAAAGAGCATAGTTGCAGACAAAGATGTGAAGTTTATGGGGCATTTTTGGAAAACTATTTGGAGGAGGCTAGGAATCAACTTGTCTCATAGCTCAGCATATCATCCTCAAACAGATGGATAGACAAAGGTGATCAATAGGGTACTTGGTAACTTGTTGAGATGCTTAACTAAGGAGTATGGACAAGATGGGAGCAAGTGATTCCACAAGCAAAATTTGCTTACAATGATAGCACAAATAGGACTACGGGTAAGAGTCCATTTGAGATAGTATATGGCTTACATCCAAGGGGTGTACTTGAGCTTAGAGATCTAAAAGGTTATGAAGGAATCAATGGTCATGCTGATGATTTTGCTCAGTCAATGAGAGAGGTTCATGAGCAGGTAAAGAAGACATTAATGGAGGCTAACCAGAAGTTGAAGGAAAAAAGAGATGAAGGGAAGAGAGAACTACAATTTGAGATAGGTGATATGGTGATGGTATTGAACAAGGCTAGACTAAAGAAAGGCATACCAAGTAAGTTGCAGATGAAAAGGATAGGGCCATGTAAAGTGTTGGCTAAGTATGGATCAAATGCCTACAAGGTGGAGTTACCCAAGGAGATGTCTATTTCGCCTATCTTCAATGTGAAAGACTTGGTGAAGTATAAAGGACCATAAATGGATGAGGAACAATACAGTTCTGAGGTCAATAAGGATGTGGAAGGACTCCAAGTACCTGATCAGATCAGACCACAAGTGGACAAGATTTTAGAATCAAGGGTGAAGAAGAAGACTAGGCACAAGACATACATGGAGCACCTAGTGAAGAGGAGACATCAACCAGAGTCAGAGGCTACTTGGATAGTAGAAAGTGACTCTAAGAAGCATGGAATTAGTGAGGATCTCTTGACACCATAGGTTCCTTAACTTCTTTGTTGCAGGGGAGAATGGTGCAGGAGCACCTTAAAGGTCTTTTGGAATATCTTGTTGTTTTGGCTTGTAGGTGGTTCTAGCCAACCACCAAGGGAATAAGGACTTTGATGTAAAGTACCAAGAGTTTTTTTGATGTGTGTGTTATGGAAAACCAGGGGTAGTATAGAGCTTTGAAGTTTGGAGAAGCCTTAATGATGAAATTAGGCAAATTTGTCAATGTAGTCTTGGCTGTTTGTCCTAAAAGTTGGAAAATGGCATTAATGATGCTCTAAGCCCGACCCAAGGGTCCTAGCACATGGGAGAAAGGTATATAAGGTCAAAAAAACCCTAATACTTGTGTTGGAGGATTGATTGTATGAATTGAGATTTGAGAAGGAGATTTTGTGACTTGGAAAAGAGCAAGTTTTCATTTAATTTATGTGTTTGAGCCTTCATCCAGTGAAGAATGGATTGAAAGGACCTATATGATGCTTTGAGTCTTTCATTTGTGTCATGTAATTACTATGTGAAGCATTAGATTAGTCATTTAATTCAACTGGTTATCTTTTTGCAAGTTTTTGGTGTTCTTGGTCTCATTGCCTGTTCAAGCCAGTTTTGTAAAACAATGATCCCCACTTGAATTCCCATGGAAAGGCTACCATGGAAAATTGGAATCAAGTAGGGGACTATGTACATAGTGTAAATATAGAGTTAGGAGTCTTTTTTTGCAGGGTAGGAGATGAAAACAACAAGCACTAGGCGAGTGCAAGTGCATTCTAGCTAGTGGCTTGGAGAGGACAACAACAAAGAAAGTTGCTAAATGGATTGGTTTGTGCCAATCAGGAGTATGGAAGTGTGGGAACATGTACCTTAGACATGTGTGTGAAAGGAGGAGAGTTGAGGAGGTAATTGAAGCCTTCAAAGGAGGAAACAAAGCCCAAAACCCTAGAAACCCTTGAAAATAGGGGGTTTGAGGATAGTCATATGTACGGACCCTATTAGGACCTAAGACCTGGTAAATATTGGAGCCTTGGAGGTCACTAGAAAGAGTCTACAAAAATATTTGGGGGTTGTTAAGACTGTTTGGGAGAAAAGACAAGAAAACGGGTTCTAGGAGGCCTAATTGGGGCAAAAAGGCTACAAGGCCTAAAACAAGGTTTTCATGAACTCGATGAACAAAGGGTGAAAGAAACCACCTAGATGGATTAGTGAGGAGACAAAAAAACTAAGGGACAACTAGAATACCCTTCCCTAGCCCGGGAGTGGTTAGGACACTTTGGGTCAGTGTGGAGCCCAAGGAAGCTTAGTGGTGGAATGAGAGTAATGGTGAAGAATTTGAAATTGGTGGAGAGTCTTATGTGATGAGAGGGGTTTAGGAGTGATCCCTGAGTAGGGTAGAGAGGAATACCCTAGGAAAACCAGAGAATAGGTCTTGGGAAGAGCAAGAGTGCTCTTGAGGGATAGGACTCCCCATCATTTTCCCATGAGGCTTTCTCCCTTTTCTCTAGTTTTGAGAGATCTTTTGTTTGTACGTGGGTACCTCACTAGGCCTTATTTGTTGGGACCCATCATGCATTCCTTTTACTTGATTTTAGCTACTCCCTAAGTTCATCTTAAGGGGGGTGTTAGAGTTATAATACATTAGCTAATATTTAATTAATCTTTAATTGATTATTAGTCTATTTTATTCTCATGCACTTAAGTTAAACTTAGGAGTTCTTTATTATGTTAACTAAGTGATTTTCTATGTTAATTGAAGTGAGCTATTATTAGATCATTCTGTCTCATTGTGTGTGATGTTGACTCTTGTCCTGATCTAATCCATTTACCATTTAAGGTTGCTCCTATATATCACTCAACCCTCATTGTATTATCTCTCGAGATTTCATATCATTTTGATAGTCTCTTTCATTTTGTAGTTGTTTATTGTTGAGGAATATTGCATATATTGCTTGCAAATCTCTTGCATGGAAGGTGTCTTTGTTCATTGTTTGATCCCGTGGATCGTGTTTTTCAAAATTCTAACAATTTCATTCTCAAATTTAATAGAATATTTGATGGTGAAAATATAGATCCTTTGATTTATAGTCTTGAGGCATATTTGGGTAAATGAAAGAAGTTGGGTCCACTTTTTGGCCAAAAAGTGGAAGTATTTTTCCTGAAAATCAAAGTTTGTCACATTTGGACTAAAAAATTAAAGCACTTACACTTAAAATCTTAATTTTTTTAAGTAATATGAAATGTAGGATTTTGAGTATAGTTTTTAAATATTAAATTTATTCTAATTTACCTAGATGGTACAAAGTAATTTTGTATAGGCTTGTATAAAAATCACGCTTGAAATCCATCTTTTAGGACCATAACATGCACATGTACACGATTTATAATTTGACCTAAATCAAAGAATTTTAATATTAATTTTGTGGAAATATTTGTATTAAACTGAAGATTGATGAGGATATTTTATTTTTTTTCAAATTTTTTATTGTCGCTAATTGCTATTTTTGAAAACTCCTCATGTATGATAAGCATAATTTGAGCTAAAATAATCATAAAATGTTTTTTTATTGTGTAAATAATGATGTCTAAATTGATGACATATATTTAAAAAACTTAAAAAATTATAAGTTATTAAAAATAAATGAATACTTGACATGTCAAGTTTATGGACCAGTTTCCTCAAAAATTAATTAATAAATAGAAAAACAAGTCCAATTATAAAAGAATACATATTTGAAAACTAGACATCATCATCTATAATAGATTTTGATTTCATCAAAAAATTCTATGAAAAATGTTAGCCATATTGCTGTTTAGTTATTTTTTCTCGTTGTTTTCATGGTTTTGTACTTGCAGGTCCAAGGCTAAGGAGTGGGTTTCTAAGCCTAAAAGTTCAAAGCAATGTGTTTTAAATTTCAAATTTTATGAAATGCTTACCTACTCTAAAAGCGTAACCGTTCTTAAAAGGAGTGACAATATGATGTAATTAGAAACAAGTACCCATTTAAAAAATAAAATAGGCAATCATTTGAGAAAATAAAATGGGTACCTGTTTTAGAAATTTAGGTTTAGGATCCTAATCCTAAACAAGTACCCTTTTTTTTTGAAATGAGTACTCATTATTGTCGAGATTTTTTTGCTCGACGCTTCCCCTAAATATGGACCCAAATTATTGATTCCACCCATTTAAAAATAGGCTTGATATGAATAAACCCTAAAAGATGCAAATTATTGAGGTACATGTATTAGATTTATCTTTGGATTGGCAGAAAAATTATCCAAGCCTTTTTGCACTTTGGTCTCTTAAGAGACTTCACCGGTACAATGTAGCTCAGACTATTTTGACATGTTTGGGTGTGAAAAAAGATCTTTCCTAGCATAAACCCACCAATTCAGACATGTTAGAACTATCGGTTTGGTCACACGATGAACAAAATAAAAGTTACACCACCTTGCAACTTTACATCGCATGCATTTGACATTTTTCCATCAACTTAAAACTCAACACTACGAGAAAACGCCTCAAAGATGTCAAAAATTGAGAGAGGTTATTGTAGAGGGGCCCTATATTATCCCATAACCTTGGACAAAATGTTTTTAAGTGACACTATTTCTGAGTAATAGCTCCTCAAATATTGCTACCTTTTTTTTTAAATTTTGGTCTCTTAAGAGACTTCATCGGTACAATGTAGCTCAGATTGTTTCAATGTGTTTGGGTGCGGAACATGAACTTTCCTACTATAAACCCACCAATTCAGATGATTTGGAACCATCAATTTGGTCACATGATGAACATAACGAAAGTTACACCAGCTTGCAACTTTACACTGCATGTATTTGACACTTTTTCCATCAACTAAAAAATCGACTCCAAGGGAAAATTCCTTAGAGATATCAAAAAATGAGAGAAGTTATTATAGAGGGGCCCTACATGATCCCATAGCCTCAAACAAAATGTTTCTAAGTGACATGGTTTTTGAGTATATCTAGTCAAAGTTTTCTACCCTTTTGCACTTTGGTCTCTTAAGAAATTTCATCGGTACAATGTAGCTTAGACTATTTCGACGTGTTTGGTTGTGAAATAGGACCTTTCCTAGCATAAAACTACCCATATGGATGTGTTGGAACTGTCAGTTTGGTTTCACGACAAGCATAAGGAAAGTTACACTACCTTGCAACTTTGCACTGCATGCATTTGACGGTTTTTCCATCAATTGAAAACTCGACACCATAGGCAAACGCCTCAAAGATATAAAAAACTGAGAGAGGTTATTGTAGAGGGGCCCTACATGATCTCATAGCCTTAGATGAAATGTTTCTAACTGACATGTTTCTGAGTAATAGCTCATCAAAGTTTGCTACCCTTTTACACTTTGGTCTCTTAAGCCCGACTTCATTGGTACAATGTAGCTCGAACCGTTTCGACGTGTTTGTGTGTGAAACAATACCTTTCCTAGCATAAATGTGCCCATTTAGACATGTTAGAATTGTTGGTTTGGTCGCACGATGAACATAATGAAAGTTACACGACCTTGCAAATTTACACTGCATGCATTTGATACTTTTTCCATCAACTAAAAACTCGACACCATGGGAAAATACCTTGGAGATATCAAAAGCCAAGAGAGGTTATCTTAGAGGGGCCCTACATGAACCTGTAGCCTTAGATACAATATTTCTAAGTGACACTATTTTTGAGTAATAGCTTGCCAAAGATTGCTACCTTTTTACATTTTGGTCTCTTAAGAGACTTCATCGGTACATTGTAGCTTATATTATTTTTTGCATGTTTGGGTGCAAAACATGACCTTTCTTAGCATGAAATACCCATCTGAACATGTTGGAAGTGTCGGTTTGGTCGTACGATGAACATAACGAAAGTTACACCACCTTGCAACTTTATACTTCATGCATTTGACACATTTTCCATCAACTAAAAATTTGACACCATGAGCAAACACCTCAAAGATACCAAAAACTGAGAGAGGTTATTATAGAGGGGACCTAAATGATCCCATAACCTTAGACATAATGTTTCTAAGTGACGATTTCTGAGTAATAGCTCGTCAAAGTTTTCTACCCTTTTGCACTTTGGTCTCTCAAGAGACTTTGTCGGTACAATGTAGCTCAGACTGTTTCGATGTGTTTGGGTTGAAAAAAAGACCTTTCTTAGCATAAACCCACCCATCTGGATGTTTTGGAACTATCAGTTTGGTTGCATGATCAACATAACAAAAGTTACACCACCTTGAAACTTTACACTGCATGCTACTGACACTTTTTCCATCAATTGAAAACTCGACACCACGGGAAAACACCTCAGAGATATCAAAAACCAAGAGAGGTTATTGTAGAGGGGCCATACATGATCCCATACCCTTAGATGATTTTTTTTTAAGTGACAAAATTTTTGAGTAACAAATTGTCAAAGATTGCTGCCTTTTTGCACTTTATTCTCTTAAGGGACTTCGCCAGTACAATGTAGCTTAGACTGTTTCAGCTTGTTTGGGTGTAAAATAGGACCTTGTCTAGCATAAAACCACCCATCTAGATGCATTAAAACTATCGGTTTGGTTGCATAATGAATAGAACAAAAGTTACACCACCTTGCAACTTTGCACTACATGCATTTGACCCTTTTTCCATCAACTGAAAAACTCAACACCATGATAAAATGCCTCAAAGATATCAAAAGATGAGAGAGGATATTGTAGAGGGGCCCTACATGATCCCATAGCCTTAGAGAAAATGTTTCTAAGTGAAACATTTTACAAGTAATAGCTCGTCAAAGATTGCTACCTTATTACACTTTGGTCTCTTAAGAGACTTCACCAGTACAATGTAGCTCAGACTGTTTCGACATGTTTGGGTGTGAAATAGGACCTTTCCTAGCGTAAAAATATCCATTCAGACACATTGGAACTGTCAGTTTGGTCACATGATGAACAAAGAAGAATCTACACACACACCTTCCTCAACATCTTGGGAGCAAGAATAATCTCTTCATTGAATACATTATCTATCTCATTCATTTTGGTTTGCTTATTTTTCAAGTGTTTTTAGAGTAGAATAACCTCCTTTTCATTGATGGTACAATATTATTCTTATCTTTTAATTCCTTTTCTAAGTGGTTAATTTTAGTCTTCAATTATTTTGCTTCAATTTCAACACTTCCAACAATTGCTTTTGCATCTGCACCTTGACCATCCACACATTTTTCCTCATCTTTATTACTCTTACCTGTTAACACCCCTTGGTATTCCTTTTCATGATCTACTAACTTCTTTTTCATATCTTTTACTTTGAGCTTTAGATTAGCTGCTTTGTCATTAACGCTTAGGACAACATCCCTTTGTTTGATAGAGTTTTCAATGTCTTGAATACTTTCATGTGTCCATTGCACGGATTCTCTTTTTTGCACTTACATTTGACATTGCTTCTTCCTTATCATCTATTTCCCATTGTATTTTCTCCATGATAGTCTTAATTTCAAGAATATTTGACTTCATTTGTTCAAATCCACCTATAGCATCATCTCTCACTTTATTTTCCTGCACAAATTCTTATCAAATACAAAACCTCTTGAGTTTTTCCACTTCTCCATTGCCATTTTCCCATTCCACATACTACACAAGCACCTTCCTTGAAACTTCTCGAGAGTAGGAAGAATCTCTTCATTCAATACATTATCTATCTCGTTCACTTTGGTTTGATTCTTTTCAAGTGTTTTTAGAGTAGATTCCTTTTTTATTTCATACATTCTAGTACTCGCTACCTCCAGTTTTGCATTGTCATTTTCCCATTGCACATACTGCACACACACCTTCCTCAACTTCTCAAGAGTAGATTCCTTTTTCATTTCATGCATTCTACTACTTGTTTCTCTAGATATTCATTCTCATTTTTCCATTGCCCAGTTATGAAGGGTGGTTATTGATATTTGAATATGGGAGGTTGTGAGGATGATATGTGTTGGTATTGATAAGAGGGAGAAATGGGATTAGAAGATTGGGGGTATTGAGATATGATAAGGGATATAATGTTGAGGTTGTGGGATATGTGATGAAATGTTTTGGGTGTGTGAGGGGATTTTGATATGTAAGTGTGATTGAGATAGAATGGATGGAAAGGGGATAATGATAAAATGGATGGAAAAGGGGATAATGATGAAAAGGGAGATACAAGACCAATATTGTTTGAAGCTAAACTAGATCATTAATTTTGATATGTAAGTGTGATTGAGATAGAATGGATGGAAAGGGGATAATGTCTAGGCAAGGCTTGGAGTTTCTCACTCAAGCTTAGATAATCACTTGATTAAGGCTTGGATAGAGGAATTTTTTCTTACCTAAGCTTGGATAATCACTTAGACAAGGCTTGAATATGCTTACTTATGCTTATGATTAAGTGATGAGATATGATAAAATATGATAAAGATTGAATATGATATGATAGGATAGAGATTTTATAGGAAGATAAGGAGGATAAATGATGATGACAATGATAAGATGATAAGGGTAGGCTAATGGCCAAAAGGACCAACATCTAAGGATGATGGTTGTGATGACTAGCTTATGATAATGGATGGAAATACTAAGATGAGGGAAAGATGATATATTTTGGATGGATATGATGGATATGGTCTCCCAAGTCTGATCTAGGGCTGCAAAGGTCAAGTTTGCAAATTTAGGTCTCAAGATGGTCAAATGGTGAAACCATAAATATGCATATAATCTACCCAATATTCATTGTATATGTGTAAACACACAACAGAAAAAAAGGAAAAACATATGTAAACTTGGAACCAAAACATATATAAAATTTAAATATAGAAACAAAAGGTCTAACTATCAACTGCAATACATTAATATCAATAAAATGAATTTACAAAATCAATGTGCATACTTACAAATTAATCCATGGGCGATCCCACAAAGCTGGTTTACAATTTCTGGGAGATTCTAATTTTTGCTAAAATCACATATTTTTAGAAAATATAATGATTTAAGCCTTAAAAATTTCCATTTTAAGGATTCCAATTGAAGAGGGTTTGATCAAACCACCTTAGATCAAACCCGCTTGGATAGAACTCCGCTAGTTTTAAACCATACCTACAACAGAGTCTCCTTTGCACCTATCAAAATGCTGATAAAAAATCACTTTTGATTTACCTTTTGGGGGATAAAATGAATTCATTTAAAATTATCATGGTAGTCCTTGGAATGAGCTATCCAATGAATATAATTTTAATATTTTTTGGTTTTATTATGTATGTGTTTTTTTAGTTTTATTAAACATAGGTTTTTCACCGAAAATCAAACTCTCTGTTCTACACATGTGGAAAAATAGAAAATTATCAAAATAAAATTTTAAAAAATATGTTCAAGCTGGGTATTGATGTCCTTGATCCATTAAAAAAAAAATTTCAATTTCAATTCATACAAAAACATTTATGTTGTATACAGTCTACCTATGTTTCAATTATAATTGGTTTGACTTTGAAACTTGATTAAGGAAAAAATATTTAATAAAACACTATGAAACCAAATGAAAGTGCTAGATATTGTAGTTACAAATCTAATTTCGAAAAAAATAGAATTTTATCCTTCATACAAAAAAAATTATGTTGTATACGGTGAGCATCACTCCTTAAAAATGTTTTTTTTTTTTAAACCTAGTTTTTGAAGGAGATGGAAAAATAAGTGCAATTTGATTCTAAATTATTTTGAAAAAAATATATTTAGAATGTATAGACAAAACATCACAAATCACTAGTTTGCATCATCTTCAAATTCCTCACGGTTTAGCCGCTATAGTAGCCCGAAAGTGAAGATTTAGTTAAAAAAAATCAGTTCAGTGTCCAATTTGCCCAAAAATTTTAAACCAGTATTGTGGGATCACCCCCATCGAACCATTCGGGTCTGCTCTACTCTTTATTTGTCAAGTATTGCCTCATGGTTAGACTCACACACCTTCCATAAGGTATTTTTCAAAGGTCTACCCCGATATTGTATCAAATGAACATTGGATGCCATGACAAGGTTTGAGTAATGAAGAATCTTTCGATGATACTCATATGTGGGTACCTTCTAAGTCATGTTCTAGTAACAACAACTGAGCCTATAGGGTATTTGATGTTTTCTCCATCTGTAACTGGGGCCTCCAATTTTTTTTTGGCCTCAACACAATGAAACAAGTAATAATCCATTCCCTCTTCATTGTCCTCATCTGCAATAAATGCATAAACATGCCCTACATTGATATGTGCAGTAAATTAGATAAAATTAGTCAACAATACAAAAATACTATAAAGTAAGATAATATTAGGATTTTCAAAAACTATACAAGTAGATATATTACTTGGTTGAACTAGATCTAATATGTGGTCAAAGTCAACTGATGATTCCATCTGTGTTAGTTCTAGTGCCATTAAGGGTCGATACGTGTCAAGTGGGCTAAGAAAACTCAACCACCATTCGTCAACCGACTCCTTTGACTCACACTCATTCTAGGCTTGAATTATACATGAAGAACAAAAACATTCCATCTTCCGCGTATGGATACTCCATGAGCTTGCATTTGAGCTTCTAAAAGAGTGTAGCTCACTTGATCCTATCAGTGTACAACAATCCTCATATGGTGCAATGTTAGTATCATCTGTCAACCAAAAAGATCTACGAATCAAAGAATTAGCTTCATTACCTGGACCCATCGAAGCATTACACCACTTAATTATTGATTTTTCATCTATCAACTTTGCATTATCTTTATACTTTAACTCTTCTCGTGCTATGACTCTTTTGATACATGCTCCTGCACCATCATGCTCCCCCTTTCCATGCCTGACCTAAAAAAATTTCCACATATCTTGAACACCTATAATGTTATGCATCCTGCTCAACCAATAAAACATCCACGAGCTCTTGAATTGTGATGCATAGTTATCCGACCATATGATATGCTAACTAAATGATATGCCCCTTCTAGCCAAATCATTGTATAACACCTGAAAGAAACCTTGCACAAACTCTGTAGAATGCATGCGATCATCAATAATATAAAAATGATACCCCCTTATGATCTTTCTGTTATCCTTTGTACTACCATTGGCATGAATGAATGTGATGTGCACAAATAGAAAAAACTATGTGGAGTTGTAATATTGTGATTGCACCTCACGTCGTGGCTGTAGACCGTAGTTCTCTACAAAGTCAACGACTGAAATAATGCTACCAAGTGGAAATGTGTCCTTGTATAACTTGAATTGCAAGTCCAACTATATAGCTCTATGGGTATGCCTTGCATACTCATACACTATATTGTCATGAAATATAGACATAAAATGATACACTAGAATATTTTGAATAACCAAATCACATCTTTTTGCTTCTTTACCATCTTTTGTATTGTAGGCCACTATTTTATACTTATTGAACTCTACTAGTTCATTTCCAACCATATGTGTGTTTTCCATATGTTGCAAGCCACTGCAATGATGACATGTGCCATCCAAGCATAATTTCCTGTAGAATATTTGACCTTCCCCTCTTTCAGATAAAATTGTTGATATGAAGTCTCTTGAAGATGTAGGTGGGGCATGTATGCCACAATCTTGCAAAACATTGTTAGTATGCAAATCTAAACATATATATTGATAAAAATCAAAATGGTTAGAAAATTCAATATGTAATCTACAACAAGAAGTAGTGTGTGTGAGATTTATTTTGACATAGAAAGGTTTTAGCATTTCAAAATATATTTGACAAATTTTAACTTGAGGATACATCTCTAGAAATTTACCAAAAAACTGTGTTTGAGTCATATCCAAAAATTGATTTGGATGTGGCTCACGGTTTTAACTATCGATTCTCATTCTTACCACAACCCTTTGATCCAGAGATACCCTTATGCAATTCTTCCAAAAGTCTTCAATTAGTGATCTTAATGATTCAAAAATTGGTTTATCTTTTTGTGGTAGTCTCCTCGAGAATGCCCATAATTCATTGGCATCGGTGTCCTCGATTCTTTGTTGCCTTCCAATGGATCTTGATAAGATTTTTCTATTAGTTCTCAATGCTTGACTTGTCTTTCTAATGAGATGAGATTTCTTTGTTTGATTACTTACTATTGTCGATGTAATGACATGTCGTATGACATTATTATCTTTTGTGCATGAGGTGTTACCCACACTCTCGTAAGCACTCATTAGATTCTTCACAATAGATTTTTCACTTGAAGCATCTGATGTTCTCAACCCAAGAATCTTCATGATGAAAAACTTTATACGACCTTAGAATTGGCTTTGGTTGCCAAGATCTTGAGACCAAATGGAAAACAAAAAAATAGAGAATAGAATGTGATAAGAATGAACTGTATTCTTATCAATATGATTGTTGTTGATATAAGATTATTATGTACATAGGAGACCCCTTGGTTATATAGCCAAGGTGAGAACATAGAAGGGCATAAGATTATGACAAGTGTCGTAATCTTATGACATGAGACAACTATGAAAAGCTATCACTCCACCTAAAGTGGAAAAGTGATAATCACTACAAATGGTGGATCACCCACAAAAGGTGGAGAGGTAATCACATGACATGTCCACGAAAGGTGGAAGTGATAAAGTAATAAACTGATAAGTCCACCAAAGGTGGAAAATTTCCAACTACCTCCTATGTGGTACCTAGGTAAACTTAACTAAAGTGTAATCATGACCTAGGACAAGGTACAACACATTTAATTACACCAACACCCCCCCTTAAGTGCAACTTAGGGAGAATGTACACAAAATGAAACAATGCAAGATGGGTCCTAATAACAAGGCCATGTTAGGTACCCATGTATAAATGCAATTTAATCTCTCATAAAGCGAAGAAAAAGAGAAAACCCAGTGGGACAAAACTTCTCCCCAAAAGAGATGAAATACAAAAAATGAAATGCTCTCAATGATGCATGAGAAGGCCAAAACCCCATGTGAGGAAAAATACCCCCCCATAAGAGAGAAGTAGAAGAGAGATAAGGTATCCCCCCCTCAATGAGATAAAATTTTGTAAGAGAAGCACTGGAAGTACACTATGGAGTAACACTGGAATCCTCAATCTGGAAAGCAAGAAAAGATACTTCTGTTTGCTACTGGAACCATATGCGAGTCATTGATTGACTCAAGGTGGAATCATGATAAAGCAACAACAGACCTGATGCCAAGGAACACTAGAAAACTCGCAAACTAACACAACTCTGAAATCTATGAAGCAACAGTCAATTAAGAAATGATTTGGAACTAAAATGAAGTGCAGAGAAAATGCAAACCTAATGCACACAAAAAAGGAAATAGTGCATGCATTGATGAATGTTCACATCTGCCTCCATGATGAAAAATAACCTCAAATTTGTGTAGATGAAAAAATCTGAAAAATGGTTTGCACCACTGTGAAGTGCTCGAAACTAGCTTTCCGTCGATATCTCGTTTGCCAAAAACAGACACTATGGCCAAAAGTTATGAATTTTTCAAAAAAACTGAATTTAGTCTGCAGGAAAACAAGTTTTCTAGCAAAAAAATTTACTTCTAATTTGATTTTTGAAAAATATAATCAATGTTTGTAGACAATAATAAAAACCCAAAAATATTTTGATGCTAAAAATAAAACCCAGAAATCGTTTTTTGATCCAACAAGGAGAAGATGAGAAAATGATTATTTTTAACCTTTAGCCAGGAGAAAAATGACGCGTGCCGCTTTTTGTACAAAAATTTCCTCCAGATCCATGCATGATTTGCAAAATCTAAAAGATACCCAATTCAGATTTTGACCCTGGCTACAAAACTCAATAATCATTTTTCCTGCAAATGAGCGAAAGTTGGATTTTTGAAGCAAAAATGATGACGGCTAAAAAAAAATGGCTTGCAACAAACCCTTGTTTGTCAAAAAATGCAAATGGTGATCAAATTGAATGAAACAAAAGCCAAATCTGAATTTATCGAGCCTCCTAGACGCAATGGTGAGCTCAGATTTGCACCAGCAAACTCCGATATGAACCTGCAATAAAGAGCCAAAAATGGAACCTCCTCAAATCTGATATCTCTCTTTAAAAAAAGACTCCAATGGCACCCAACTCGCTCAGATACCATGTTAGAATTGGCTATGGCTGCCAAGATCTTGAGACCAAATGAAAAGCATAAAAAGAGAGAATAAAATGTGACAAGAATGAACTACATTCTTATCAATATGATTGTTGTTGATATAAGATTATTAGGTACATAGGAGACCCCTTGGTTATATAGCCAAGGTGAGAACATAGATGGGCATAAGATTATGACAAGTGTCGTAATCTTATGACATGAGACAAATATGAAAAAATATCACTCCACCTAAAATGAGAAAATGATAATGTGATAATCACCACAAATGGTGGATCACCCACAAAAGGTGGAGAGGTAATCACATGATATGTCCATGAAAGGTGGAAGTGATAAAGTAATAACATGATAAGTCCACCAAAGGTGGAAAATCTCCAACTACCTCCTATGTGGTCCCTAAGTAAACTTAACTAAGGTGTAATTAAGACCTAGGACAAAGTACAACACATTTAATTACACCAATAGTTCTCAACCCAAAACTCTTCATGATGAAAAACTTTATACTTCGCATCGTTTCAAAAAATAGTTGAAATCTTTCGATCTCATTTAATTTCTCAAAGTACACTCTCCATATTTTATTAGCATATCTTCTACAAGTGTGCTTTGGAATCTTATCTTCTATTGACTATAAAATATTCTCATCAATATCAACCAAATACTTGGGATTTCTATGCAAAATTCTAGGTGGTGTTCTTTGTTGGGTGAATATTTTGTAATCCCTTTATAGATTATGAAATAGTGATTTCAACCACAATTATGATGAGATAAATCTCTCCTCTGAGAAAGGGGAGGCTCCCTTCTTTTTGTTCACTACAATTAACTCAAAACTAAACTAAGATATATACATTATAATTATCCATGGGGGGTGTCTCCATTAGCATATGCTCTTGTTTCAGGATTTAAGAGAAACAAATAACAATGATATTCTCAAATACAACTAGTTAGAGCAATAATAACTGATACTTGCTAGTACCAGTGAATGAAAGTAACTGAAAAACACATGAAAACACAAAGTCTTTTTGCCGTCTTCAATGTGAGTTATGTAGTAACCAATGACATAAGTTGGAGCATAAAGTCTTTCAACTCACTTCACAAAAATATCCATGCACCAAGTGAATAATCCCAAGCAAAAGTCTTAAAATTGTCCTCCAAAAAGATTCCAAGAGTAACCGTATCACTAGTTGTAGCACAAAATCCGTCAACTAATAATACCAATAATTCACAAGAATGTAATTGAAAATTGTAGCACAAATTCTACAAGTTCCCAACATGATTCATATACACGAAGTGAATAACTACAAGCTCAAAGTCTTTATAATCCAACAACAAGAACCTAGTTACTATCATTTGCAAGTTAGTTAATGAGAATAAATGGTCATAGCACAAGGTGTTATATGATGCTTAGCTGACATAATTACCCCCAAGTGGGCGATAGGAATGTCGCCATTCCAACTCTTGTATGGGTTGAATGCATAGATTCCAATCACATTGGAATTGTCCGCCCTCAAATTAGCTAAGGCCATTGAGGACGAGACATTTGATAACTTAGTTGACAAGCGTATTATGTATCTCACCGAATTGGAGGAGAAGTGTGTTCAAGTGGTGAACCGTATTAAGAAACACCAAGAATAGGTAAATAAGTTTTTCGACAAAAAAACAAAGTCTTGAGATTTACAAGTTGGAGATCTAGTTCTCTTGTGGAATAAGAGAAGAGATCCAAAAGGCATGGACAAGAAATTTGACTCATTGTGGAGAGGTCTGTTCAAGATTCACCAACTCTATGGTGAAAATAGTTTTCTTCTTGCATACAAAGATGGTACTTCATTTTTTCTTCCACACAGTGGGCAACATCTGAAACACTTTACTCAGTGAGGTGACAGATGTAATTAGTGTAAATATTGTAAAGTATAGCATATTTTACTTTTTTTCTAGTAAGCAGTAAGAAGGGAGCCTCCCCTTTCTAAAAGGAGAGATTTATCTCATCATAGTTGTGGCTTAAATTCATGTTTTGTAATCTTTAAAGGGATTATACAATATTCACCCAACATTCTCAAAGGTAAATTTTTCTCAACATTAGAAATTTCATCAATATTTAAATGAGATTGGATATATGGCATACCTTCAATTGAAGATGGAATAGATGACGTATCTTGAAGTTGAGATGGGAAATATGGCGTACCTCCTTCTTCACAGGTGAGTGATGATGTACTTTCAAATCAAGATGCAATAGATGGTGTCCCTCCATCTTGACTTGTGGTAGAGGACGTGTCTCCGACTACGGTATTCAAATCTCTCATAGCATGAAGTTTTTGCATTCGTTCCCTTTTTGCCGTCAATACCATATCTCTCGTTGATGGTTGAGGTTCCTCTTCAATTGGCATGTCTTTAACTATCATGTCCAATTTCCTCTTCTCATGAATTTCCCCCATATTTTTTTCTTTCTTTGTATTCTTATCTTCTTTCTCTTCCTGTGTTGGTTTAATCCTTGATCGTTTCATCGAAATGACAAATAATTTTATCTATAGCATGAAAAAGAGATAAATATTGGTTCATAAAAAATAAATCCATATAAATAAATGAAATATATGTCATTCAACCCTTCATAAAACAATAATCATGTAGAAGAGTACATGTCACTCAACCATGATGAATAAACAAGTGCACTAAGAACACAAGGAAAATGGAAAGTTATTTTTTTGAAGTATTTCTACCTTCCAAGAATTTATCATGTGACTTTGCTCTAGCCTTTTTCTAATGTATGACCTACCAGTATAATGTCCAAAAATAGACATGTATGCAAAATGTGGTAGCATAGACAAAGCACATGAATTTTTTGATAGAATTCCTTAAAGAAATGTGGTCTCGTGGAATGCCATGCTTGCAAGATATGCACAAAATGTATTTTTTAAAAGACATTACAGAATTTCAAAAAAATACAATTGGCAAGTGTAAATCCAAATTCCACAACTTTTGTCAACATCCTACCTTTGGAATAAGGTATATGCATCAATCGAATCATTGAAAGAAAGGGGGATTTTTGTCAAATATTATAATTGCAACTCCCTTGGTAGACATTTATGAGAAATGTGGAAGCATGGACAAGGCATGTGAATTTTTTGACAAAATGCATCAAAGAGACATGCCATGGATTGCGATGATTATGGGATATGCACAAAATGGATTTGTTGAAAAGGTTTTGGAAACTTCCCAACAAATGCAATGAGTTGGTGTGAAGCCAAATTTTACAACCTTTGTCAAGATCCTCCCTACCCATGCCAAGAAAGGATATTTGGAATAGGATATGGGTATCCATCAAAGCATTAAGGATAGAGGCATTTTTTAAATTTATAGTTATAGCTAGATGTGTAAAAAATGTGGAAGCATAGACAAGATATGTGGATTGTTTGGAAAAATGCCTCAAAGAGATATGGTCTCATTAAGCATAATGATTGTAGAATATGCACAAAATGGATTTGTTAAAAAGTCTTTAGAATCTTGAAGCTGATGAAATTGGAAAGTGTAAAGCCAAAATTGACAACCTTTGATAGCATCCTCCTACATTTTCCAAAATGAGCTATTTCAAACAAGGTATGGGCATCCCACAAAGCATAATGGAAGGGGATTTTTGTCAAATTTTATAGTTGCAAATTCCCTATTAGACATGTATGAAAAATGTGGAATCATATACAAGGAATATGAATTGTTTGAAATGATACCTCAAATAGATGACATCTTATGGAATGTATAGATTGCAACATATGCACAAAATTAAATTTTTGATAATATTTGCTAGCATACTTCCTACCTATACTAAAATGGGAGCTTTGGAATAATGTATGGACATCCATCAAAGCATAATCAAATAGGGATTTTGTCAATATTATAGTTTGAATTTTTTTGGTAGATATGTATGCAAAATGTGGAAGCATAGACAAGGCACATGAACTGTTTGACATATAATTTCTCAAAGAAATGTGGTCTCATAGAATACCATGATTTTATAATATGCACACAATGTTTTTTCTAAACTTTAGGTATTAGAAAATTTCAAGTAAATATAATTTATATATGAAAAGATAAATTTCATGACTTTTTCCAACATCCTCCCTATCTATGCTAAAATGGGAGCTTTGGAACAAGGTACGAGCATCCATCAAAGCATAATGGAAGGGGGAATTTTTTTAAATGTTATAGTTGCAACGACCCTAGTAGACATGTATGCAAAATGTGGAACCACATACAAGGAACACAAACTATATGACATAATTCCTTAGAGAAGGGAAGAAAGGAAGAATATATGTGGATATTGCAACGATGTAAACCATGATTTGTTTGGTTGTACAAGAGACAAATGATAATATAAGAGCAATTAAACCACTACAAAGAGTAAAGAATTGTGTAGTTTAAAATATACCAAGAGGGGCTAAGGTTATAATGAGAATTTTCAAAGGAACCCCCTTGAATACTCATAGATGTCAAAAATTAAAAACAAACAATGATGAACATGGAATATGCATTTTAACAAAATCTAATCTAATCCCTTAGAAAAATATAATGCATTTGATTAAGGCTATGTATTTTGAGCACTCATAATTTATCAATACTTAACAAAATCTAATCCCAAAATCAACATAATAACAAAATCAAAGTACTGTATTAAGCATGTATGATAAGGGATGATAAAGAAACATAATAGAATGAAGGAAAATGTAAAGAACATGTATAAAGTCTTGACATACCTTAAAAATAGAGATTAAAATGAAGAAACTACCCAATTATGTGTATTCTTTTTCTTCTTGCATCAAACTCCTCAACAATTTGAGATTTTCACAAACTTTCTTCCGTTTCAATGTTCAATTGTATATAACTCTAATAGAATTACCAAATACTATACAATTAACCAATGTATAGTGTTAAAATCCTACAATTTAATCATAATTAACATTGCAACACTACAAAAATTGAAACTTGAATCGATTTATATCAAATTTGATGTGAAAACTCTATTATTTCCTCCTTCCTAAGTTGGAAAACCAGAAAAAGGTGACAGAAAGCTCATGCAAAGGTGGTAGAATGTGTAAAATTTTCATGTGCACTTCCCAACAACATCAAAAAGTATTTTTTTGTTGGATCACATGTAGAACTAGGAGAATAATAGAGCATATGGGCCTAGATCATGGGTGTCCTATCTATTTTACCATTTTTAGAGAAAGACAAAACATGCTCATGTTATAACGTGAGTGCATTTTAGCTTGATCTACAAAACAACCATATTTAAACTTCTCCAAAATGTGCTCACATTATGAAAAAGTTGGTTTCGTAAAGGTTTACTAACTCTTATCATGTGCCAATACGGGCTTGGGTTGGAATACATAAATGATACCTTTCTTTGACCAATTATGACATCTTCTAAGTGTTATGTATGTCTCATTTTGTGTGCGATATGTAGTTTCACTAGAACTCCTTATACGCTCAAGAATGTACATTAATCCTCAACCCTATCCCTTAAATCCTCAATACTTAAACCTTAATCCATTAAACCCTCAAACCTTAAACCCTCAACCATTAAACCTTAAACCTTAAATCGTAAACCCTATCCCTAAACCCTCAACCCTTGACACTATACCTTAAACCCTAATACCTTAACCATAAAACCTAAACCCTATCCCTAAAGCCTCAAGCCTCAAGCCTCAAGCCTTAAACCTTAAATCCTTAAGCCTCAACCCTCAAAACTATACCTTAAACCCTAATCCATCAACCCTCAACCCTAATCCCTCAACCCTTAAACCCTTAATACATCAACCCTTAAACCTTCAACCCCTAAACCCTTGACCCTTGACCCTTAAACCCTAAAGCCTTAAACCCTCAACCCTTATCCAACCCTCTCCTCTCCTATCTCCCTCACCCCAATCTCTCCCACATCTCTCTTACCCCTCTCTCCCTAGGTTGTAGGTATCTCATTTGTATATCTCTCAAGGATCTCTAGATATTTACCTCCCTCTCCACCTCTATCCCTCCTCCTTACCCCTCCTTCCCTCAAGTTCTGAACTTCTCTCCCATTTTTTTCTATCTCTCCCCTAACCTCTCTATCTCTCACCTCTCTCTTCCCCTCACCTCTCTCTAGGTCTCTCAATCACTCCTTGTCTGCCTCTCCATCCCTCCTTAGCCATCTAGGTCTCTCACTCCTTGTCTCATTACCCACCCCTCTCCCCACTCTACCTCTCTCACTCCTATATCTCCCCCTATGTCTCTTAACCCTCTCTCCCTAGGATGTAGGTCTCTCGCCTCTATATCTCTCAGGGATCTCTAAATATTTCCCTCCCTCTATAGCTCTCTCCCTCCTCCTTACCTCTTTTTCTCTAAAGTTATGAACTTATCTCTCCCATTTTCTTCTATCTCTCCCCTCACCTATCTACCTCTCCCCTCTCTAGGTCTCTCAGTCACTCATTGTCTACCTCTCCATCCCTCCTTATCCATATAGGTCTCTCACTCCTTATCTCATTACCCACCCCTCTCCCCCTCTATCTCTCTCACCCTATCTCCCCCCCTATGTCTCTCACCCCTATCTGTCTCTTACCCCTATGTCTCTTACCCCTCTCTCCCTAGTGTTGAGAAATGTGACTCAAATGTACTGGCTTGCTTGACTTCCTGGAGCAGTTTTGTTTTTCTCCTTCATCAGCCTGAGTTAAGTCACTGGTTTTCAAGTTTTGTCTAATTGAAGTCACAGGGTTCTAAAGTTTCATAACCTCCCGACTTAGCGAATGTGAAGCGATAGGGTAATCCTTTTTTTGTTAGCATTTCACGAGTTTTGAGAACTTCACAACCTCTGACATGAGGTTTGGAAGTTCAGGTTTTGAGCAACAAAGTGATCCCTTTGATGTTGGCGAGTCGCGGGTTCTAGGAACTTCACAACCTCTGAAATGAGGTTTTGAGGTTTGGCTTTTCAACGATATAGTGACTTGGAAGTTGAAAGATGTGGGACCCAATAGGATGATGGATCATGATGAAGGCCGACATGTGGCAATGATGTGGAGGAAAGATGGCATGTGGGCCCATGTGCTCGGTGAACATCAGTGAGATGGTAATGAATGTCTCTTTGACTGGGCGGTATGGTGTTAGGTGGATAACCCTAAGTTCAATGATGGAGATCTATTCACTTGGTTATCCAATGACTAGAAATCTAAGATGATGGCATGTGGTTCAAGGTGTAACCCTAAAGGGGTGCAATAGTTGAAGAGTTGAAGGTGATAGAGAAATACTATCTTAGAGTGGCGGTTACCTGCGTGTTGGTTGAGAGGCTAGGTAGCTGAGAGAGAGATGAATCTTGTAGAAGGTGAAGGTTGAGTGGCTGTGTGACAGAGAGGCCAAGAGGTCGATGGTCAAGCCGTGAGGCTATGTAGCTGAAAGAGATGTCTCTCGCTAAGAGAGGTGGTTGCAATGGGTTATGCTACCGAATATTCTCCATAATGGAACAAGATGTAAAATTTGTAAAGGTTGCAAGCCTGATATTGTATTGTAATTGTATTTTTTTCTGAATAATACAGTGGTGATCTGGGCTTTTGGAGTGTGGGTTATTTTACCTGAAAGGGTTTTCCCCACATATATCTGTGTGTTCATGTCTTCTGTTTCATCTTTCATGGTTTCTAGTTTTGTTTGCTGAATTTGTTAATGGTGTTGTTGAAATTGGTTAAGCATGAGTTTCTCTCAAAAGGATTAATGTGTAAAATGAATTGTCTGATTCCACTTGATGACTTAGTAGTATGTGTCTACTACCGAAGGTACTACTGATATTGACCATTTCTTTCTGAGATGCCCTATCGATATTTCCTGACAAGTGGTATTAGAGCCTTCTTCTGGGATGTGTTTCTTCCTAGTATGTTGCTGGTTCTTGGTATTCCTTCTATGAAGATTTCTTAGTCTATCAGGCTTGAGGAAATCTAGAGGAATCAATTGATCAATTGATCCTTTGATGAGTGGAAGTTATTGCTTTTCTATTTAAGTTTCTATGACAACACATAACATGGAAGATGGTGAAGATGGAGAAACTAGAACTGGTCATACTGGAATGTTGTGATCTGAGGTTACTAGTTGGTAGCGGTATAACCCTAATGCATGGGGTGGAATATTTTGCTTCATTACTATGTTGCAACAAAAAACTTTCATATTGGGTGTCTATGTGAGAGGCTCCCCGATGATATGGAGAAGCTTGGGTTGTTTTTTCAGTCATGGAGTAATGTTCTTATGCTGGGTATTTTTCTTGGTATTGGAAGGCACAGTCTTATGGTACCCTGATTTCAAGTAGGCAATGGAGTTAGCTTCAAAAATAGCTCGTCTCTCTTGGATGCATGTGCATGTTGGTGGTTTTGGAGTTGGATTGAAATGGGCCTGAAGTTCCTAAACCGCTGTTTCCTTTTAAGGATGGTTTGTACTTGCATCGATTTGTGTTTTTGCAGGTTTTACATGGTCAAGCAAAACTTGTGGTTATGTGGAGCTATTGTCAATCTATTTTCTACAGCCTGGATTTTGGGGTGTGAATATATGAGATAGTTGTAGTTCAACATGGTTTGAGGAGGTGTGATGTCTTGTCTGCATGGGAGTGTTGGTATGTGATTTATCACTCAAAATTCTTGTGGTGTAGCTTGTTGGGTTCCTAGACTATGGTGCTCAGGTTGTGGACATGATTGGCGAATCAAATCTAAGCTTGATCTGGTGTTTGAGTCAAGTTGTCTACATTGTTATTCTCTTTGAGATCTTAGTTTTGTAGTTTCCATTGCAATGATTGGTTTGCATGTTTATGTTGAATGGATCTATGGGTTGTGCAATGTTGTGGGATATCTTTACCTACATGTTTTCTGTGATACAACTCGAAAGTGGACTATCCATATCCATGTGATCTGTTTCTGTGATGATGCAAAATTGTTAGCTGGCCTTGTCTGTGGTCACTTATGCATTAGTGTGGTTGCTTTGAGATGAGAGGATGGATGGTATTGAGTACCTGGATAGTTACTTATGGGGACCTATAGCATGTGTATCATGATGTCATGGATATCTTGGATACATAGTTTTGTGTAAGCTTTTGACAGTGATGGTGGTTTTTTTTTCGCTTGGTTTGGAGATCTTGGTGCCACTTGGTATTGTTGTCAGATGGACATGTTGCTGTGTGGACTCGAAGCATTTTCAGATTAGTAGATGTTTGGTCATGATGCTTGAGAGTTTAGTTGTCACATTCAGTGGGAGCTTTAGTAGTGACCGTGGATTCATCACTTGCTGATGGATGTTCTTCTCTAATGTTGCAGATGTTACTCGGAGGAGCTCTTAGATCCTATTGCTATAGAAGGGTTTTTTCACATTTTCATGGGCACTATTTGAAGATGTGCAACATCTCGTAGCCATGGATTATTCTTGGAGTCTTTGGTTGAGGTGTTGGCGGTGCTTGATAGGTGATGTTGGTTTAGAGTTTGTTGTGTTTCATGTCATGGTATACTCTTGATTGCGCATTAGAGTTTTGGCATGATGCATTGCTCTTGAGACCATGGTATGTTTACCTGGAGCATGGGATCTCCTAAGGGGGATGTGTAGATCATGATGTCATGACAAGTTCCTAGTTCAGGTGATTGGAGCTTTGACAGTGGTCTAGTAATTCTCTGTGTTTTCGGTGCATTGGTCATATGCTTGATAAATTCATGATGGTACAATGACACATTTGGAGTTTAGCATGAGATGATCATTTGTAGATGCTCATGGATACATGGAGAATAAGGTGAGGCTCTATTTCTCTTGAGAGGAGATAAGTGTTGATGGTTACTCTTGATGAAGGTTTTAGGAGAAAGTCCAAGAAGCCTTCACCTTGGTTGGATGTGATCTCAACAGAGACCAATGAGGAGATTTCTCTTGGAGGAGTCATGATGGATTGCATACTATGGAGGAGAATTCTCATTCCCGAATCTTGGTCTACTCAACAATTTATTTCTTGAGAGGTATTTCCCATTGTTTCTCTCAGGTGTTTTATGCTTTCTTTCATCGATATGGATCTTGAGCTATGGTTATTTAGTTCTGGAGGATTAATTTTGAGGGATGTTATGGCATGGTTATGTCCTTGTGCATTTGAGTTTACGATATCATTATTTGATGAGGATTATTAGGAGATGGTGGTAAGGGCGTATTTCATGAAATGGGAAATGAAATAGTTTGATCTTCTTGGAGAAGCTTACATCCATATAATAACATACGCTATGTTTGATCTTGGTGATTAAATAGTTGGATGTTGTTAAGGATTTTCTTTTGGGGTGTTGTGAAGGAGATGATACTTGACATAGTTGGCATTTAGAGGTGTATGTAGAAGGATTTTCTACAGGTACATGATGTGCATAGGTGCTCTAGTCTTTGGTGTTGATTGTCTTCTTGGATGTTTGGTTTCACATTACATCTGTTTGAGGTTTGGTTGGAGCTCTAGTGATCACTAGCTTGTGGTAATGTGTTTTTACTCATGTTCTTGGGTGATGACATGGCTTGGTTATTTATCTCTTTCCTTTGTTGGGTTTGGAGAACTTGGGGGTGTTGTTCAGACTTTTGGTGAGAGTTTTTCATATAGGTTGTTAGTTTATAGATTGTGCGTATCATTGTGGATGATTCCTTGGTACTATATGATGTGGTTTACACCTCTTATATGATGTTATTGGTAGACTTGGTATGCCTTGATATTTTTAGATTCATTACTTATGCAGTGGGAGTTCCTGGATATGTTTTGTCTTCTTCGACTGGTTTGCACATGGAGCTTGTAATTTTTGTTGATGGGTTTGTTATGGAGTGGAATGAGTTTTCTGATGTTGATACCTTAGAGGTATGTGTGATTGGATGGATTAGCACTTGCTGTGGGTGCTATTTTCAGTCCTGTGGGTTGATCATTTGGATGGGAGCAATCAGTTTACTGGTTATTGTTCCAGCTGATGTTATGTCTTGTTTTCTGGAGAATGACTGCATGGTTGTGTTCATGATTGAGGGCTTTGAAGTTGATGTTGTGTTTCTTTTATATAGATCGTGAGCATAATGGAGTGGTGGTAGTGTTGAATCCCTTGTCGTCTGTAGGATCTGATGCTTGTGTTCTTGAGACTCGTGCATATACGCCTTGGATCGTTCCTTTTTCTTGCGGTGGATGGCTGGAACCGTTGCTTGAGTTGGTGGACATCTTGGATGTCATTGTAGGTGCCTTGGTTGGAGCTCAAAAGCATTGTTTAAGATTACTGAGTTTGCTTTGGAAGGAGCCAGTAAGTTCTTCATCAAGTGGGAGAATATTGAGAAATGTGACTCCAATTTATTGGCTTGATCGAATTCCTAGAGTAGTTGTGTTTTCCTCCTTCATCGACCTAAGTTAAGTCACTGGTTTTCAAGTTTTGTCTAATTGAAGTCGTGAGGTTTTAAAGTTTCATAACCTCCTGACTTAGTGACTATGAAGTGATAGGGTGATCCTTTTTTTGTCAACATATCATGGGTTTTGAGAGCTTCGCAACCTCTAACATGACGTTCAAAAGTTCAGGTTTTGAGTGATAGAGTGATCCCTTTGCTATCGGTGAGTTGCGGCTTCTAGGAACTTCACAACATCCAACATGAGGTTTTGAAGTTTTATTTTTCAATGATATAGCGACTTGGAAGCCGACAAATGTGGGACTCGATAGGATGGTGGATCGTGATGAAGGATGACAGGTGGTGATGATGTGGAGGATAGATGGCATGTGGGCCCATGTGCTTAGTGAACATCAATGAGATGGTAATGAATGTCTCTTCAACTGGGAGACATGGTGTTAGGTGGATAACCCTAAGTTCGATGATCGATATTTGTTTGACTACTTATCCAAAAGCTAGAAATTTTGGATGATGGCATGCGGCTCGAGGTGTAACCATAAAGGGTTGTGATAGTTGAAGATTCAAAGGTGATAGAGAAAGACTATCTCAGAGCGCCAGTTACCTGGGTGCTGGCCGAGAGGCTAGGTAGCTGAGAGAGAGACAAATCTTGCAAAAGGTGAAGGCTGAGCGACTGTGTGATAAAGAGGTTGAGAGGCCGGTGGTTGAGCTATGAGGCTATGTAGCTGAAAGATATGTCTCTCGCTAAGAGAGGTGGTCATGATGGGTTATGCTACCAGATATTCTCTAGAATGGAACAAGATGTAAACTCTATAAAGGCTGTGAGCCTAATATTGTATTGGAACTGTATTTTGTTGCTAAATAATATAATGACGATCTGGGCTTTTAGAGTGTGGGGTTTTTTACCTGAAAGGGGTTTCCCCACATATATCTGTGTGTTCATGTCTTTTGTTTCATCTTTCATGGTTGTTGGTTCTATTTGTTGAATCTATTAATGGTGTTGTTGAAACTAGTTAAGCATGAGTTTCTCTCAAAAGGATTAATGTGGGAAATAAACTATCTTATTCCATTTTATGGTATCGTAGTACATGTATACTACCGAAGGCACTATTGATCTCAGATGTTTCTTTATGAGATTCCCGACACCTAGACTGTAGTTCTATCACCTTTATATCTTTGAAGGCTCTCTAGTTATTTAATTCACTCTCCACCTCTCTCCCTCCTCCTTACCCCTCTTTCTGTCAACCCTATACTCTCAACCCCCAACCCTTAAACCCTTAATACCTCAACCTTGATCCCTCAACCCTAATCCCTCAAACCTATACCCTCAACCTTATACTCTCAGCCCTCAACCCTTAAACCCTCAACCCCTTAATCCCTTAACCCTCTACCCTATACATTAAAACCTCAACCACCAGTTATCAAACCTCTTCCCTATACTTTGGACCCTCAACAATAATCCCTTAACCCTATACCCTCAATTCTATACCCTAATCCCTCAATCCTATACCCTCAACCTTTAAACACTTAAACGCTCAACCCTCAACCCTTAACCCTCAACCCTCAACCCTCAACCCTAATACCTCAACCCTATACCTTAAACCATTAAACCCTCAACCCTCTACCCTATATATTAAATCGTAAACCATAATCCCTTGACCCTATACCTTAAACCGTTAATACCTCAACCCTCAACCCTCAACTATAAACCCTCTACCCTATACATTATACACTCAACCCTAATCCTTGAACCCTTAACCTTTAAACCCTAAACCCTAAACCATTAAACCATCTACCTATATATTAGACACTCATCCCTAATCTCTCAACCCTATACCCTCAATCCTCAACCTTCAATCCTCAATCCTAATCCATCAACCATATACATTAAACCCTCAACCCTCAACCCTCAACCCTCAACCCTCAACCTTCAACCCTAACCTTTAAACCCTCAACCGTTAAACCCTCAACCCTCAACCCATATACCCTATATATTAAAACCTTAACCCTAATAAATCAACTCTATACCTTAAACCCTAATCTCTTAATTCTCAAACCTTAAACCCTAATCCCTTAAGCCCTTAACCCTTAAACCCTAAACCCATGACCCTTAAACTTTAAAGCCTTAAATCCTCAACCGTTAAACCCCAATCCCTTAACCCTCAACCATAAACCCTATCCCTAAAACCTCAACCTTGAACGCTTAAACCTTAAACCCTAAACCCTATCCCTAAACCCTCTACCTTTGACACTATACCTTAAACCCTAATACCTCAACCCTTAAAACCTTAAGCCCTAAAACCTTAAACTCTTAAACCCTAAACCCTCAACCCCTAGATAACCTTAAACCCTTAAACCCTATACCCTATATACACTTAACCTTGGATACTCAACCTTGAACATTATCCCTCAAATTTAAAACCTCTACCCTATACCCTCAACCCTCATCCATATGCCTTATACCCTAAACCTTATATCTTAGACACTCAACCTTGAACATTATCCCTCAACCCCCAACCCTCAACTATAAACCCTCTACCCTATACATTATACACTCAACCCAAATCCTTGAACCCTGAACCCTTAAAATCTAAACCCTATACCCTATACATTAGACACTCAACCCTAATCCCTTATCCCAATACCTTAAATCATCAAATCTCAACCCTCAACCGCAATCCCTCAACCTTATACATTAAACCCTCAACCGCAATCCCTCAACCTTATACATTAAACCCTCAACCCTCAACCCTCAACCCTCAACCCTCAACCCTCAACCATAATCCTTCAACCCTCAACCGTTAAACTCTCATCCCTTAAACCCTCAACCCTTAAACCCTCAAACCTCAACCCCTCTACCCTATACATTAAACCCTTAACCCTAATACATCAACCCTATACTTTAATCCCTAAACTGCTAACACTCAACCCTTAAGCCCTAATCCCTTAAGCCCTCAACCCTTAAAACCTAAACCCTTGACCCTTAAACCTTAAAGCATTAAACCATCAACCCTTAAACCCTAATATCTTAACCCTAAACCCTATCCATAAAGCCTCAATTCTTAAATCTTAAACCCTAAACCCTATCCCTAAACCCTCTACCCTCAACACTATACCTTAAACCCTAATCCCTCAACCCTTAAATTTTGAACCCTTAAAACCTTAATCCCTCAAACCTTAAACCCTTAAACCCTAAACCCTAAACCCCTAGATACCCTTAAACCTTAAACCCTATAGCCTATACACATAACCTTGGACACTCAACCTTGAACATTATCCATCAACCTTCAAACCTCTACCCTATACCCTATACCCTCAATCCTATACTTATGCCCTAAACCCTAAACCCTCATCCATATTCCTTATACCCTCAACCTTAAACCCTAAACCCTATATCTTAGACAGTCAACCTTGAACATTATCCCTCAACTATAAAGTCTCAACCCTCTATCCTATACCCTCAACCATATACTTAAGCCCTAATCCCTCAATCCTCAATCCTCAACCCTATACCTGAAACCCTAAAAGCTACACCCACAAACCCTCATCCCTATACCCTATAACCTCACCCTTCTACCCTAAACCTTGAATATTGTGCCTCAACCCTATACTTAAAAACTAAACTATACACTCTCAACCCAAGTCATCCTATGCCTTATACCCTCAATTCATATCGTAAACGCTAAACCCAATATCCTAAGCCCTAATCCCTATACCTTACACACTTAATCTTATACACTCAACAAACTGAATATTATCCCTCAACTATAACCCTCAACCCTTTACCCTCTACCCTCAACCTATTAATTAAGACCTAATCCCTCAACCCTCAACCCTATACCTTAAACCTTAAACCCAAAAACCTCAACCCTCAACCCTATAAACTATACCCTCAGGTCCCTATATACCCAAAACCAAAAACCATTACATACATACATGTACAAGCATATATACATATATACAAGCATACATACATACATACATACATACACACATACACACATACATACATACATACAAGCATACATACATACATACAAACATACATGTACATACGTACATACATACATACAAGCATACATACACACATACATACATACATACATATAGGCATACATACATACATACATATATACATACATACATACATACATACACACACACATACATACATACATACATACATACATACATGCATACATACATACACATATACATACATACAAGCATGCATACATACATATATACACACATGCATACATACATACATACATACATACATACATGCATATATCCATACATACACACAAGCATACATACATACATACATGCACGTACATACATACACGATTTTTAATGCATATATACATACATACATGAAGGGAACCATAGATCAATGTTGTTGAAATTTTAGTTTCCCTTAGCTTGTTAATGTGAAAAGCTAAATAGTGACTAACGCCTTTCATTGGAAGCAAAAAGTCAGAAAATTTGTCAACCACTATGTCTACATGATCCTTCAAGAGATCCTGAACTTCCCAAGGTAACTCTTCAATATTTGTTGATGTCAAAATAGTCGTAGGTTTGCTTACCATTGCATTACTTACCTCTCCCTCTTTCTCAGATGGCTTTTGCTCTTCCTTCATCAACAAATATTCTTCAATGTTTGGTTCTACTTTCCTCTCTTGCCTTATTCTCTTTTGAATGATCTCCTTGATGGGACATTTGAGCCTCCTCCTTATTGGAAAACGCCAACCACTTTCTTGTTTTGCTCGCTCAAGAAGCTACTGCATTTCAAGTTCTATTCTCTCTTGCATATTTTCTTGAATTTCTTTCATTTTCTCCAAGGCTTGTCTCAGGTCCATTATCTCTTGTTGCATGTTTATTTTTTCTTCTTTCTCATTTTTCTTCTTCATCTCACTTTTCTCTTGTTTCTTGCTTGGTACCTCCATACTCTGCAAGTCTCCATGAACTATTTTCCTCAACATGTCCATTCTTCTTTAAAAAACAAGTCTCTTTCACCTTGCTTCTTCTTGTCTTCGTGATACCTCACCTAGGTTTCTTACTTTCTTCAATACTTAGTCTTTTGACATCTAGGTTCTTGCTTCAACCTGCAAAAAGACAACACACAAACTCCAAAAACTTATCTTTCCCAGATCTTCGAGCTCTGATACCAATTTGATGCAGAGCAGGGTGGATAAATTCAACACAACCTCAACTAAACAATATTTGCAATTCTAGAACATTACTTGGTTGAAGTGAGAAAAGGCATGGTTCAACAATATTTTCAAGTGAAGGACAGGTCAAGGATCATCTATCAAACAGGTTTATGAAGTTGGAGCATGTCCTAGGCACCAAAGCATTAAAAAAGATAAGGGATAGTGCCTATTTTCAATATTTGGTCCATTGGAAGGGGTTGCTAGATGAGAATGTCAATTGGAGGTCAAAGAATAACTTGATCAAACCTAAATCTACTGTGCAACACTATCCTCAAGGGGACTTGAGTTCATTTTCCTGGGGAGCATGGTGCAAGGAACCATAGGCCTTCATGATGCATAAAAGGGGTAAAGTATTGGTTTTTGAGTTATTGAGTCATTTTTATTTGTAATAAGGTCATTTAAGACCATGTCATGTGTGTTTGAGTCAATGTTAGCCCACATCCAAAGTGGAGCAGTAGAAATTAGCCCTCACTATTTCAAAACAACCTCACTTGGAAATTTGGTATGTTGTCAAATGTCATAATGGGTACTCAAATCTGTATTCAGATTTTGGGTATGAGGTCTAGTTTAGAAATTATGTTGGAAAAACCATTTATAGAGTACTACTAGGGAAAAAGAGAGATTGGGAGAGAAACCCATCAAATTAGGGTTCTATATTTGCAAGGGTTGTTTGATTGAGTTAGGTTGAAGTCCTCCACCCTACTCTGCATCAAATTGGTATTAGAGCATAGGTAGGTTTGCAAAAGGGAAACGTTGAAGTGAGAAAAGAATAAGATGCCTTCAAAGAATAACATTGCGGCTAGGGAAATGAATGAGATGAAAGAGAAGACTACAAAGGAGATTAGAAGGTTGAAGGAACTGCAAGATATGGTGGTAGTAAGGCTTGAGGCTATTGAAACCAGTCAGAGAAGAAGTACGGTCCTAGGTGATGAGAGTGACCCCGAAGAAGAAGGGGAAGAGGAGAATGAAGAAGAAGAAGAGGAAGAGGTTGATCCTGATGAGTAGAGGATGGCCAAGCTATTGAGAGTAGTCAAGATGGATAAACACAAGATAAAGATTGATTTACCTATGTATGGAGGGAAATTGAATGAGGAAGAGCTTTTGGATTGGATTGCAACACTTGATAATTATTTTGAGTGTGAAGATGTACCTGAGGAGCAAAAGGTCAAGTTGGAAAAAAAAAAATTGAAGGGTCATGCCCTACTATGGTGGGATTATGAGCAAACTGAAATGAGGAAGAAAGGTAAGTCGAAAATTGTTTCTTGGGATAAAATGGTGGCTAAGCTTAAGGGTAAGTTCTTACTTGCTGATTATGTAATTCAAATGTATAAGAAACTTCAAGGTTTGAAACAAAGAGAGATGGATGTCAAAGCTTACACTAATGAGTTTTATATGCTGAGCATAAGAGCATGTCACATGGAGGATGATGTGGACAAGGTAGCTAGATATCTTAGTGGGTTAAGATATAACATTCAAGATGAGTTAAATTTGGAAAATCCAAGAATAGTTGAGGAATGCTATCAAATGGAAATTAGGGCTGAAGAAAAACTAAAGAGAAGGCAAGATAAGTCAAACATGGGCAGAGGCAGCAATTCCAAAGGAAGAGGATCATTTTATAATGTAAGGAAGTCATATGAGAGCTAAGAAGATGCAAGCAAATTTCAAGACCAAGTTGTAGATCAGAGAGGTGGATTTAGAGGAGGAAGATGAATGTTTAGAGCTAGATTTGGAGGTCAAGGGAGAGGTTCACAAGGATTCACAGGAAGTTGTTACCAATGCAACAAATTTGGACATCAAGCATGGCAGTGCAATGAAGGAAAATCCTCTACTTTACATGGAGGAGAAAGAAGAGCTCAATTGATGCAAGAAGATGAAAATGAGAGTGCGAACTCTCCATCACAACATGTTGCTCCGAAGGTTGGTGAATCATTAATGGTAAGGAGAAATATCATCAAAGCATCAATAGAAAAGGAACCACCACAAAGGAAAACTCTCTTCAAGAAAAATTGTAAGTGCTTGGGTAAGGTATGCAAAGTTGTAATTGATTTAGGAAGTACAAATAATATAGTTTCAGTTGAGATGGTTGAAAAAATTAAGTTGCCTAGAATACCACATGATACTCCTTACAAAGTCTCTTGGTTGAATGAGGGTCAATATGTTTTGGTGAATGAACAAAGTTGGGTGAAGTTCAATATAGGAGGGTATAAGGAAAAAATTCTATGTGACATATTACCTATGGATGTGTGCCATTTTCTGATAGGGAGGCCTTGGCAATTTGATAGGCATGCTATGTATGATGGAAGGAAGAATACCTATGAGATAGAAAAAGATGGAGTTTCCTAAATTATACATACATACATACATACATACATACATACATACATACATACATACATACATACATACATACATGTAGGGAACCATAGGCCTTCATGATGCATAAAAGGGGTCAAGTGTAATGGAATGGATGTAGGTAGGTTAAGTTTTTTGTTCATAATGTGGCAGGAGAAGGGGATGGTGTTAAGAGAAAGTTTGGTGATGCCCTAGTTGATTTACCTCTTGTTTTATGGCATAGAAGTTGCATAGGGCTTAGGGTGTTGTGAAAAGCCATTGAGAAATTGTTTTTAGTGAGTGGGAATGTTAAGGAAGACTATTTGTGACTTTTCCGAGCCATTAGCATGAAGGTTTGAGGTCTGGGTTTAGAAAACCTTGTTGTGAGCCATTCAAACAATCCTAATTAGGCCTAAGTGCAGCATAATAGTCAATTTTTGAAGGTATTGGTCCAAAGCACCCCCACTTGCAATTGAGGTATGTTGTAAAAGAGGATAATTGGTATCGAAAACAGATTTTAGGTTGTGGGTTTGAGTTGTTCCCTTCATGTTATACTAGGAAAACCCTGTTTGCTGTCCTATAAAGCCTAGAGTCTATTTGGTGAGGAAATCTATCAAATTAGGGTTCAAAGATTGAAAATTTTTATTGGTTGTGTTAGTTTTGAGTTGGTTTGTAATCCCCACCCCTGCTCTACAACAAATTGGTATCAGAGCATAGGTCTAATATAAAGAAGATAAGTTGTGTTGAAAGAAGAGAAATACGCCTCCAAAAGGTAACACTATGGCTAGGGAAATGAATGAGATAAAAGATAAGACTGAAAAGGAGATTATAAGATTGATGGAACTCCAAGTATGGTGGTAGCAAGGCTTGAGGCTGTTGAAACCAGTTAGAGAAGAGGTATGATTCTAGGTAATGAGAGTGACCCCGAAGAAGAAGGGGAAGAGGAGAATGAAGAATAAGAGGAAGAGGAATTGGATCTTGATGAGCACAGGATGGCCAAGCTACTAAGAGCAGACAAGGTAGATAAACACAAGGTAAAAATGGATGTACCTATGTATGGAGGTAATTTGAATGAGGAAGATATTTTGGATTGGATTGCAACACTTGATAATTAATTTGAATGTGAGGATATACCTGAGGAACAAAGGGTCAAGATAGCAAAAATAAAACTAAAGGGACATGCTCTATATGGCTGGATTATGAGAAAACTAAAATAAGGAAGAAAGGAAAGTCAAATATTGTCTCTTGGGACAAAATGGTGGCTAAGCTTAAGGGTAAGTTCTTACCGATTGATTATGTCATTCAAATGTACAAGAAAATTTAAGGTTTGAATCAAAGAGAGATGGATGTCAAAGCTTACACTAATGGCTTTTATAAGCTGAGTATAAGAGCAAGTCACATGGAGGATGATGTGGAGAAGGTGGCTAGGTATCTTAGTGGGTTAAGATTTAACCTTCAAGATGAGTGGAGCTTGCATAATCCATGAACGGTTGAGGAATGCTATCAAATGGCAATTAGGGATGAAGAAAAACTAAAAGAGAAGGCAAGATAAGTCAAATAGAGGCAGAGGTAGAAATTCCAGAGGAAGAGGATCATTTTCTAATACAAGGCAATCATATGAGAGCCAAGAACATGCAAGCAAAGTTCAAGACCAAGTTTCAAATCAGAGAGGTGGATTTAGAGGAGGAAGATCATGCTTTATAGGCAGATTTGGAGGTCAAGGGAGAGTTTCACTAGGATTTACAAGAAGGTGTTACCAATGCAACAAGTTTGGACATCAAGCATGGCAGTGCAATGAAGGTCAAGCCTTTACTTCACATGGAGGAGAAATAAGATCCCAATTGGTGCAAGAAGATGATAATGAGAGTGTAAACCCTCCATCATAACATGCTACTTCAGAGGTTGGTAAACCATTAATGGTAAGGAGAACTCTCATCAAAGCATTAGTAGAAAAGGAACCACCACAAAGGAAAAATCTCTTCAAGACAACTTTTAAGTGCTTGGGTAAGGTATGGAAAGTTATAATTGATTCAATAAGTACAAATAATATGGTTTCAGTTGAGATGGTTGAAACACTTAAGTTGCCTAGAATACCACATGATACTCCTTACAAAGTCTCTTGGTTGAATGAGGGCCAATATGTTTTGGTGAATGAACAAAGTTGGGTGGAGTTCAATATAGGAGGGTATAAGGAAAAAATTATATGTGACATATTACCTATGGATGTGTGCCATTTCCTGCTAGGGAGGCCTTGGCAATTTGATAGGCATGCTATGTAGGATGGAAGGAGGAATGCATATGAGATAGAAAAATATGGAGTTTCCTATACTTTGAAACCATTGAAAGAGGAAGACAAAGGACAAACTAAGGGAGGTAATGTGACGATGGTAGGTAGGAAATATTTCATCAAAGTAGAAGAAGAGGAGGATAGGAACCTTGCAACCACTTCTAAACCTAAAGATATTATGATAATAGGTATAAATAATGACTTAATTTTGGAGGGAAATGATATTGAGTTGGTGTTAAGATCTGCTATGTTGAAGGTCAAGTATGAATTGGTTTTGGAGATTCAAGATTGGCTTAAGGATCATGTTGTTATGAGGATAAAAGAGGTGTTCCATTTGTTGATTTCAAAAGGGGATGTTGGTCATTCTAATTATTCCATACCAGAAGTCAATATATCTCATCAAGCAACAACTACAGGGATAGACCAACAGATGGAAGTGATGAAAGACAAAGGTGAGGAGGTCAAGGGTAAACTACTTGGGAATGTGGAAATATCCAAGCATACACCAAAGGTGAAGACCAAGGAAGTTCATTAAAAGGATGGAGGAGGTATGGTAGCAGGTAAAGAGGAAGGTTGAACAACATTTTCAAGTGAAGGATAGGTCAAGGATCATCTATCAAACAAGTTTACGAAGTTGGAGCATGTCCTAAGTGCCAAAGCATTCAAAAAGACAAGGGATAGTGCCTATTTTTAGTATTTGGTCCATTGGAAGGGGTTTCTAGATGAGAATGTCACTTGGAGGTTAGAGAATAACTTGATCAAACCTAAGTCTACTGTGCAACATTGTCCTCAAGGGGACTTGAGTTTATTTTTCTCGGGGAGTATGGTGCAGGGCACCATAGGCCTTCATGATGCGTAAAAGGGGTCAAGTGTTGGTTTTTGAGTTTTTGAGTCATTTTTGTTTGTAATAAGGTCATTTATGACCATGTAATTTATGTTTTAGTCAATTTTAGGTTGCTAGGTGGGTAGGCGAGTCAATTTTGTAAATGTTGCAAAAGTTGTAAAAAGTTGCTCAAGAAACTTTGTACTTTTGAGTTTTGAAGGAAGTTGAACGGTTGGAGGTTTAGTTTTGGTGGGAAAACGGTTGGAAATGGTTTGTAATATTTTAAAATCACTTGTGTACATTGGAGGAAGGTTGGAAGTTGTAAAATTTTAATTTTGAATAACAAGGTGCCATGTTTCTGCATTTTTGAAGCCTAATTTGCTGCTACATAGATCTGTACAACCATGTACGGCCTATAAGTGATCAAAATTCAATTAGAATTCATGGATCATTGAATCCTTGTTATTTTTACTTTTGTCTCATTTGATTTCATCAAGTTTGGAGTGAGTTAGAGGAATTTTTCTGAAAACGGCCTGAAAACCTAGGTTAGGGTTGGTTTGAGGCAAGTAAGTTGAGTTTCTCTCCATTCCACCAATGAATTGGTCTAAAACTCGGTGGAATGGATGTAGTTAGGTTAAAGTTTGTGTTCACAATGTGGTAGGAGCAGGAGATGGTGTTAAGAAGAATTTTGGTGATGCCCTAGTTGATTTACCTCTTGTTTTATGGCATAGAAGTTGCATAGGGCTTAGGGTGTTATGAAAATCCATTGAGAAATTGTTTGTAGTGAATGAGAATATTAAGGAAGACCATTTTTGAAATGTTTGATCCATTGGCATGAAGGTTTGATTTCTGGGTTTAGAAAACCTTGTTGTGAACCATTCAAACAAGCCTAATTAGGCTTAATTACAACGTAGCAGTCAAGTTTTGAAGGTATTGGTCCAAAGCACCCCACCTGCAATTGAGGTAGGTTGTAAAATAGGATAAAGGGTATCCAAAAAATCTTTTAGGTTGTGGGTTTGAGTTGTTCCCTTTATGTTATGCTAGGAAAACCTATTTGCTATCCTACAAAGCCTATAGTCTGTTTGGTGAGGAAATCTATCAAATTAGGGTTCTAATATTGAAAATTTTGACTGATTGTGTTAGTTTATAATCCCCACCCCTGCTTTACATCACCCTTTGAAATTAAATAACTTGCACAATGGAAGAAGATGATATGAAATATGCTGCAAATACTTGATAATAATTGAGAATAACAAGCCTCTTCGAGGGGGGAAAACCTCCAAATATCTCCAATGAGAACACAATTAACAATATGATGATGAAATAAGACTCACAACCTGCTTTATATACCTATTTATGCCTAGGATATCACTCTGGCCGACTTAGACGCCCCTATATAAGCCCTAGGCCGACCTAACTAACTAAATAATAATATAATAATGATAACATGACTTAATTAGGAGTTAAGATAGCCACAAGCCGACTATTCATAACCAAATGTACAACAATATTAAGGGCATAGCATGCCCCCCCTCTTCAAAGAAACATTCTCCTCAATGCTAATCATGTGTGGATTCTTTTGAATGAACTCCTCGTCCTCCCAGGTGGCATCTTCAACTGGTAAATTCTTCCATTAGATGAGATACTCAGTGAGAGTTCTATTCCTCAGCTTCTTCGTGCGTGTTTTACAAATACACTCTAGTTCCAATATGATTCTTCCTTCTTCATCGAGCTCTAGTAGTGCTGTTTGAGTTGGAATATTATGCCCAATTACCTTCTTCAAACAAGAGACATGAAAAACTGGATGTATCTTTTTTGTTGGTGGAAAATCTAGCTTGTAGGAAACACTACTGATCTTTTGCATGATTTTGTATGGCCCATAATACCTTGGTAAAAAATTATTATTCTTTCTTTATTGCCTCACTGAGATTTTATTATAAGGTTGCAATCTCAAGAAGACCCAACCCCCAACTTCAAAACTTCTTTCACTACGATGTTGGTCTGCCCGTTGTTTCATTCGATTTTGTGCCATGGCCAATTTCTCCTTGAGTCTTGAAAGTACCCATTGTTGATGAAGCAAGTGGTCCTCTACTGCCTAAACTCTTGGTGGCACCTTTAATGATGATGTGATGGAAGGAGGATGATATCCATAAAGTGCCAAAAATGGAGACATTTTTGATGAGCTATGAAAAGAAGTGTTATACCACCATTCTGCAAGTGGTAGCCAATCTACCCATTGATATTGTTTCTCTGAAGTGAAACAACATATATATCCTTCCAAACACTTATTAACAACCTCAGTTTAATAGTATGATTGAGGGTGGTATGAAGAGCTATGAGCCAATTGAGTACCCAAACATGACAATAAATCTTTCCAAAAATGACTAGTGAAGATATGATCACAATCACTGACAATAACCTTAGGTGTACCATGTAGCTTATGAATATTCTCCATTTTTTTTTTCACTGCACTTTTTGTAAAAGGATGTGATAATGCAATGAAATGTGCATATTTAGTGAGGAAATTAACTACTACATGATGAAATTATGATTTTTAGATTTGGGAAGCCTTGTGATGAAGTCCATGGATACCTCTTCCCAATGCTGGCTAGGAATAGATAAGGGTTGCAAGAGACCTGGTGTCTTAATTGTCTCCCCTTTATTACTTTGATGAACCAAACATTCAGCCACAAATTTTTGAACATCACCTTTTAGCCATTCCCAAAAAAAATCTTGCTTGACTCGATGATATGTCTTCAAAAATCCTGAATGACCACCAATCGGAGACTCATGTAGTTCTGTGAGAATATTGTGTTTAAGAGTGGAATTATTGTAGAGATGAAAATTCTCTTTATACCAAAGAGTATCTCCCTTCCAACAAAACTTCTCTGAACTACTAAGATCACTTTTTAATTGTTGGATGAGATTACTTATTGCAACATAATTTTTCCACTCTACTTTGGCTTCTTCCACCCAATTTGCTTGTAATATTGAAAGGGAACATAATAAGGATTCATCTTTCTCATCCTTTCTAGAAAGTGCATTTTCCACAATATTTTCCTTTCCTTTCTTATATACAATCTCAAAGTCATATCCTAACATCTTAGTGACCCATTTTTGTTGCTCTTCAGAAGATAATCTTTTTTCCAAAAAATATTTTAGGCTATCATGATCTGTCTTAACCTTGAAGTGTATACCCATTAGATAAGGCCTCCATTGTTTAACTGTGTGAAGGATCGCTAGAATTTCCTTCTCATAAATATGTTTTAGTTGATTCTGACTCTTTAATTGATGACTCTCAAAAGAAATTGGTTGACCTTCTTGCATGAGAACTGCTCCTATCACATTTCCAGAAGCATCACATTCCATAATGAATTCCTTGGTGAAGTTGGGAGTGGCAAGTACTAGAGTTGTACACAACCTCCTTCAATCTCTCAAATGATGCATTGGCGAACTTATTCCAATAAAAAGAATCCTTCTTCAATAGAATGGTGAGGGGTACTGCTATACGACCATAATTCTTCACAAATCTTCTATAGTACCCTGTCAATTCCAAGAAACCCCTTAGTTTCTTAATGGTTTTTGGAATAGGCAATTCCATGATAGCCTTAATTTTGTTAGGGTCCACCTTTACTCCTTCATGTGAAACGATGTGTCCCAAATACTCCACCTCCTTAAGACTAGAAGCACACTTGGATGGCTTAGCATAGAGTTGATGATATTTGAGTATTTGTAATGCTTGATCTACATGCTGCAAATGTTCTTCCCAAGTCTTGCTAAAAATCAATATATCATCAAAGAACACTAATACAAGGGTATGTGTAGGATCATCATGGAAAAAACAGGTCCTTAAGTGGCAATAAAAAGACAAAAAATCAGCGTTAGACAACTTGACGTAAAAATTTGAATAAGTTATCTATATTATTTCAAAAAAATGTAAAAAATAGACTCTGTAGAAAATTGAATGTAGTTTCTAAACTACTAGACCTTTATTTAAAAAAATAAAATCTATTTGGTGAAAATTTGAAATTTCAATGCAGTAGTATTTAAATTTCAGGGTAAAAATAAGAAGTAGGTGTCTGTCTGACCACCCTAACCAGAATAAAATGATAATATTTTTTTATAAGATTTTAGATATAAGTAAAGGACTCATGTCCCGATGTGATGCATATTTTTTTATAATTTTTTTCCAAGTAAATAATTACTTATGAATTTTTTATTACAAATTTTTAAAAATATAAAAGCTCGTCTGTCTAACCACTTTAACTTGGTCAAAAATTCATGAAATTCAATTTTTTTTTTTTTAATCCTATAGTATGCAAAGCATAGAATGTGACACATGTTTCGGATTCAAAAAATGTGATACCGTTTGAAAGTTTTAGATGTTTTTCAATCAGCTTACCAATCAAGACTTTATTCGTAATTCTAATAGAAAATGAATAATGATTATGTATTAAATTCAAAGTAAAACATTATTTATATTGGTGGAAGCTGAGAATCTCCTCTAAAAACCCTTTTTATTTCATCAATTTTGGGTAAAAAAAATTCGTCAACCACGTGGGCCATCAAATGGCTTACATATCGCCACTTTTTGGTCCATCATGATCCTGCACATACCCACAAACTTTCTCAAGAACTTCTTAAAAATGGAATTCGTCAAACTTTGGAATGTAGATGGTGCATTGGTAAGACTGAATGACATCACCAAAAATTCATAATGACCCTCATGAGTTCTAAATGTTGTCTTACACATATTTTCCTCCTTAATTCGAATTTTGTGATAACCAGATCTAAGATCTAATTTGGTAAAATACATAGCTCCATTCAATTCATCTAGCAATTCATCAATGATTGGAAAAGGAAACTTAGCTTTAATGGTGTACATGTTGAGAACTCTATAATATGGACACATGCGCCAAGTTTCATCCTTCTTACGTACCATCACCACTGGCGAGGAGTAAGCACTTTGGCTATGCTTGATAATTCTTGCCTCTAGCATCTCCTCAACAATTTTTTCTATATCACTTTTTGTATGTGTGGGTAATAAGGTCTAATGTTCAGTGGTTGGCTCCATGGAACTAGTTGTATGGCATGATCACGATCCCTCTTAGGAGGAAGTCCTTTAGGAATATCTCCAAGAACAACTGAGTGATGATCAATTATTTCTTGTAAATTTGGATGAGTAGGAGCATTATATTGAGAGACTTCTAATGAACATAGATGGGCCACAAATCCATCCACTCCTTCATTAAGAAACTTTTTCATTTGATGAGAGCTAACCATCTATGGGGACTTTTCCTTCAACCCCCTTAGCTCTACTACCTTTCCTTCTGATTGAAATCTCATGAATAGTTCTTGTAAGTTCATCTCAATTGTTCCTAATGTAGTAAGCCATTGTACTCCCAAAAAAATATCTACTGCACCCATGGATATTGCATACATTGGGGTATCAAGTTGATAATCTCCCATGGATAATTTAATGCTATGACACTTCTTCAAACAACTAACTGTACCACCATCTACAATAAAAACCTAAAACTCTGGAGTTGGATATATAAAACAATTTAGACAAGTAGCCAAATTTTTGTTGATGAAATTATGAGTACTACCTGAGTCAATCAACACTATTAATTTCTACTTCTTTAAGAACCTCACTACCTTGAGAGTTTGTGGAGCACTGAAACCTAAGAGTGCATGACAAGAAATGATTGGTTGAGAATCATGTGATTCCTCCTTTGACTCCCTTTCATCCTCTAATATGGATTCCTCCTCTTCTTCCTCACTTGGACCTTCAATATAGAATAATTTCTTTTCACTACATTTATGTCCTCGACTGTATTTTCTATCACAATTGAAACACAACCCTTTTTCTCTTTTCTCCGCAATTTGTTGTGGAGTCAACCTAGTAGGTTGAGGAAGAGAAGGTGTTGAATATCCTTTCTCTTTTGTCACATTAGCCCCTTGCTTCTTAGGAACCAAATACTTCTCTTCTACCTTGCATGGTAAGATAAAAGACTCATTTATAGAGGTAGGACTAAACATGCATACCTCATGTTGAATGTGATCCTTGAGACCACCCAAGAAGAAATCATTAAAGTTCTCCTCTGTAATTGTATCCACTCTTAAGGATAGATTTTGGAATTGATGAATATAAGATCCTTAACTAATCTTGTTTGTTGAAGTTTAATGAGATGGTTGAAGAAGTTGTCTGTCACACTATTGCTATATTGTGCTTGGAGTTCCTCTGTAAAAATTGACCATGAGACAATGAGACCCTTTTTCCTTCGATGAGTCCAAAGCCAATGGTACTAAATGAATTGATCTGGTTCTAGATATAAGGAAGCTGTCGTGACCTTTTGTCCATTTGGGATTTGATTTACTTCAAAAACATTCTCCATTTGGTTTATCCATGTTAGAGGATCCTTTCCATTGAATTTTCACATATCCACCTTTGGAAACAAATTCCTATATCCCATAGGAGTATTAAAATTTGTGTGAATGTTAGCTGACCTAGAAGTTTCACCTTGGTTGCTTGAGAAATACTTTCTTGGTTCATTCATATAGGTGCTTAACATGCTTCATATATCTGATATATCTCCTCTTAGGTCATACATATCCCTCTTCATTGAGGAAATGTCTTCCTCGACCTTACTTATTTCCTCATTAGGATTAATATCCTCTATTGTTACCCCATCCTTATCCGAAGTCTTCCCTAGTGTGACTACATTATTTTTGCCCCTTGTTGTAGGCCCCATCATGATGGGAGCCAATAATTTTAAAATAAATCACACAAATGAGATTCAAATTCTCTGAAATTTTTACTATAGTGTACTAGGGCCAAAATACCTTCCACCTAGAAAAATATCCAAGAAATAAGTAGATTTGCAGCCTTGAGAGTGATATTTATGGAAACCCTAATTTTTCAATAACTTGCTTATTTGTGATCCAATTTCTCTAAATTTTTGACTGTAGGCTCATGTATTATGTCTCCAAAACCCACTAAAAATTAGGCTCCAATTCAACAAGATTTGAGAGATATGCAAATTTCAAATAAATTATGTAGAAACCCTAATTCTGCAATAATTTTCTCAATTCTTCTCTAATTCCTCTTAAATATGGACTATAGCTTCTTTAATATTTTCTTCAAAAACCCTTTAAAAATAAAATAAAAAATCGCTAAAATCTAAAAGATATGCTCTTCCCAAAATTGCCTTCATTATTGAGAAAAAAGCTTGCCTCTACGGTGCCAAGATCATGCTTTGATACCACTTGTAATGAAATAAATTGCACAATGGAAGAAGATGATATGAAATATGCTGCAAATACTTGATAATAACTGAGAATAACAAGCCACTTCGAGGGGGAAAACCTCCAAATATCTCCAATGAGAACATAATTCACAATATGATGATGAAATAAGACTCACAACCTCCTATCTATACCTATTTATGCCTAGGATATCACCCAGGTCGACTTAGAAACCCCTATATAATCTCTAGGCTGACCTAACCAACTAAATAATAATATAATAATGATAACATGACTTAATTAGGAGTTAAGATAGCCACAAGCTAACTATTCATAACCCAGTGTACACCAATATTAAGGGCGTAGCACCCTTATACCCTAAACCTTGAATATTACACCTTAACCCTATACTTAAAACCTAAACTATACACTCTCAACCCAAGTCATCCTATGCCTTAAACCCTCAATCCATATCATAAACGGTAAACCCAATATCCTAATCTCTAATCCCTATGTACCTTACACACTTAATCTTATATACTCAATAAACTGAATATTATCCCTCAACTGCAACCCTCAACCCTTTACCCTCTACCCTCAACCCTCAACCCTATACCTTAAACCCTAAACCCAAAAACCTCAATCCTCAACCCTATACCTTAAACTCTAAACCCAAAAACCTCAACCCTATACCCTATAAACTATACCCTCAGGTCCTTATATACCCAAAACCCAAAACCATTACATACATACATACAAGCATACATACATACATACATACATACATACATGTACATACATACAAGCATATATACATACATACAAGCATATACATACATACATACATACATAAATACATACATACATACATATAGGCATACATACATACATACATACACACATACATACATACATACATACATACATACAAGCATGCACACATACATATATACAAGCATGCATACATACATACATATATACAACATGCATACATACATACACACAAGCATACATACATATAGACATGTACATACATACACACACACATAAATACAAATATATATACAAACATACATACATCAAACATACTTAATATTCTTGAACATAAAACATTCCAAGTGAGACATAACGTGAGAGTATTAAAATACGCTCGTGTTATGTCAAGCTTGAAAAACATACAACAAACTTTTGTAAAAAGGAAAAAATGCAAAACATAACATAATGTGAGCGCGTTATAATGCATTCGTGTTCTATGTTGCTTTGGGAATCCCCAAGCCTTAAGCTTGGGTTTTGCTTTGTATTTCCAACCCAAAGTCTTGGTGTGCCTTCCCAACATCCAAAGACGTGTTTTTGCATATTCTATATGATTTCATATAATCTCATTCATGCTAACTGTTAGGTTTGCACGTGTTTCAAGGTCGAATAAATCAAACACCTGGGTAATGTTAGGATCTCTCTTAGCTATTTAATGATGTAATTTTTTTTCACATTTTGACAATATTAAGCCTTTCATCTTTAATTTGTTTTGTTTGTGTGTCCATTTTTTGGCACAAACCAGTGTTTGGTATTTTTTACTTTATTTTTTAACCATTCATTGAAATTTCAAATAAATTACATTTTTATATTTACTAGACTCCATTCTACACATATTAAAATAACGATTTTCAATTAGTTTTCAAAATTTATAGGGGTAGCATGACCAAAATTCTATTTTTTAGGATGTGTCCACTTTGAAAATTAGTAAAAATTAAAATATTCATTAAAAAATTATCAAAAAAATCGGGCATAAACTACACGCTGTTAGCTAATTTCTCACCGAAGTGATTTTAAAAATACCAAAAAAAGTTCACCTTTTGAGGGAGCCACAAAAGACACTATGTTATGTTTTTTGATAAAAACAACACCAATTTTTGTTTCTTCCTTTTTTGAACCCCTTAATCTATACCATTTTTTTTTTTAAATGTAGTTTAGAATGTAGACTTGGAGCACTATGAACATTGTCTTTGTTGCATCTTAAAATTTTGTGTAGCTATCCTCAATTTCTCATCCAAGGCTAGTATTTCCCGATTTAAAAAAAAAAGTGGCCACTTAAGACCTCTTTTTGGCCCTCTATCTTCTTGCACTTACCCCAAAGCCTAACCTTACCCTCATTCTCATGATTAAGAAATTCTCTAAGGCCTTTTGTGAGTCTATTTTCATATAGAATCATCAAATTAATAATATTATTGCTATTTTAATTATTGATATTATAATTGAATAGGATCTGGTTAGTGAAAGGTTGGTCATCACACTTCAACTCCCCCACATATGATTATCCTTAGCCATACCATCTAGGTTGGGTACATGAATATTTGACCCACAAGTTAATCAACAAGGTTTGTGTTGTGAACTAAGATTTTATTAGGCCTTTCTAGGAATTATTTGAATGAAATATATAACACCATTGGTAATTTAGATATTCTTCATGAACAACCATTCTATTATGATCATAGTGTAATTTATGATGGATGAATAAATACCCACTAGATGTAAGAAGATGGTAAGGCCCATATAATCTTACTTCTACTTCCAATGCTAATCATATTTTGTCTTAAGTAAGCTTTTCAATACAATTTCCAACTTATCAAAATAATTAACACTCTATCATTTTCCAAGCTAAGGAGGATAATTAAGATTAGATGCTACCCCTTTCTATAAGAATATTAGTTAAGAGTTACCCCGATGTTATTTAAGATCCGAAATGTTTACCACCTTTTAAAACTATCAATCATCCTATAGATTTGGTTTCATTGTCTTGCAAAAATTTACAATATATCCCTATCATAAACTTAAAGTGCAAAAATAGATAAGTAGATAAAAAAATTTACGGAAGAAGGGAATATAGAGCCTAGCACCTCTCCTTGTGGATCTCCAACCTTTAAAGGAACTACATTTTTGGTAAAGAAAAAATATATAATTGATCATAAAAACCTTATGTTTTTAAATTCATTGTATAAAATTCAATAACGACATTATTTGAAATGGGTCTCATATATTTAATAGTTCCACTTAGTCATTAAATATAAAAAGGGAATTGCCAATTTTTATTTTTATTTTGTTGAATCACCTTCCAACCAAAGCATTGCATATCTTAGATATTAGATTTTTTGCATATAAGGAATCAAATGTTTGTATTCTTCAAATGCATCTTTTGGAGTAGTTATACATGTTCTATAACATCCCATTATCACCAACCAAACCCCTTTCTTAGACTACAAACTTAGATATGGTTGGTTATATAAGTTGAATGAGTTATGCATTCCTACCAATTATTCCCAATTGTTGCTAATTAAGGAGTATCATTCTTCTTCTTCTTCTTCTTCTTCTTTTGGGAGGCACTTTGGCTCCACCAAAATTTGACAAAATTTGTAGCATTACTTCCATAGTCCATCCATGAGGAAGTAAGTGAAATATTTCATTTTTAGTGCTCATTTTGTAGCTAAGATAAGACTACTAATTATAAACATGGTATGTATCACCCTCTTCCTATTCCACCCCACCATGCGAGTCTATCTCTATGAATTTTATCAACGAGTTTCCTACTATTTTGAGATAGCATGATTGTTATTTTATGGTGGTATGCTAGTTTTTAAAAATGACCATATCAATTCATTGCAAGAAAACTATCAATACTCCTAAGGCTACTAAATTATTTTTTAGTAATTTATGGTGTCATTTTGGTTTTCCTCTTTATATTATTTCCAATTGTGATTCCATATTTTTTAGTTTATTTTGGAAATCACTTTGGTAGCTCTTGGGGTTTCAATTTCAACATTCTACATCTTTTCATTTATAAATAGATGGCCACATTGAAGTGGTTAATCAAGCTTAATTTTAATCTCTCATAATATACTACACCAAGAATAAATAGTGGGATGTCTATCTTCATGTTTTATAACATAGCTATAATTGAGCTACACATGTCTTCACAAGTCATTCTCATTTTGAGGTACAATATGAATATTAGCCTCTTGCTCCACATGAGATTCCAATTACTCTTACTCCTACTTCTTCATCACACCACAGAGGAATAGGGCTAAGCTTCTTAATTCATTCATGCCATATTAGTAAAGATTAATGTACAATTGTAGACCGTAGCTCTTTAGACTTGTTGGGTTAACTATAAGAAATTCATGACAAGCATTATATTCCTTCTAAATTTATAGTTAGGGACATAATATGGATTTATATGACTAATAAAAGATTCAAATATCAACATCATAAGCTCAAGCCTATTAGCTATGAACCTTATACTATTTTCCAAAAAAATGAGATAATACATTTAAACTTGATCTCCCATCCTATCATGAAATCTATGATATAGATAATGTTAATCATATAAGATGATATGAGCCACCTCACTTAGAAGAAAAAATTAATCTATCTCGGCTTGAGCATAATAATTTAGATTTTTAGCCTCCTTAGTATGTAGATACCATTTTTGAGGCTCTTATATGATAGATACTAGGAGTGGGACTACTAGTATAGACTTGGTTGGTTGTACAAATACCCTATCTACCAAGGAAAAGTTAATCTCACAAAAAATATTTTGAGTAACATTTTACCCATCTTAAGGAGAAAGTGGAGACACTTCACTTTATATAAGGATAAATTGATAAGGATTAGCCCCTTCATAGAATCTTCATTACATTTACTATTCGATTAGTAGAATAAAATAATATTTTCTATTGAGATTTCTAGAAGCTTCTTTGTTCTAGAAGCATCTTTATATTTCTTCAAAAAACTTATTATGAAGATGTAATGGATTTATTTCGTTGAGACAACCTCTCTCTTGAGTTTGATTCATGTTTGCTCATATTAGAACATACTCTTATTATTTATATTCTTCCAAAATTGTGAAAAGTATGAGACAAATTAAGACATAAATTAAGTCATAATAAAATGATAACATACGAGTTGTTGGAGCCACTATACTAAAACATGATCAACATTAAAGAAAACACATTTCTTTTATAACATTTAAATGTGGTAATATATTAGCTAGTTTCTATAATGCCACACTAATTAATTTTACATTAGCATGCTATACATCTAATTAATTGCTCCATGTAGGTTTCAAACACATTTTTACCATCCCTAAGAGAGATTAATACATATATGCAAATTATATGTGTAAATTTAAATTAAATGAAAAGAAATCTTTAATGTAAAGTGGGGAATTGGATGGATTAAAAAAATTATACAAAAAATTGTATGATTTTTTTAATAAAATGTGTATATAAATAACAAAAATAATGGAACTTAGCTAAATTATTAAGCTAGATAATATTAAATTAGCATTACTTCATAATTAAAATATTATGTTCATGAAACATATGAGATTACAAACTTAATGGTTGAATTTTACATACACTTATTATCATGACTTATGAAAGTTGCCTGAAAATGAGTGATCTACATAGTTACTAGAGACTTGTATTACATAGTCTTTATTTATATATTATATTGGACAAATATATAAGATTCTAACTTAGATTTAATTGGAGTGAAAGTAAAAAATGTTTTTCTAGGTTGTTATAGATTATGTGATGTTTAGATAGGCAATTTAAATAATTATTTTTATGTAGGGTTCAAAAATTGTTTCAATCTATAGATTTTTTAATGCTTAGTTTTTTTCAAGTGAAGATCATAATGATGAGGCTTTTTTGTTAGTAGAGTGTGCTCTAAATAAAAAAGATACTTGCATTTGCACTCTAATGGATATGACATGTAATTCAAAGCTATGAGATAATGTTACTTATGTGTTTAGTCTAGTGCATTTAATAAGAAAAGGATATTATTGCTTGAAGAAAAGAAAATATATTTTGAAGTAAATAAATAAGTATTAAAAGTAACACAAATATTCTTTAGCTCAAAAACTTGTTTGCGGATCTTTTTGGAGAAAGAGAAAAACATTTCAACAAAGAATACATGTGTCAAAAAAATTGAAATTAAATTTAAAATCTTTAAAAAACAAAGAAGAATCATTGTGAGCAATACTAATATTCCTATAAATATTACTATTAACATAAATATAAATATTTTATAAATTTAGGTTCCTACTCCAACAGATTGAGAGGCAGATATATGTTTCCTATCACTATATATAATCTATAAATTAAAAATAATATTTTATATACTAAAAAATAATATTTTATATACATTCTATTTTAAATATTACTTATATATGAAAATTCATAAATAAAAATAATACATCTTCTAATACACAAATCAAACTATACTCTAATATATTAACATACATATTATTTTCTATTAATTTAACTATTACACTTCCTCTAAATACAAATACAAATACAAATATATTGAATTACAATATAATATATATATGTCTGTAGGGATAGCTATTTTCAACTAAAACAAAGGTTACAATAGCAAGAACCTCTTACGAAGCTTGGAAATAACTTGCCATTGTATACATGGTTTGTAAAAGGGTCATCACTAAAAGTAGTACAGCTGCCACAAAGGAGACAACATACCATGGCCTTGAGCAATGCTGTTGCCAGAATTCGCTAATCCACAAGTTCAGTTTGCTGTTGTAATGATCGTTAACATCTTTTAAAACATCTTTAAAATCATCCTTGTAAGAGTTTCCGGTGCACAAATCATTGAATATTTTAGCTACATCTTCATCAGTACCCAGATAGTTTTTGATAATATTTGCTCTCCGAAATAGCCCAACATCCTCCTTGGAGTCAATTAAGTTATCCATTATATGCATGTTGAGCGAAATTACTCGCTGAATTGGGGAGTTTTTCTGCCTTTGACACTCTTCAAAAGCCACCAGATTTCTCAAGAATGTATCTGTGTCATCGTCAACAATTATTTGAGGGAGATAAAGCGAACTGCTTCGAAAATGTCTGCGTTTAAAATGAAAATTTCCTTCGGTGCTTAGCTTCAGTTTAATTCCAGCAGTCTTCAACTTTTCTGCTGAAGGTATCCTGCTTCCATCTACAGCCTTCCGTCTCGCCCCTTTAAAACAAGCAACGCTATTTGCAGTGGCATTGCAAGTGGAAGCACCACATTGAACATTGCAAGCACAACATATAATGGAGTTATCAGACTCGAAACCAGAACCAGAATGTGATAACAAATCTGCAATCACCTGCCTTGACAAATCCAAGAGATGGCGTACACCTCCTTTAATAAGTTTTTCAATTACTATTTCGTTTTCCTTTACTTCGTGTGAGAACGGATAGCCTCGAAAAAACCCACCAGTGAGGCTATCTAATTGTTTGGCCAAGAAGGCCGGCACTGCTCCAAGGTCTTTAATCTCCAACTCTAGGATCTTTTCCAGAATGCAGAATGGAATCTGGTTTTCTAGCTTCAAAATGTCAAATACAACCTCTTGTCTTTTAACGTTCTCATTTCTCTCGGAGCAGAAAACAAGGCTGGAATTGGGCAATTCCATTCGAAGGAATTCCAGAATAAAACATGCATCCATGGTCATCATCCAGACAAATGGAACGTCATCCCATTCGATGGCCGAGTCTTCATGGCAATCTCTGATTTCTTTCATTTTCTCTTTAATCTTGTTGAGTAACCTTCCTATGGTCATACGAGGGATCCTTTCCAAGGTTCTGTCTACTGCTTGGAGCTTATATTCATCTATTGCACTCAGCTGCTGGTCTTTCTTGTGATGAAAAGGTCCAAGAAACACAACAAGAGGATTATAAGCTTCTGGTTTGGTTTTCTTTATAGATTCAGGCACCCGATATATAGACACGCCGCGGGCAGACGTTTTTCTCTCTCTGTACTTTTCAGATCTACGTGTTCCTTTAACTTGACGAATCCATGATTCAGGTTCGCTGTCCTCTTCCAACAGCCATTCCTTATCTTTTTCTTGGATGTCTATTTCAACAGCCTCTGCCATATGGTACTTCGATCAACTTCACCTGCACACCAGAAAAAAACATGTAGTATAAAACATTTGCAGAAGTCCAGAAATTTACCGCTGACCAAACAGTTCAGACAGAATAAAATGAATTTTCATTAAAAATGAAATTAAGCAGCAGCTTATTATTCTTTGATCTGGACTTTACTCTATCCCGAGGTAACACCAAAAGGCAAAATGCCTTCGTAGCCATAGTAACTTCATATTGTTATGAAATTGTTTGATTAAAATGGACGTATGGAAGCTACGTAAGGACAAGGTCATTATGAAAAAGAGGGTTTTAAAAGTAACGTTTCTTAATTTTTTTTGTCTTTCATTAGTGGATAAAAGGCTACATATAGTGTGAGATTTGAGTCTGAAATAAGTTTCACGATCACTGTTGAGTCACTGAAAAACAAGTCGGTTGTTATTTAATGGTAAAAGCCTCCAAAATATTAAGTAAAAATTTCCAAAATCTCACTTATTACATAAAAGTCAGAAAAATATTGATTGACAATTGAATGGGAACATTCTATTTTCATTTGCAGTATTTTTTTGTTAATTTGATGACAACTTCTATTATTATTATTTGTATTGTTTTATGTTTTATATTAAATTTGTATGCAAATATTTCATAATTAGATGATACTTAATTTATTTAAGGAAAAAATATAGATTTGTCTAAGTTTATTTCATTTCATTATTTAGCACTTATTATTAATTGTTTAATCCAACCACATGCAACTAGAATTTGCAGTGCATCCATGTACAAACACACATTCTCTAACATATTAACATACATATAGTTTTCTATCAGCGTAATCCTTGAACCTCCTTTAGGTGCAAGTGCTAGTATTTAAACCTTCTTACAAACATTTTTAGTGAAAGAAAAAGACAAATTGATGTTTTTTTTTTCAGATATTGATTTATAAGAGTTTGAAAATGATTAAGAAAGGTTGATATAATAAATTAAACAAATGATCAATAATGGAAAAATATTTAGCTTGTTTATAAGGTGAAATAACCACTTTTAAATATTAGGTGGTTACAAAATTATGTAAATAATTTCAAAATTATTTTAGTGATTTATAGATTGTTATTAGATATGGTAGTCTTGATATGATTGACAAAAAATCAAATTTGAAATAAATTTAATAATTAGCTTTTTCACTTTAAATTGTATTTATACACTTTTAGTATATGAGGGAGATGCTTCAACATCTATAAATAGGGGCAAAGAGCATTATTTGCATCATTAGAGGAAAAATTGAGTGTTGTATAGATCAACGTAGGAGAGTTCAACTATTCCAATGGAATTTTTGAGATTGGTTGTGGTGATAAGAGCAATCTTAGTTGTATCCAATTTTGTACTTCATTTTGAATATTAATAAAATTAAGGCAATCAATCAATTATTGATATCAAGCCACTTTTTTCTTTAGAGGCATTCCAAGATAAAATATTTGAGTTTAAGAAATTTCACATATCATTTTGGTATTAGATTAGTTTTATGATATTTCAGAAATTATGGAGTGATTTTATTGTATGACAATTACTATATCTTTAAAGGAGGAGTTGTTGCTCACAATACAAAGATTAAAACTCACATGTGGGATAAATAGGTTATAATGGATGATTTGAATGCATCCGTGTCTGTATTGGAGGGTTACATGGAAAGTGTGATGAAGAACCAACAAAGCATAGGCTTATATAAGAGCACATGATAAGAAAACAAGAAAATGGTTTGAGAATAGTCTCTTGTTGGTAATTTCATGAGAGCTCTAGCCAAAAAAATGACCATTAGAGGTCCAACGAAAAATAAGTTGATAGTGATCATTCTTGATAGTCATATGATACATATGAATATGTAAGGTAAAAACATATTAAATTTGTTATCACCACCTAAATTTTTTCACTCATTTTGGTTCCATCCTCATGTTTCCCATTTCCTAGCCTAAATTTGTCACTAATATGTTTTACAACCATTCCCAAGCCTTTCAAGAACCCTTAAACTTACCTAAAAAAATTCAGACCTAGACTCAATAAAGACACATTTGCACTTCAGATATTGATGTTTTGATTAACTTAAAAATTATTCTAATGTCCTAAATTCTAATATATCCTAATTTATTTTTAGTAGATATGTAACTGACTTGGGTGCAAATTAAAGTCGTCATCACCCTCATTTGGGAACAAAACTTTCTTCCACAATAAATCTATACTCTTATTACTAAATTTTCCTCCTTAAGGATTAAAAATAATTTTTCATGTCCTCTATCCATTGACACTCCTCCATGAATAAAATTTGAAGATCCACCATAGTTGAATCTCCCCATTTCAATCTCCAATCAAGTTTCCCTCACTCTAGGATCCCTATATTTTTTCCAATATTTTTTTACACTCTTTAAGATTCTCATTCATGTTAGGAAAGGTGTCTCAACCTTGTATATTAATATTGAGAATATGGATATATAATTTTTGGGCTATAAAGGTTTTTTCTCTAAAAAATATTGAAATAAATTGTAAGTAACTAAAGTGGGTTGTCGTGACATGGATCTCTCTTAGATATTATGTTAGAAAAAGGGGGCTCAATTGAATTCTCAAGTCAAAAGTTATGACCTCTAAAAATTAGCCTCACATTAGAAATGTTGAAGCAATTATGATGCATATGAGAGCTATAAGAGGGAGTTACACATGTTGACTGATAACATGAACACCAACTATTGACATGCAATTATCAATAATAAAAAAATCTATATGTGGAGGGTTTGAATAAAAAAAACTAGATTACCCAAGTTGGGAGGTTAGTTATGACATATGATGAGATATTCGTATGATAGATATAAGGATTATACTATATTAGCATGGGGAGTTTTCTTTGGGTTTATAAATTATAATTTGACTAAGGGAATTTTGTACCATTTTTTGGTGTTATTTGTTGGAGTTCAGAAGATACAACTTCATAGGAGCCCAAAGATCTCTGCAAGCAAATAACCTGTTACAAGGAGAAGCAAAGAGAAGCAACAAAGGAAATGCTCAAAAATGTGGAGCAATGCATTCACCTGAAAATGTAAAATGAATAATGATACAAAAGATAGTTTTCAACCATATATAGATGAAAACCCTAAAAAGGAAAACCCTAGGCTTGCACAATAATAATTAATAAAGTAATTAATTATTATGCACCTAATGTTAGCTTAAGTGAAAAAGAGGTAAAAGGGAACTTTACGTAATTAAACAAATATTGTTTAATTAATAAAGTAAATATCCAATTACTCTAACACCCCCCCTTAAGATAGACATAGAGAGAAGCTAAAACCTAGAAGAAGCTACTGAAAGCAAAAGCAATGGGTCCCGGCAACAAGGCCAGATCAGGTACCCAAGTACAAAGAAATCTCTATGAAACGGAGAAAAGGAGAAAACCCAGTGGGAAAAACTCCTCTCCAAAAAGAGATAGAACAACATGCTGAAAGAAACATGAAGGAAGGAAGGCCTCATAAAGACCCCCCAAGGACAACTTCCTTCACCCCAAGCATAGAGCGCAACTGAAGATAGCGCAGAGATGCAAAAGGTTTCGTGAAGATGTCTACAACCTGCTCGGCAGTGGGAACATACTCCAAGATGAGAGAACCATCCTGAATCAACTGTCTGATGAAATGCATATGAAGCTCAATGTGCTTCATTCGCTGATGCTCCACTGGGTTGCACGAAATGTGTATAGCACTCTGATTGTCACACCAAAGAATAGTGGGACTATCAGGAGGAAAACCAAACTCGGTCATCAACTGACGAAGCCATAAAATCTCCTGACTAGCAAGCACAACAGCTCAGTACTTAGCCTCTGTAGATGATAATGCATGAGTAGTCTGCTTCTTGCACGACCATGTGATAGGACCAGAGCCAAGACAAAAAACAAAGCCAGAAGTAGACTTCCGATCATTGACATCACCAGCCCAATCTAAGTCAGTGTAGCTCATAATGTGAGGATCCCCTGAAGTGTAGTGAATGCCATATGAAGTGGTGCCCTGAATGTACCTCAAAATACACTTGGCATCTTGCCAATGACTCTCATGAGGATCATGTGAGAATCGAGAGACAAGACCAACCGCAAAGGAAAGATCAGGATGAGTGTGAGTTAGGTACAACAAACTGCCAACCAACTGCCTGTAAAGTGTAGAATCTATTGAAGGAGTGGGGCAAGTAGTAGTCAAAACAACCCTTGACTAAAAAGGTGTGGGGGTAGGCTTGCAATCAAGCATGCCAAAGCGCTGTAGCATATCAAGAGAATACTTCTACTAGTAAATGGAGATCCCCTCTGAAGACTGAATCACCTGAAGACAAAGAAAATAGTGAAGAAGGCCGAGATCTATCATCTCAAATTGCTCCATCAAGGCTAGCTGAGAATTCTGAATCATAGAGGATGAGCTACCTGTGATGAGAAGATCATCAACATATAGCACAAGAATCAGGATCTCACCCTCAAGATGTTGAATATAGACCGTGTGATCAGAATGACAGCGAGTAAAACCAGTGGAGAGCAAAAAAGAGTCCATCTTCTCATACCAAGCTCGAGGGGCCTGTTTGAGACCATATAATGAATGCTGAAGTCTTCAAACCAAAGAAGCATCATGTACAAATCCTTGAGGCTGCTCCATATAGATTTCCTCCTGTAGGTCACCATGCAAGAAGGCACACTTCACATCCATTGGAAAAATAAGCCATCCTCTAGAAGTTGCAAGTGATAGTACAAAACGAATAGAATTCATCTTGGTGATAGGGGCAAATGTCTCAGAGTAATCAATACCCTCAACCTGTGAGAAACCCTTCACAACAAGATGTGCTTTGTACTTATCAATAGAACCATTAACAACATACTTGGTGCGATACAACCATTGGCACCGAACCATCTTTCTGCCCTTAGGAAGAGGACATAGATCCCATGTACTATTCCTCATCAAAGAAGAATACTCCTCCTCAATAGCACTATCCCACTCAGGGTGACATGTCGCCTTTGAAAATCTCTGAGGATCCTCTAAAAGAGCATGAGTCAAAAGACTAGAACCTGCAGTACGAGAATGGGTGCGACGAGTGTCTGAAGGATCACCGGCCATAGATCCTGCTGCCTCAATAGTAAAGCGAGCCCATTTGGGCCTTTGAGGTGGAGCAAGTGGAGGTGGAGATGGGGGATCATCAATATCCTCATCAGAATCATCCTCAAAATAATCCTGAAGAGCTGCAGTGGATGGAGTAGGTAGTGAAGTGGACATTGGAGACAGGGTATCAACTGGAGGGAGGCGCTCATCAAACTGAACATCCTGTCGAAACAAGACCTCTCTGGAATCAGGATCAAACAACCTATACGCCTTAAAATCCTCACAGTAGCCGACAAAAATGAGGGGTTGACTCTTTCGCTCCATAGCTCTCCTCTGAGCATCAGGAATAAAAGCCCATGCCTCACTACCAAATATTCGAAATGATGAAATATCAGGCTTGTCATGAGACCAAGCCTCCTCAGGAGTCATATGTCGAATCACCTTGTGAGGCATTCGATTTTGAATATAGTTGGCATAATTGACTGCCTCAGCCTAAAAAGACGAATCCATGGACCTGGATTGAATCATACAATTAGCCATCTCCCGTAAAGTCCTGCTCTTTCGCTCAGCAATACCATTCTGCTGAGGGGTGTAGGGAACACAAAATTGATGCTGCAAACCATGCTCAGTGCAAAAATCTCTGAAGGCCTGATTCACATACTCCCCCCCATTGTCTGTACGTATCCGCTGGATAGAAAGACCAGACTGCTTCTCTACAAATGTCTTGAAGACATGAAAGGAATCAAAGACATCAGACTTGTACTTAAGAAAGTACAACCATGTGCATCTGGAGAAGTCATCAATGAATGTGAGTACATACTTGGCCCCTGAAAAAGGAGTAGTGGGAAATGACATGAGGTCACTATGAATCAACTCCAAGGGTGCTAGAGCACAAGTGGTACTTCCCTTCGGAAAGGGATCCCTGTGATGCTTACCAAGCACACAACCATGACAACACCGTTAGTGCAGGAAATCTGAGGAAAACCAAGAACAAGTGATTGTGTACTCATCTGCTGAAGATATCTGTAATTGACATGGCCCAAACGCTCATGCCAAAGCTTACTCATCGAATCTGCATGTGCTATAAGAGATGAACCTATACCCTCAGAAGGCACAAATCCATCAAATCTGTAAAGACAAGATGCAGTATCAACACTACCAGTAGCCACAACCAAATCAGAGTCATGGAGGTCCCGAATAACCACATCATGTGGTGAGAACTCAACTGTCTTACCAGAGCCAGTGTGGTAAATCTGATAAATGGACAAGAGGTTCGTCAAGATGTCAGGAACAACCAAAACATCCTATAGAGTGCCCTCATCCAAAGAGATAGAACTTGAACCCAAGACGGAAAGCTGTGAAGCGTCACCCACTGCAATTTGTGAAGTACCATAAGAGGCAAGAGAAGTGACCAACTGCTGAGTGTGAGTCATATGGTGAGAAGCACCAGAGTCTAAAATCCAAGTGGACCCATTGGTCGATGCTCTAGCTGTGAGATCATGACCTTTCCTTGTGGTGGAGAAAGAAGAAGACTGAGGTGAGGAGATATGTTATTGCTGCATGACATCCTCTAAAGCCTCTAATCATTTCCAACACCTGGAAATTAGATGAGCTTGCTTGCCACAAAAACTGCAAGTGTCTCCTGATTTCTCCTTAGTCTTGGAGGAAGACTCACCAGACTTCAAAGATTTCCCATGTTTTGGATTAAATGGTGGTTTAGAATCAGACTTAGGAGGCGGTTTGGAGGAATGCTCACTGCCTGCAAAATCTTTCTTGGGCCTCAGTTTCTGCTTCTATTTCCCCTTCGGTGACTAAGCAACCAATGCTTTGCTCTTTGAACCTGAGAGCATATCCATCTGAGAAAGGTGAGACTGTTCCTGAGATAAACGCTCACAAAACAAATCAAAGGTAGGCATGGTAAAACTAGCATCCAAACCATCCATGGTGGAGTAGAAGGAGGAAGCAAATATCTGAAATGGACCACGAAGCTTCGAAAGAATCAAGTAAATGCACTATGTGTCTGTCTTGTTCTTGCCACAACCCTGTAAAATAGTGCGGATAGTTTTGAACTTGTTCAAAAAATCCTCAATAGTGGGAAATGAATCAGGTAACAATGAAGTCAGCTCTGCCTCAATCTGTAATGCACATAATTCATTAATGGCCCCAAAAAGTGTCTCAAACTTCAGCCACATGGCTCAAGGAGTGAGCAAAGCATGAAGGTGAAACAAAATACTGTCTGAAACATGCATGCATAACAAACCCATAGCCTCATCCATCTTGTTCCTGTGCTGCATAATCTCAAAAGGACACTGCAACTGAGGCTAAACCTCATCTAAACAAGACCATAACCCTCGTGACCTGAGTAGCCTCATCATGCGAGACTTCCAAGTGTGATAATTATGTGATGTGAGTAGCTCAACTAAAGAGTCTTCGATGAAACCCTGCACCTGTACTTGCTTGTATTTTTTTTATTATTATGTGATCTTTCAAAATAGACAGAAGATGCAGAAGGGTTTGTTTTTTTGAGAGTTTTGGTGTTCTGGTTTTTTGATATAAATGATAGAAAGCAAGAGAAAAAACACCCCCCACAAAAGATAAACCCAAACCCTAGTACAAACGAAGAAGAAGGAAGCAATGCATAAGAAAAAAATACTTCAAAACAAATTCTCATGTACCTGGTTAAAATTCTGATAAAATAAATCACATTACTGAATAGAACATGTCGAGAGCTTTCCAACGCCTATTCGAGTTTGAAAAATGGAGTCCGTTTACACCTTCTATGACCCCGGAAGTGAAGAAAGAAGACCTCAATTTGATTGGTAAAAAAAATCCAGATTGGTAAATTTTTTATAAAAATACCTACATCATCAGATCGGTGCTGAAACCAGCTTTCCAATGCTTCTTTCTATTCGAAAAACTGAGCTAAAACGTCCGAGTTATGTCCGATTTCGTGAGAGAGCATAAACCGCTTGATTAGTGCCCCTTTAGCACCTGGGAGCTAAAAAAAAATAGCCCCTGGTTGCTTGGGCGGACCAGGGGGCTGGGGCGGTAGACCCGCGGTCACCCATGTGACCGGGCGGCGGGGGTTTGAGGCCCGTGGGGGCTGGAGGGGCCGACACGGGTCGGCAAGCCCACGGGGTCAGTGGGGAGCTTGGCAGCGGCGAGCTTGGCGGGAGCAGGCGGAGCCCGGTGGGGAGTGCCGAACGGAGCGACGCGGGCGGAGTGGCACGGGCGGAGCCGGTGGCTGGTGGCCGCTTGGTGGCGGATGGGCAGCCGACGAAATTTTAACTGGCCGCGGAAAAAATAAATAAATACCTTAGGTTTTTAAAATTTTAAAATTATTCTTTTTGCGATTTTTTTGCTGAGGGGGCCGTACGGCCAAACCCTAAATTTTTTTTTGCATCCCTGGTTGACTGTAACCAAAATCGACAATTTGACAGTCGATTTAGGGGTTTTTGGGCGCTATGAATCTAATGGCACTATCCGTTTGGGCCCAAAGTGAACCTAAAATTCGGAGTATGCTAAATCCACAATAAGAAACCTTAGAACCCTAGATTTGCTTCCAATGCAAAAATCTCAAAACAAGAACAAGTAGCTGCAAATCTAAAGCTCTGATACCATGTTGGAGTTGAGAAGATACAACTTCATAGGAGCCCAAAGATCTCTGCAAGCAAATAACTTGTTACAAGGAGAAGCAAAGAGAAGCAACAAAGGAAATGCTCAAGAATGTGGAGCAATGTATTGACCTGAAAATGTAAAATGAATAATGATACAAAAGATAGTTTTCAACCATATATAGATGAAAACCCTAAAAAGGAAAACCCTAGGCTTGCACAATAATAATTAATAAAGTAATTAATTTTTATGCACCTAATGTTAGCTTAAGTGAAAAAGAGGTAAAAGGGAACTTTACATAATTAAACAAATATTGTTTAATTAATAAAGTAAATGTCCAATTACTCTAACATTATTAGCTCATCTTTTTGTGACCCCCCTTTGGTGGTTTCATGTATCAAGGTGTTAGACACACATAATAGTTGAGAGGGGGGTGAATCAATTGTGTATTAAAACCTTCAAAACCTTATTAAGTATTAGTATGAATATAGACAAATGAAACAACACATGCACAATCATTCACAATAGAACACCTGATTTTTACGTTGAAAAATCTAAAAGGGAAAAACCACGGTGAGGATTAACTCACTATATGAAAATAAAAATTGATTACAAGAGACTCACTATCCAAAGGACTCACTATTATGCAAGAGAAAAGGCTCACTACCAAGGGCTCAATGCCTAGGAAGATCACTTCATTATAAATCATCAATATTGTTGGTCAATTGAATAGGCACCACCACAAACTTATAATGGTCACACCTCGACTAAAATGTTGTTTTGAAGAAATTTTCCTATTTAAATCACATCTAGTGATAGCCTTGATCCAAGAGGATCTAGGTCACTAGAGCATACCCAAAATCTTGGGTTTTTCTTAGCATACTTTTTATTTTCATTAGTAGGCTTTTCATCTAGCTTAACACCCATATTACAAACTACAATTCCTAACTCAACTTTTATGGTACAAAAAAGGTTGACTAGTCTTAAATAGTTGTAAGTAGTTGTGATAGTTGAAGAAAAATATGAAATATCATGATTTCACTTGGCACTTCATCTCTCTCCTGATTTTTACATTAGTTTAAATAACTATATTTTGTAGTTGGTTATTCTAGAGAGGAGTAGCAAGCTATAGTTAGCATACATCTATTCTAATTGACAATATAAAAAGCTAGCCTAATAAAAAATGATATTATAGTTTACCATTTGGTTGCTACTTTTCTTCTCTATTTTATTGTTCAATTTTATAATACTAACCTCTATCATATGGATGAACTATTATCACTTAGCCTAATTGAATATATTCAATTGGGTTATCCACCAATTTATTCCTTAGGCTCTATATTAGTGATATTATAGTTTAAAATTATTCATATAATTTTTGAGTTATTATAGTGGTATCTAAAATTTATTCTTTATTTGTATGCAAATTCATATTCAAAGTATGAATATAGGAATTTAGATATAAAAAAATCATGATGTTTTATAACACCTTCATACATGCCCTTAGGCATGCGACAAACTATTATTCAATCCAAACTTAGGATATGTTCTATAAAATTATAGAGATGTATTACAAAGACACCGAGAAATATTGAATGATTCCATGCATGTCAAAAATAAATTATTTTTGATTAGTTCTTCCTACTCTTTAGACAAGTTCAGAACCATTTCAATTCACAATAATCACAAGTGAATCTAGACATCCTTTCAACATGTTTGATAAAAATATAGATGTGGATTCCATAGATAACTAACTTAACCTAATCTATTCATACTATTTAGTTAATTATTTCTTTGACCAAGAAAAAATATGTACTCTTGGAAAGTTCTATTCTCAACATGAAGTATCGGTGGAATAACTATAATTGCATAATATATGAGGATGAATTAATAGGAATACCTTTGGACACATGACATAGATTCATCAAAACCCTAAACGAGACATTCTATCTATTTTCCAACTATGATAAAGTACATCAAGTTCTCTTAGTTGTAGCAAGGTTGAGATCAATTAGTGAAGGAGTACATAGATATTTTTCATACTTTAGAGTCCAAAATAGGTATTTAAGATTCAAATAAAAACCTTATTTTGAAGTATAAGTCAAGGTTGAGACCACATATCCAATTATAAATGTGAACTTTGTATGGATCTCTTTAATTGGAAATTCCAACATATATTATTTAAAATTTGAATTAAAGGCTAAAGGTGGGACTAAAATAGAATATTATACGTCTCATAATGATCCCCAATCTAATCCCTTCAAGGATAATTCCAAACCAAGAAATATTTTTCAACACAATTAAAAATAACCATTAGCTAAAAAATGATAAAAATAACTAGCCCCAAATTTGGAAGTGGTATTAAATTCATAATTCTAGTTCCCATTCCACTAAAGAATACTACATTCATAAGACTAATTTTAGAATTTTATATAATAGGTAATTACACCATAGCATAGGTCTTCAACTTGTCTTGAGCCTTCTCTTTATCCTTTTCACCATAGGTGAGCTCAACCTTTTGCTCCTCTAGAAGAGAAACTTATGCTTCGATCCATCTCTCGATCCTCCTCAACACTGAATGACTGATTATATCAATATTAACTTCTTCCTCCTCTATCCAGTCTAGCAACAAAAGAGGCAAGTTGAACTCTTTGTTATAGGTTTCTTCATCAAGAACATTCTCATCCTATTTTAATTGATCAAGCACTGTATACATATTGAGAGTTTGAATTAATTCGAGGGATACTCTCATGTACATTCTTTTCTTCACCTCTTCATCATTTTCATAGTTGGCCCAAAAGTCCTCAATGTGTAATTGGTGAGTGTGCTATTTTCCAACCTACTTTTTCATTTTATGGGGGTCCACATTTCGTCTTGCGGTGTGGAACAAGAAGCCAAACTCCTAAATTTCCTTATCTGAATACTCTGCAGATGGGGCTGAAGGACAAACATATAATCCTCTTCCTAGAGTCATGGGGTATGGAACCCCAACTCTATGCTTTGATTGCAGTAATTGATTTGAAGCAACCAATTGTCTAGTCAACTCTAACAACACAATCTTGTCCATTGGATATTGGTAACCTGTAAGGTGCATTAGAGAATCCCTCAATCCATAAAAAAAGGTAAACTTTGGGAATTGGATCAAATAGTACCTAAACCTCTTTATCATACCATTTGTAGATTAAGATAATCTTACACCAAAATCTCCATGTAATGATCAAACAATATACATAGTGAACACATCGTTCACTCTTTTATAGTTGTGCTTGAAGTTTCTATATTAAAGCTATGGGTAGCACTGATCATAACTATGTTTTCATCAAATCCTATCCCCATACTACCTTTGTAAGTGAGACTGTTGTATGGAAAGTCAGTTGCCAAGAGGTAGACAACATATGAAGTCATATAAAACTTGAAATTTTTATTCATCGTGGAGAAATTTTCATTCAGGTTGTCACTAATCATTTTAGCCTAGTCAAATTTTATTTCTCCTCTCAAAATCTCCTCAATGAAGAAAAAAATCCATTCCTTAAATGTGAAGGCGATGGGCAGACCAACAATCCTGCTCAGTAGGGTGACCAAATCATTAATTCCTCCTTGATGTCGCTCCTATATAATTTCTTTGGTAGCTTACCCGTACTTTCCTAGGGAGTGTGCATCCATTTATTTTTTATCACTTGCAAGAAATTATTGGTACCTTCCTCAAAAACCTTATGTGCATAAGCCTTGCTTATTATCTTCATTTGTGAGAATGAAGCCTGGATTCTGAACACCCTAGCTATAGAAGAAGTCAAAAAATATGCTACCACTCTTCCTTCTATTATGATGATTCTCCATGAGTCCTTATGGTAGAATTATCTACAAGAATAAATCAATTCAAGGCCAATCAACATGGGTGGAAATCTCACTTCCTGTGCAATCCTGATGCTTGATCCTTTTAAACAATTCGGTCTTTGGGGAATTGAGGATGTGTTCCCTAAACTCAGCGATATCAATATGGCCAAGGTTGGTATCAAAAATATTGTCCCAAGTGGATGAGATCTTTGAAGTCACCTCAACGTTGTAATACTCATACTTCATCTTGGATACCTTATCTACTTTTTCCAATTTTTCCAAAAATCTACAAAAAGACATGTAATAATTATTTTTGACCATGTGAAGAATATGTGATCGATCCCTAGACATAAATTATGGATAATCATGCCTAAATCATAAAATATTAGCCTCAAAACTATCAAATGCATGATTAAAACCCTAAAATCATCAATTTGTAGGAGATTCTAATCAAATGTGTGTTTTTCTACCTTGTGGGGATGGAGGATGTGGAAGCTAGAGCATTGTGGGGATGAGCATTATGAATGTTGGGGGATATGGTGCTGGTTGAATATAATTCTACAAATCAAAATCTGCATGGGAAGGTCCACAATAAATTACTGCAAAGGTAAAATACCTAGTCATTTTCTTGCTCGTTTGTCTAGGTCATGTTGGAAATGGCTTTGTGGGAGCCATTGGATATAAGGCCAATTTTGGGTGCAAAGTTCATAGAATTCTGCATTGGGAATTCTGCATGGAATTCTTGTGGAAAATTATTGCAAGGGAAACTTGAGCTCTAATTTCATCGAAGTTTCGAAAGGGTTTGAAAATTTTAAGCATTTGAACATGATAAGCATCGATGTAATGGAAATCCAAGGTTGAAGTCCCACAAAAAGGGCTTTATGGGACTTTGAGCCATATGGAGATGGGAGTTTGGGAAGCCAAGTAATGTCACCATTAAAAACAAAGTCTGGGAGTCTGGTATACCTTGCAGAGTTCCTTTGTGATAGTGCCATTTTACTTGGTTCCCAGACTATCGTAGGCATACCATCACAAAGGACTTAATTTTGTTTCTCATTCAAGATGTAGGTAGTGAATCTTATGTCAAGGTTGAGGATAATAGTGGCACTAAAGTAGAAAATTAAAAAAATTCACCTTATACTTGACAACACATTCCCACTCAAAAGAGACCCCAACTCGTTAGACATGTTTATGAAAAGTGAAAGGTTTCAACAAATGATGAAAAATCAAGGTCTAGTGGACACCAAAATAAAAAAATCCAAAAGAACTTGCAATCAATATACTCAACCATACTCTTCTAAGAAAAGGATCAGGATTTATCAAAGAAAGGCTACTAGACTCACTTCTCAGAGAGACCCCAATTGCTCCAAAATTATGCCCAAACAAAAGGAAAATGAGGATGATGAAAATAAAATAAACCCAATCTAACTATGTACAAAAGGGTGAGCTAAGATAGCTCAAGCTAGGAAATAATACTTCAAATATTGGTCATTAATGAGTAGTGAGACATACTCACCCATGATGGTCTTTAAGTGATATGCATTGTCCCCAAGTATCTATTTTTTTTGAAAGGGGCCAAGCCAGAGCTTGTCGAACTCTCCATGTTCCCCTTTATTTTCATGCGCCTTATCCCAGTAAAGAACCAAGTAAAAAATCCTAAAGGCTTTGACCCTAGCTTGCCAATCAAACTAGTGTTTAATGACACCTTGGTGTTTCGAAAAGTTTTCAATGGCCTCATCACTTTTTTCTTTCAAATGTAGGCGTTGGGCCAATCGAGATTCTAACCTTTCCTCTTCATCATAATACTCATTAAGAAATTACAAGGTGGAATCTTCAGATGGACAAGAAATATCAGCTCATGACCATAGACTAGATGATATGGAGAAGTCTCGAGGGAAACCTTCTTTCGGGTTCTATTAGCCCAAAGGGTAAACTTGAGTTGGGTGTCCCATTCCTTTGGGTTACTATCTAACAACTTGCAAATGGAAATCAAAAAGTTTTTATTTGTAGACTTAGATAGAGCATTCCCCTAAGGATAGTAATTGGAAGATAATTTTAGGACAATACCATGGTCAAATGCCCAACCCAAAAACTTCAATGATGCAAATGTAGGACCATTATCACAAACCAAATCAAATAGGTAGCCAAAACGTGTTTCAATATGTTCTTCTAGAAATTTAATTACTACCTCTACAATACATTGCTTATGTCTGCTATCACTTCTGTCCACCTAGTACAATAAACAATCATGATGAGAATATACATGTGGCCCACAAAAGAAGGTAGATTTATCATACCAATGGAGTTGAACCCCCATTGCACAAATGGATGCACCTCATCAAACAACTATAATGGGATAATAATGCACTTATCTTCAGTTGTAGTAATCTGATATGTGTGGCAAGTGCGAACATGGGTGTGTGCATCATGAATCAACACATTCCAATAATAACCAACCCTCAAGATCTGATTTGTAGTTGAATGTCCCAAACTATGATCAGTCCCAAATTTGGCATGAAAGTATTTTAGAACCATGGATGCCTCTTGCTTCCCTAAGCATTTGAGATAAATACCCTCATGTTTCTTCTTATACAACACTGTTCCCTTTAGCATATAACTGTAACTATTTAGACATAGAGCACTCCTTTGAATTGCGTTTAAGCATGGCAAACAACTTTGATTAAGCAAATAATAAGTGATGTCATCATACCAACTGTCAAGAGACACATATTCAAGGTTATAATTTTGTGTCGTTAGTCCAAGACCTATTTTTTCCATTGTGTGCATCAAAGCCTATTCTTAGAGAAATTTTATTGGCTATATCTCCAAGTCAAATTCCTTTAGAATCATCACCCACTTTTCTCTATGTTCTCCTAGCTTTCTTTACATTAACAAAACTTTGACAGTTGGATCAGGTACGATTGAAAACACTTTGCTCCTCAAAATATAGTGTCTAAAATTTTAATAGCTTGCACAAGTACATAAGCTTTCTTTCCAACACTTGGGTATATAACTCAACATCCTTGAGAGGTGCACTCGTAAAAGCTATTGGACACTCGTTCCCTTTCCCTTTCTTCTGAGTCAACATACCAACACAAGAGTGATTTGACGTAAATGAATAAATGAATAAATGAATAAATGTAGAAGGGCTACGTATAATTCAGGGAAGGGCTACGTATAATTCAGGCTCAACAAGACTTGGGAATCCATAATCGTTTGCTTTATTTCTTAAAATGCACAATTTTCTTTAAGCATCCAATCAATCTTTACATCTTGTTTATTCATGGAATTGAGTGGGTTAACAATTTTAGCAAAGCCAACATTTAAGTTGCACACAAAATTGATCTCACCGAAGTAGGACTTAAGTTCCTTCTTGCTAGTCAGTAGCTAAATTTTCAGAATTATTTGCACTTGTGCCATTTTATGAGATTACATGACCCAACCATTTACCCTCTATGACTGCAAAGATACACTTTCTTTGGATTGAGCAAGATGCCAAACTTTACTTTGTTGGAATATTCTGCACAAGTTCAAAATATGGTCTTCTCTTCTCTTTGAAATCTGAGTCAAATCATCCTATAGATGATAATGAACTTTCCAACCAACTCCTTGAAAGCAATTTCCATCACACACTAAAATGTAGCTCCAACATTAATTAGTATGAAATGCATACGCCTATAAGAAAACGTACCCCACTTGGTGGTGAATGCAATCTTTATTCTATCTTCATGCACCACCATGACTTGGTTATACCCTAAGTGGCTATCTAAAAATGACATCATTTGAGAGCCATTAACAATTTGTAGTAGCTCATCCAATGAGGGTAGCAGATAGTTATCTATTTCAAATGCTCTATTGAGATTTTTGAAATCCACGGGTAATCCCGCAATACTGGTTTACAAGTTTTGGGCAAACTAGACGCTTAACTGATTTTTTTAAACTAAATTTTCACTTTCGGGCTCCTATAGTGGCTAAACCGTGAGGAATCCGAAGATGATGCAAACTAGTGATTTGTTACGTTTTGTCTATAGATTCTAAATATATTTTTTTCAAAATTTTTGGAATCAAATTGCACTTCATTTTCCATCTCCTTTGAAAACTAGATTTTTTTAAAAGAAACATTTTTAAGGGTGACACTCACCGTATACAACATAAACTTTTTTGTATATAGGATAAAATTCTATTTTTTTATAATTTATATTTGTAACTATGATATCTAACACTTTCATTTGGTTTCATACTATTTTATTAAATATTTTTTCCTTAATCAAGTTTCGAAGTCAAACCAATTACAATTGAAACATAGGTAGACGACATACAACATAAATTTTTCTGTATGTATCAAAATTCATTTTTTTTTTTGATCAAGGGGATCAATACCCAGCCTAAACATATTTTTTAAAATTTTATTTTGATAATATGCTATTTTTCCACATGTGTAGAACAAAGAGCTTGATTTTTGGTGAAAAATCTATGTTTAATAAAACTAAAAAAACACAAATATAATAAAATCAAAACATATTAAAATTATATTCATTGTATAGTTCGTTCTGAGGACTACCATGATCTTTTAAAATAAATTTTAAATGAATTCATTTGATCCCCCAAAAGGTAAATCAAAAGTGAATTTTTATCAACATTTTGATAGGTGTAAAGGAGACTCTGTTGTAGGTATGGTTTAAAACTAGCGGGGTTCTATCCAAGGGGGTTTTATCTAAGGTGTTTTGATCAAACCCTCTTCAATTGAAATCCTTAAAATGGAACTTTTTAAGGCTTTAATCATTATATTTTCTAAAAATATGTGATTTGAGCAAAAATCAGAATCTCCCAAAAATTGTAAACTAACTTTGTGGGATCACCCCCACACATAGACATATATCCCCATTTTTCTTTTGGAATGGTACCAAATTAGCCACCCATGTTGAATGTTTGATGAGAAATATAATTTTGGCAGACAACAGTTTCTACACCTCTTTGTAAATGCCTGGCTCTAATAGTGCATTGATTGACCATTGTCTCTATCAGAAAGGCTTCACATATGCCTTCAAAGGAATGATGTGCATGATTATGAAGGTATTATAAGTCTTTAGATCTCTGTAACTCCATGCTATGACATCCTAGTATATATGTAGAGATTTTATTATCTCATCCTTTTCTATTCCGGTACAAACTTTACCAATGAAGACATTCCTTGGGTCCTCCATCATACCCATATTGTAGGTGTCACATTTACTTGCTACCGATCCCTACTTAGCAATCTAATCCATTTGTCGTAGTTGGTCCATATCAAAGATGCATTCAAGATGTACTATGACTTTGGAGATCATGTTAGTCTTCAAATTGATCACCCCCTTGAGATCCAATTCTGCTTCTTTTGGTTCTAATTCATCTATAATTTGTGTTGTGAACACATCTAAGCTAGTAATGAAATATAATATGTGTTTATCATCTTCAAAGACCTAGAAATTAGTCATTTTATCAGGCACTGAGGATGTGGGAGTCAATTCAATCATGAAATTCTTCAATTTTGAAAGCAATAATGGTTGTAATGTGCTAGTTTCATGGGATCAAGCATCAACTATATGATTCTTGGTTTGTGGGATCAACTGGATGTTGAAATTGTGTCAAAACATTCTATCAAGTCCTAGATGCGCTACTGATAGTTAGTCAATCTCCTATCATGACAAGAATACTTCTTTCTCACTTGTTTTACTACCAGATTTCAATCACCAAAGACTTGTAACACCTTTTCCTTCTTTTGTACCACCATAAGAAGTCCATGTACCATCACCTTATATTCAATGATATTATTAGTGTAGTGAAATTGAAACCAGTAGGCTACGGAGAAAGTCTTAACATTGGGACTAATAAGCTTAAATCCCACTCCAACCCCTTGCTTGGATTTGGATCCATAAAATCAACATCCAAAATTTGGTTCTATCCTCACTGTCCGAGGACAATTAGCTTTCCACTACAGGACCTTTTCAAGTTGGTTCTACTATGTACATGGTTGTTCCTCTAATTTTTATGATCAACTCTATTTGAAGTAATATTGGATGAGCTTATTTGTTTCTTGATTTCTTCCACTATAGTTTGACATATGCAACACTCAAATTATGAGTAAGATACATCATGAATTCTGCACCACTAGGGCAACAAAAGATCCTTGAAGCCCGCTATATTCCCTACACTTAGTTGATCATGAACACATCTTTCCTTAAATTCTTGGAATCCTTCAAACAATCCTATTTCCTTGTCATCTTGAGATTCCTCATCCATATCAATACATGCTTCCATACTGGTGGGGGATCTAAGTCAAATATTTAGTAGCCTAAGGTGTAGTGTGCAACATAAGTACCTTCTCAACTTCCAACACTTCAAGGATATAAACTCCTAGATCTATTTTTGAAAATAATACCTCATTGTACTCAATTATCATGTGTTTCATATGAGGTTCTATATCTATCTATATCTAGTTCAACATTCCCTTCCATGAAAGCTACATATGCAAAGATCTATATATATATATATCCATTCAAGGTTTTAGTCTAGTCCCTACTCAAGAGTATGCCATATGTATCAGGTATATCCACTACTTGTATGTCAATCAACTGTTGAACTCGGGGGTCAGATGCCACCTACATGAGAATCCTATTTAGTTCTCCTACAATCCACATTTCTCTTTCTCTCCTCGTGTGTTTGCAAATTTAGGTACATTGAAGATTATTGAAGGCTTTGAAGACTTGTTAAAGACCTCTCCTTGCTTGCAAAGTCCAAACATCCATCAAAAGTAACTTTCAGGCCCAAGAATCAAAGTTTTGGAAGTGGACACCTATGAAGAACCGAAGTGCAGACTGAGGGCTTCTATTTCCCCTTTTGAATTTCCAAAAATCCAAAAGTGAATTAAGTCACCAACAATGGCGACCTAGTCCCACTAGACATGTCTTTCAGTGATTTTTACATATTCAAACACCCATTTGGTAGAAACAGGCTTCAAACTAGTTTTCCCAGATCTGGGAATAGGTTGCCTAGGTTGGCGCAAGTGTCCTAGTCGGCTTCTGTAACATTTTCATCAGCATTCCAAACCTCATCTCACCCTTCTTCAGCATCTAGGTGCACCTCTTAAATCTTATTCATTTCTGTAATAGTTTGTTTAGGTTTCTTAGGTCATCTTGTATATGTTTGCATACAACATTGGGTTTTTTAGCACTTTGCATTTACTTAGTTTAGCATCAATAAATAATTTCCTTTTTCAGTTTTTTGGATTTAGGTCATCACATTCCACACACATCACAACCCCTAATCTTGTGAATAAACCCCAAAATGAAAAGGTGTGAAAGAGAGCCCATTCCTCACTAGCTTCTAGATGTAAAACCCTAAAAGCTCATTGGGGAATCCTCTTCCCATCTCATTCATTTTTGGTGGTTCATTTTGGTGAACTAGAAATCCATTCACCCTTCTTTTTTTCTTTGGATTCCATTTTTCACCCTAGATTTAGTTTGCATTGCATTTTACATTGTTTCAGTTGCATTCTAGGCTTTCACATTTTTGCATGCATGCAAGTGTATATACTTTGCATTCTTGCATCTCAAATAATTTTCAGTCATCCAAAATTTTCACCTACCTTTCTTCTCCTGGTCATCCAACCTCAAAACCATCCAAAACAGTTGCAAATTTCTAGAAATTTTGAAAAAAAACCCTAACTGGGACTAATTCGCCATTCTGGGCGACCTAGTCCCTTTCCAGATTTTTCATTGTCTATTACAACACCAAAAACCTTATTTATGTGCTTTCTTAGGCTCCTAGTATCATATACTATAAGTCTGGAAAGTTTCAAGAACATTGGTTTTATGCATCTAGCTCAAAAGCATCATTTTAGGATGGTCATTCTTAAAATCATTTCATCATTAGACCTGAAAAATGTTCACATTTCTGCAATTTTGCATAACATTGAAAAAAGTAATTTTCACTTTTGCATATACAATGTTTATATTCATAAAAAATTGCATTAGTTTGGTAAAAGTGCTTTTCATTTTTGCATGTACATTATTTACATTCTTAAAGCTTAGCATATATTACATAAAAATGTTTTGTATTTTTGTATATACATTGTTTGTATTGCTGAAAAATCGCATGGAAAGGTTACATATGATTTTAATTTTTATTCAAACAATGTTAGTAGCTTACATAAATAGACATGCTAAGAAAAATTTCCTATCCCCTCACTATGAGAGTGTTGTAGTGAAAGAAGATACAACTTTGGACATTCCTAACGATCATATTAGTTCTTCTCCTAATATCTCTCCCCCTAGTGACAAAGATATTTCAATAGAAGAACCAATCAATGAGAGTTATGAGAATCCTAGTTATTTATCTCCTCTTACTTCTCTTAGTGGAAAAGACCTTAATGAACCAGACAACACAAACATAGCTAATCATGACAATAACATTTTCTTTTATCCTAGTATTTCTCCTAGTTGTTAAGAAGATACTTTGCTGTTAGAAAAAACAATTAGTGAAGGTCATGAACATCTTAGTTGTTTCCCTTCACCTAAAAAAATACTTATTGCATAAGAAAATATAACCATTGCTCCTTCCCCTATTAGTGATGAAGCTATTTTCGAAGAATTAACCTTTGATTGTAAAGAGCAGTTGGTTTGTAGTTCTCCTAAAACCCTTCCTCCTAGGGAGGATATCATGACACACGATAAGGCTAACAATGACAATAATAATATTGTATCTTTAGAAGAAAATAAAGAGAGAACCCTAGCCTCTCCCTTTCTCAAGGATGTTAATATTATTCAACCTCAACTCATCCTTTACCCCCCTTCAAACAAACCTCAAACTCAAACCAAACCTGAACTCACCCTCTACCAACCTCGAAATAATGTGTCGCAACAACCGAGTCATAATACCGTTGCTATACACATTACATAAGAAACAATCCATGACCGCAACAACCAACCTCAACACCCTTACCCCTACCCAATTCAATCTTACTTGCTGCCCCTCGATTATTTACTTCTTAGGGAGTATGATCTTGTTGACCAACTAAGAAATACTCCTGCTAAGATATCATTATGGGGCCTTATTCAAGCCTCCCCTCACTATCACAACTTGATGTTGAATGCCCTACGAGTTCCTATCCCTCCAAATATGCAACCACATGACATAGGAGCTATTATTCATGAAATCAATGCTGATATTGTTTTCCACCAAAGTCAGCTCCCTCCTTTGGATGTGCAAAAAAAAAATGAAGCTTTCGTAATAATCTCTCAATACAACACAAAAGGGATCAAGAGAAATCTTGTAGATACCGAATCTACCCTTAATGTGTGTAGTGTGAGCCTTCTAGATAGGCTTGGCATTGCTCAATCAAACATCAAACCTGATTCTCTATCTATCAAAGGATTTGACAATGTCACAAAGAAATCGTTCGGTGTGATCACTATACCTCTTACAGTTGGAATGGCCACATTGGAAACAAAAATCCATGTTATGCCTCATGAAATTTCATACAATATTCTCTTAGGGAGGTAGTGGATTCATGCAATGAATGGAGTGCCTTCCACTCGTCATCGCAAGGTGAAGTACATCTACAACAACAAAGTGTACACACTTGAAGTGTTGGACTCAAGGGAACACTGAGAGGGGGGGGGGTGAATTAGTTTTCTACAAATTTGAACTTTATTAATCTGAAAATTGAACCATTCTAACATTACATTAAAGGAAAGATGCAAACACATAAATTAATCATCCACAACACCATAAAAAAAGGATTTTTGCATGGAAACCCTATTAGGGGAAAAACCATGGTGGAGGTTAATCCACAATTTGGGTAATCAAATATAAGTGCTTACAAAAGAGAATGCACTTGCATTCAGGCACACTTCCTAGAGCACACTGCTAAAAAAGGATCACTTCCTGACAAAAGTTTTGATTAAAACTATTTGAAGGTTGAACTGAATTAGCAACATCTACTTATGCTAGATTACAGTTTCGATTGAGCTCATGGTTCAAATTTTGAATTTACATATTGAATTTTCTCTTTGCTTTTCTCTTCTCTGCTCTTCAATTCACATCACAAATCCATAATTCACATCACTACTCTTTTGATTTTTGCATCATACACACATTGACACATATCCACACTTATTCGCATATCTAAAATGATAAAACCGATCTCATATATATATATATATATATTTGCTATCAATGATTTAATCATTCTTATGTCGGCTTCATAAACCTCAAATTTATTTTCAACTGTCTGATAGATCTTCCATTAAATATTAATGCGTACCAACCATAGTTGGCCAAAACATAGTAGGGACCCAAATAAAAATATTCAAACACAAAATCATTTAATTAATTGCTCCTTATGCATCCACAATTACTATATCCGACAAGTCGGCCTTTAAGCACAAATAACCAAAAGATTAGTGTACCAGATCTCCTAGATTGCACACTAGTGAATGCACATCAAGATACTCCTTGAGTAAGGTATTACAAAAATCAACAAACCTTTCTTTGAGATCCACAACTTAAAATACCAGTCCGGTGAGGTAATCGGATCGACATTCATACCTTTAACTAGATGCCCTGTTCTACCAGTATAAACCAAAAATAGACTGTAGACCAAATGCATGACTTAGGTTGCAATCAATAAAAATACTAGAAGCCATATGCCAATAATATCCCCCTTTGGAATTGATGGCAACACTTAGTGAAAAATGACTAAGTGTCAGAATTATTATGAGTATGCTACCAAACTTTACTGCTCTCTCTCCCCTAAGATTGATGAAGCATTTTTCACTGCACTCTCTCCCCCTTTGAAATCAATGACAAAGAATAGAAACCATATGCCAAAAATGGTAAACATGTGTCCAAAATTTCTAAACTTCAAAATTGATTCAAAACTTTTGAAAAAGTTAGAAGATTATCTTATCTTTTTCCTTCATTTCCGATAGGAACTTCTTCCAAGCATCTGTTGTGATCCCAATGATTATGATCATACTGTTATTCTTGGATGTCTTGTTAACAATCTCAGTGAGGGATTCCAGAATTGTAATCGCTTCCTCTAGTTTTTCATCTTTCCTTAGCATCTCAACCATCTGTTCTAGCGCACATTCAGTTAGATCCTTCACTTTCTAGAAAGTGTCCAGAAGTGTATTCTTAGTGAATTGAAATTTTGTGTGTTCAGACTGTAGACCTCGAATATTTTTCTTGATTGTACCATCTTGATCCTGAAACATATCAAAGCTTTTTCCAATCCCATTCAACTCTGTTTCAATCTTCTCCAATTTCTCTTTGTATTTTCCAACTACATGAGGCCAATGGATGCAATAGTTGTAGATGTTATTAGCTACATTGATGCATTTCCTCAGCTCATTCATCTTTTTTTCCAATTTGGTATGTCATAGATTGAATTGCTCCTTCAAATGAGAGATAGTTTCACCTTCTTCTTTGTCTTGAAATTCATAGTTCATTGTTTCTTTAATGCATTCAATCATTTCTTCAGGTAGAATGCTCTGAAAAATTTCCAATTTGACCTTGTATTTCTCAACATGAGCATTTAGTACACTCAATCTATTCTGATCATATGATGGTCTAACAGACCATAACTTAGCTATTTTTCTGCATTCCACCTTCCTCCTAGATAAGCTGATGTAGCTTCTCCTTGGTTAGCTCATCTTCTTCTTCACTAGGCTTTGAAATTTCCTTTTCCTGATTTGGTTCAGCTAATTCCAATTCATTTCCCTGTGGGTCCTAAATTTCATCATCGGGTTCTTCATCCAGTATATCAATAATTTCCCATTCCTTTCCTTTTTCTTCAGTTATGGGAATCTTGCATTCCAAAGGGTTGTACTCAACAATTTCTTTTTCCCTTTTCTACTTTTCTCCATGCTACCGAAAGAGAACCAACTTCAATTGTCCTTTCTGGAAGAGAAACACCTATTGAACCAAAAATTCCTAGCAAATTTTCACCGAACTTTCCAAATTCTTCATCATAATTAGCCAAATTCATGAAATATGTGTAGATTTGCTTGCATACCAGTTCATTTTCTTTCCACATCACATTGTTGATCTGAGGTAAACAATTCAAGAAGTAAATCACTAAACATATGACTAGAACCCCGAACCTGAAAGGGCAGCTTGTCTCTTTGGTTAACTACACATTCTCTATTAGCTGATCCTTTATCAATCCACACAGGTCAAAGTCCTAACCTTCAATTATCATTTTATGAGAGATGTAAACTGTGCCAGCCGATGTTTCTCCTTCATGGTTTCTGAAAAATATTTTGTATGACACTCCGTGTGCAATGCAATTTGTAATGGGGTTCTTGATCGTCAAGATTATCAGTGCCCTCTGATCTCCAATTACTTCGGTCAGGGTTTCAACTTCTTTGTTCTAGATGTATTTTTTCCTCGGTATGTCTCTGACTTTGCATAATCCAATCATATTTTTGATTGCCTCCTTTGAGATGATGTAGGGTTTGTCCAGAATCAAGGTGTCATTGTGCATTCTGCTCAAGATGAATTTAACAAATTCTACATTCTCGAAATGGGCAATCTCATTCCAAATATCCAAATTCTTGTGTTTTTCTTCATTCAATTGCTTCAATTCATCAGGCAACAACATATTTCTTATAGACCTAATATTTCCACTATTATATTCATCTAGAATGATAAAAACTTTGATTTGTTCCATTTTTCTTTCGTACTTAGGTTTAACAACCGCACACCAAATTGTATGAAAATTCTGAAAACAATTGAAATACCTGATAGATTTTGAAATTCGTTGACGAATTATCTTTACTGCTTCAAATTTCTGCTATCAAGTGCTCTCCTTCTTCTCTTTTTCAATGCAAAATGACAAATGAGAGTTACAACTTGTCCTTCATAGCTCACACACTTGTAATAAACGCATTTTCCCTAGGTTTTTCGGATCCTCTATTTTCTCAGACAGTGAGAGAAAAATTCTTCTATGGACCTGTGATTCTTTGAATTTTCTTGTAAATACTTTCCAAAACCTCTGTAGACCTTTGATGCACCTTTTTTATAACTTTTTGCGTTTCGGTACCAAATACGAATAGGGGAAAAAGGATTTACTTGAACAACTCCCCCTAGGCTAGTGGTCTAAGATCAATTACCAGATGAATTACCGGAAAAAGGTTTTGGTGCAAAAGCATTTCCAACATCAGGATCATTTTTCCTTACCCATGTCTTCTTCATCTGATCTCTTATTTCATTCACAACCACTTTTCCTTTTTCTTTAGCATCATTCTCTATATTTATGCCTTTGTATACCAAACCTCTCCTATCCATACTTTTGTTTTTGGAGAATCTTGCAAGGCGACCATATTTGTTGCAATTGTAGCACATAATATTTCCTTGTCCAGACTAATCATTCCAATGGTTTCTTCTTGATCTACATTGATTAGCAATATGTCTAAATTTTCCACAAGTATAACATTCGACATTCCTTCTGTTAGCATAATAGTTTGACACATTTCTGCATTCAATTGATTTATGAACAAATTTTTTGCAATTGAAACACTGACCAAAGAATGATGAATCTCTTGATTTCATATTTCTACACTGACTAGCCATATGCTTGAATTTGTTACAAGAAAAAAAATATCCATTAAGCTTTTGAGAAATAGGTTGTCTTACCGAATACCTTCCACCTTTGTTAATCTAGTTTCCTTGTCTGAAATTATTTTGTCCAGATCTGGAACTTTCTCCTTTTTCATATCCAAGACCTCTCTTATCATTTCCACTCTTCTGTCCTTGAGTTAGCTCATCAAGCTTCACTGAACTAATCTTAAACTTCTTCTTGTAGTCATTTGCAGTGGTAAGATCATTCTTGAGAATAAAAATCTATTTACCGAGTTCTTCTTCATTGTTTATGGATTGTTGCAATTCACTTTCCAAATGAGTGAATTCTCCATTTATTCTTCTCCATTCATCATATTTCTCTTTTAAGGACTGAGCAAGTTTCTCCTCATTATTCCTCCTTTCTTCAATCTCTTTAGTCATCTTCATCACCATAGATTCCATTTCATGTTTTAGGGTTGCATTGTCTCTGGAAAGCTTTTCACATTCTTTAGTTATTTCCTTCAAGGTTTGATTCAGGTGAGCATCATCCATATTTTCATTCTCTTTCTATTGTATCTGATCACATAGATCCTTTTTATTCTCCCCGGATTTAACAATCCGATCCTTCAATGTTTAAATGAATTTCTCAGCATCTTTAATATTTTGTCTCAATTCCCCGACTTCTACTTTAGATTGATCAAGATCATCAAGTGCCGCCAAAAGTTGCCGCTGAAGACCATCAAAGTCCATTACATTCCAAGATCTTCCTCAAGCTGCTAAAATTCTTTAGAGGAACTAGGCTTTGATACCAATTGTTGGACTCAAGGGAACACTGAGAGGGGGGGGGGTGAATCAGTGTTTTGCAAATTTGAACTTTATTAATTTGAAACTTGAACCCATTCTAATTTTATATTAAAGGAAAGATGCAAACACATAAAGTAATCATCCACAACACCATAACACAAGGATTTTTGTGTGGAAACCCTATTAGGGAAAAAACAACGGTGAAGGTTAATCCATAATTTGAGTACTCAAATATAATTGTTTACAAAAGAGAATGCACTTGCATTCATGCACACTACCTAGAACACATTGCTCAAAAAGGAAGGCTCACTACCTTACAAAATTTCAGATTAAAACCATCTGAAGGTTAAAATTAATTAGTAGCATCTACTTATGCCAGATTATAGTTTTAGTCGAGCTCATGGATCAAATTCTAAATTTGTAGACTGATCTACTCTTTGCTCTGCTATGCTCCGCTCTTCAATTCATATCACAAATCCATTATTCACATCAATACTCTTCTGATTTTCACATCATACACACATTCACACATATCCACACTTATTTGCATATTTAAAATGATAAAACCAATCTCATATATATATATCCGCTATCAAGGATTTAATCATTCTTATGTCGGCTTCATAAACCTTAAAGTTCTTTTCAACTGTTAGCTAGATCTTCCATTAAATCTTTATGCGTACCAACCATAGTCAACCAAAACACAACAGGGACCCAAATAAACATATTCAAACATAGAGAAATTTAATTAATTTCTCCTTATACATCCACAATTACTATATTCGACAAGTCGACCTTTAAGTACAGATAACCAAAATATTAGTGTACCATATCTCTTAGATCACACACCAGTGAATCTGCATCAAGATGTTCCTTGAGTAAGGTATTACAAATATCAACAAACCTTTCTCTGAGATCCACAACTCAAAATAACAGTTTGGTGAGGTAATCAGATTGACATTCATGCCTTTAACTGGATACCCTATTCTTGACTCTGTTCTGTCGGTATAAACTAAAAATAGACTATAGATCGGATGCATGACTTAGGTTGCCATCAATGAAAACTCTAGAATCCATATGCCAACATGAAGCTGACCCTGAACCTAACAATTTTTTAAACATTGAGAAATCCAAAGTGAATCATTTCAACACCTTAACACCAACCTCCTAAGTGAAACCTACACAACCAACACATAAAGAACAACACCTTCAACGAATCACAAAGCTCCTAGATGATGATTGGGGTTCCTTAGAATTCACACCTCCTTTACTAGGAGAATCAAAGATCACCAAAAAAGGCTCTAACAAGGGAACCATAGTCTTTTCAACACAAGACTTAACTGATCCTTTGAAAACATCCACCTTGAATACCTTAGACAAAGAAGCCAACAATGAACAATCACCCGATCCAAAAGCAATAAAAAATATTTATGGAAATGGTTATGATCTCATGAAACAACTTGGATATAGTGGAAAAGAATGTGGTGCTAATGAACAAGGTATCCACAACCCTATTGAGCCTCACACGTAGACAAATAACCATGGTCCTGGTTATTGTCCTTTAATCAAAATCATCAAACTTTCCTCCTACACCAATTCCATCCTAAATAACCCTTCTAACCCAACCTTAGCAAGTGATCCTTTGAAACCAACAAAGGACTCTTTGATTAAATCCAATGTCATATCGCAAAACACTAATGATTTAGATTTTACACACTCCTCTAAGAGAGTGTACAAAATCTCACAATCTATAGCACCTTGTGTAGGTATGACATCACATACTAAGCAATGCACACCATTTTTTACACACCAAGGGAACACCTTCCACCTTCGATCAAGAAGGTATCTTGTTGAGACTCCTCCAAGATCACTTGATCTCTCTTCCTCCCAAAACTCAAAATAAATGTTTCCACAAACATTCCTTTTGTGCCTACCACCGAGTTCATGGTCATTCCACTAATGAGTGTAAGGCCTTGAGTAGTAAAATCCAACATCTTAAGGATTTTTGGTGTTCTTTGTTACATGGGGGAACCTAATTCCTCTAATTACTGATTTTCACTCTATCATGCATTTCATCACTCCTTTTGGCTTACTCTTGTCCTGCACTAAGTGGGGGAAATGGGTTAGTTAGCCTCTTCCCTCGTATGCCACTTGTAAGTGTCTCTTTCGACTAATCGTTAACCTTTCATGAAAATATAAGAGTAAGATTGGGATGTGGACAACATGTCTTAAGTTGACTCACATGTGACATACTATCCCTTTCATGACACAACTTATCAGAAACATATGAATCAACATAGGGATTTCCGATCAAGCTCTCATGTCTTCTTCTACTTTAAATAAATTGCTCACAATAATGGTGTTAGAAACCACTTTAAAGTGGGGGCATACATCGATGTACTCACATTTCATTGTGAAATTTTATTTTTCTTGTGATCCCCTCTCTTGGAAACATTAGTCACAATGTTGCTCAGGATGAGACATTGCACTTGTCCTCTCTTATAAACAAGATGAGACCATTTGCACTTTTACTCTCCTAGAGACATTACACATAATGTTACTTAAGATAAGACATTGCACAAACTAAGAAAAATCCCTTTGAACAATTCTTACATCATTTCAAAAATATTTTCCTTTCGTGGCACCTTATTAAAGTTATCAGAAGGTATAAATTTGATATGGTTTGAGTGAGAAGCCCAAGCAGCATGACTTTCCCCATAGCCACCTCTGTTTTTCATCTTTTGGGCCTTCTCACCTGGTGGACAACCAAACATCTCATTGTCCCAGAGTGAGTACACATCTTCTTTTAGGAAAAATAACCTAGATCTGATCCATAACTAGTTGGACAAATGGACGAAGCTTGACCCAACTTTTCACCTTTCCCTCTTCTCTCCCTTCTAGTTCTTGTCATTGTGTGATTATGTATCTCATCTCACTACATGCCATTCACCCTTGAATGTGTCTTCTTGCACTGATGTCAAGTTGACTTAGAATCTCGAATCCTTGGGGGCTTGACCACCTCCTTCTTATTTCTCAATCTTCACCATCTACACCACTTGGATACTTTAGTGAGAGTTTGAAGCAAGTTCATCCTCTCACTAAAGTGGGGGTTAAATGTGTCGCCAAAAAGTGTAGCCTTGACACTTTTCACTCATTTGGACCCTTGCCTATGGATTTTAAACTTTTTTCAACCTCTTTACACCTCTTTCTAAGCCTTGTGCCAAAGCATTGTAAGGTGTTGTAATACATTTTCACACTTCCCTAGGCTTGTCATCACTAAATCAACCCTTTCTTATGCTATAATGACCCCTTAATGAACTTACATGCCTTATTTTAGTGTGTTTCAGAAGACAATCCTGACAAACATCATTTACCACATTATAATTCCCAACAAGAAATCAAAAATTCCCAGGTAGACTAGGTTGCCACCTTAGGTGACCTAGTCCCTGTGGCATAAAATTCAAAATTAAAACAAAATTCTTGCAAGATTTTATCTTCTAAACCATAAGGTCAGCTTGTGATGTGTTATTTTTGAGAAATTATGGAACAACTTGTATAAATAAGGGTTTTTCTCATCTTTTTAACCCTAATTCATTTCATATATTCTACACCTTATTATTCTCAATCACCCATCTCTCCTTCTCAAGCAAGCTAGGGTTTGAGAATTTCAAGTCAACAAGACATCTTTTATGAAGCATTCAAGGGCTGATTGCTTCAACAACTCAAGATTAATCATCATGGCAAGGTACTAACTCCATTATTCCATTTTTTCATGCTTCATTACATTATTTCTCTATTTTGGTCTAGTTACCTAAAAGGGGTTTGACCAAGGCAAACCCCCATGCCCTAACAATCAACATTTCTCTTTCTCTCCTTGTGTGTTTGTAGATTTAGGTACATTGAAGATCATTGAAGGCTTTGAAGACTTGTTTAAGACCTCTCCTTTCTTGAAAAGTCTAAACATCCACCAAAATTCACTTTTAGGCTCGAGAATCAGAGTTTCAGAAGTGAACACCTGTGAAGTATCGAATTGCAGACCGATGGATTTCGTTTCCCCTTTTGAATTTCCAAAAATCCAAAAGTGGACTAAGTAACCAAAAATGGTGACCTAGTCCCACTGGACATGCCTTTCAGTGATTTTTGCATATTCAGACACCCATTTGGCAGAAACAGGCTTCAGACCAATTTTCTCAGATCTGGGACTAGGTTGCCTAGATTGGAGCAAGTGTCCCAGTCAAATTTTGTAACATTTTCATTAACATTCCAGACCTCATCTCACCCTTCTTCAGCCTCTAGGTGCAACTCTTCCATCTTATTCATTTTTGTAATAGTTTGTTTATGTTTCTTAGGTCATCTTGTATATGTTTGCATACAACATTGTGTTTTCCAACACTTTGCATTTACTTAGTTTAGCATCAATAAATCATTTCATTTTCAATTAGTTGCATTTAGGTCATCAAATTCCATACAAATCACAATCCCTAATCCTTTGATTGAACCAAAAAATGAAAAGGTGTGAAAGAGAGCCCATTCCTCACTAGCTTCTAGATGAAAATTCCTAGGAGCTCATTGGGGAATCCTCTTCCCCCCTCTTCATTTTTGGTGGTTCAATAACAAAACATTATGCAAATTCTTCTCTAAGATACACAATTCCAACAAAAAGGGAGGGGTCTCATGCTTGTCCTTGAGTATGTTGATAGGAGTTTCAACTTGAGAAACTCGAGTCTTCTCCTTTTCCTTCCCTTTATCTAGAATTTTCTTGATCATGAGCTCAACCATGGGTGTACTAGATGAATCTTTTGGTTGAGCAAGCTCTTTTACTACATTGAATAAATAATTCCTTATCTCTAGTACCTTCAATAGCTCAAAAATTGAAAGACTTTTACCTTCATCCTTTTGATTTCTTTAGCCATATATTGTCCCATCTAAGAAACTTCTTATTTAGTATGAGATTTGTTGCTAAAGTATTGTGTGGGAACCTTTGGTGGTGGCGGATTATTACTTACATTAGGATTAGGTAGGACCTAAAAATTATTTTATGGAGTGGAATTTCATAAAGGGACCCCTAGTTTTCCTATTTTACAAATCATACCTTCACTGCTACAACATTTGGACATCATCTCCTTTAGGGTGTTCAAAATTTAGCTCAAACAAGTTGTCGACCTCCTAAATTTTTTAACAACTAAGCCTTTACAGTTGTGATTCAATGATCATACATCTAACTTGAATAGCTATCTCAATCATTATGAAGGTGCATTTAAATTTTCAACCCAGGGATGATAACTTGAAATGGGTTAGAACTGTATGTGCACTAGGAATCCAAAGTAGCCACATTCATCCTACAAGTAAGAAAGACACAATACTAAAAGTAAATTGCTTGTAAGGAAATAACATAAATGTTGAACATCAACCAATAACTAGGCTAAACTGAAATGCATGACATAAATGAAAATCTGAGCAAACAAATAGGAAACTACTTTGTTTTGTTTTAGTTGTAGGAACAATGAAAAAATGGAATTCTAGTGGTTGTAGGAATAGTCAATGCCAAATTCTTAACTAATAGTTGAACAAAAAATAACATTTAAACTAAAATAAGGTACAAGATGAAATAATCACCAAGTAGGCTCCCTTGGATAAGTATTCCCTAAAACTAAGATAGACTCAGATGCACGAACTTATAACTTCATTTAATTTATTGGAACACATGAGTACAATTGAGAAACATGTTTGTATTACAAAAAACTAAGAATACGAGTACATCAAGTTGAACTATCTTTGACTTGATATCATTCAGAAGGAACATCAGAGCCTTATTTATCCAACCACCTAGCAACTCTAGCAAATGTAGAGGACACCACATTAGGGAAGTGCAAAAAAGACCAGAGGTGATTACGTATTCACATAACCTGTCAGGCATGATTTTCTTAATGCAAATCTGGCATAGTAGTAATGCCAGTGCATGCTCAACAATATTTAAGACCATTACAAGGTGGTTACAATTCAATTTGCATGAGGAATGTCTAGCCACCAAGAGTCTTTTCTCCATTAAATGACCACCTTATTGATCGATATGGTACACGACCAGCTGGTAGAATCTTCCTGAATCGTAGGCCTCAAATTATCTGCATGACAATGTTAGCATGCACAACAACTACATATCCATAATCATCTTAAAGAGACATTCATTAATCAAATGAAAAATTAACACAAACAATCCATATAACATGTCAATATCATTTGAAAATAAATTCATGTCCAAGGTCTATGGTTTTAAGGAAATATTATCTAAAGATCAACTCCCAAGCATCAAAGTCTTATGCCAACTGTAGGAAATGGACAACAACCCTATCAATAATAAGACCATAAACTAGACTCATCGTTTCCCCCCCAACCTAATGTCTTGTTGGTCCTCCAACATAGGAATAGTTGCGTCTTTGTTTGGTCAATGCCCTAAAGTTGTCAACTACAAGCTGTCCCACATTGGTTTTTGTTGTATCTGAATTAGGATCCCAATATAACCCTTGTTGTTTTTCCAACCTACTCAATCTATGTCTTTCATTAGCTATTCGATACCTATAATATCTAAAGTTTGGCATAGGCCATAGTAGGATAGGTGGCTGAAAAATTAGTGGAGGCCAGAATTGCCCTTTTGTTCTTCCAAGCTGCATATATCTATCATCTCTTTTAAGTGCTACAACATAGTTGTGCATGGAATGAGGCTCTGGTTGCTTCAAATCATCAGATAGGCTCTTCCACCTCTATGAAAAATATCCCATTACAAATTCTCCTACGGTTCTTGCCATCTCCTCATATTATTTATAAATTTCCTCTCTCTCTCAGGCATGATCCTACATCTATAGCTTGGTCAGTATAGAATTTTGTGCCAATCTTTAAAAATATCTCCTGGATGTCTAGATTTAGCCCTAATGGGCAGGGAAATGCTAGATTCAACTTGCCTGTAAGCCCTGTACTACTTTCCCCAACTTACTTCATTTTGTATCCAAGACATGAAGGCCCTTAATTGGACATCCTCAAGATATAACAAAAAATTCCAATCATCGTCTTTGGTCACAACATAATTATGTAAATAAAATTCACATAACAAATTTTTCATCTCAGGATGAGCAATCTGAAAAGCATTGAAAAATTCAGTAGGGGTCTCAATGGAGGGGTTCAAACATGAAACAATCTTTGCAAACTTGAAAGAAAGACGCTTCTCCTTTAAATACAAAGCATATACCCTTGGAGGAGCCCTACATTCTAATATCTATGGTACTAAAGTTGTCATTTCATCCACCTTCTTCTTTAATGCCACAATTTCTTTATTCTTGCCTTCGATCTCTTCATCTCTCTATTCGATTTCCTTCTTCAGCCTGTAATTTTCTGCTTTCCATTCTTCTTCGCCTCTTTGTATTTATTTCCACAAGTTTAGACTACTATTCTCATTGAAAAATCAAAGGGCCTATGTACTCCTACCAAAATTTTACCTGACACTTGTGCTTGCTCTTGGGAGAGTACCATTTACAGGGCATCTATTTTCCCAGCCAATTCTGGCTGCAAGGGCTCCAGTCCTTGTTCTCTCATTTCAATATGTAGGGCCTCTTGTTCTTGTTTTTCCTTATGCTACAAGAACTCTTGTTGTAGGAGTTTGTGATTTTTGTCACATGCCTGGTTTTCAAATTTCTCTGCAATATTCACAAGATCAACCAACATTAAATTTGCTGCTTCCTCAAACACATTCTTTTCTTCAATATTTACCTACTCCATTGGAGCTTTTGTATCCTCTCATGGACAATTTCTAGGTTTAGGGCTTCCCTCAGGAGATACCCCAATGTCTGGCTTAACTAACTTTAATTTTTTGGAAGGGTTTCTTCATTTTTCCTTTTCTGTAGGAAGAACAGTGTTAGCCTTGCTTTTCCTAGAGCTTGGCACTTCTTTTTCTACCATTTTATTTTCAGCTTTTCCTTCTTTTAGTTTTGCCTTCTTCTTCTATTCCCTAGTTTTCATTAAGGTGCCAAGAGGAACACCATCATCAGAATCAAGAGAGGAACTCTCTTTATCAAAATGCTCTGCCTCAGAAGAACTAATCTCAATAGTTTGTGTGGCTATAGGAGGGTTTCCACTAGGGCTTGCGTCAAAAGTTGAGGCACTAGAAGTGGCCCCAACATTGCTCCTTCTCCTCCCAACCCTACGAGGTTGAGGCAAAGCCCTAGGTTGCAAATGCTCTGGTCTAATTTGATCAATACTCAAAAATTATTCCCAAGAAATATTGGACACATCATGCAGAGACTTTTCAACTAATAATTTAATCAAACAATGGTGGGAAATGAAATTGTCCCTACCTTTCTAGGTCGCTGCTGCCATGATCGAAAGAAGGTGGTATAACACGTTGGGCACATTCATTCTCCTTCTATGCCTCATGTGGGTCATGAGCTTAAAATGCATGAAATGTAAATTTGACTGGTGACCTTCGCAAGTGATATACTTGACAACATAGATTGCAACCTACTTTCATAGCTCGGGTAGAGAAGCTCTCTTTGCTCCTTGTTTGTCCACACTCAATGAAGGGTCATTAGGTTCTATAAATTTGGCCTTAGCCGACCTGGCATCCCTAGCAACAGGGTAATTTTTACCGTCAGAAGACAACCCTGTAACTTCTGCAATTCTTTCCTTCGTAGTTGTGATTTCCAACCCTTTTATTGTGGCCTTACCCTCAGACAATGTCTGGGAAAATTCCAATGCAACATTTTCATCAAAACCATCTAGCTTTAAAAAATAATCTAGCCATCCACAGTTTCTAAACTTGGCCAGGAAAAGTGCATCCTATAGTAATACATCATGAACCGTGGGCTCATTTCGAATTAACCCACCTCCCATTGTCTGCAATCAAGTAGTCACTCTACAAAGTTTTTTCTTCCTACAATCAATGTTTGAACGCCAAACTTCTCCTTCCTGCAACTCTGCTAAATTTTCGATGCTAGTGTCATTTGAATTTTACCTTTTGGCTTAGGATTATGACAAGAACAACTAAAGCAATAAATAATTAATAAATCTAGGATATGATTAATGAAAATGGCGGTGGAGGATTTGCATTTCGCACATACAAACCGTTACCTCACTCAAAATTCGAATTGGCTCAATAGCTTAAATTTTAGTGACATGAACCAGTATAGTCAGACATGCAAACATGGCATTGACATGTCCCCCACCCAACCTAAATTTGCACATGCGTCCTCACATGTGAGGTGGAATGTTGATTTGACAAGGACAAGGAATAATTACATGCTATGGCGAACGTGTCATATTAATTCACAATAATTAAATAAATGCACTAGAATGAAATTGAGATATAATAATTGATGTGCACGTACTTGAATTCATGGAAGATTTATTGCAAAGATCATGGAGAAAGTATCGATCACTTTTCGAGAAATTAGTTGAGCAATTAATGAAAGCGAACCAAAATGAGGTGGAGTGAAATGATGGCAATGAGGTGGAAGAGAGAGAAATGTGGAATAAATGGGTGGATGGGTGAAGAAGTGGACCCCCACAAAGTGAGAATATTTATTATGAGAAGTGACATACCTTAATTATCCAAAATAAGGGACATTAGGTCCACTTCATTCGACTGTAGGAATTTTGGGTGTTGCATGCTGAGTGAATTGCTATAGGAACTCTTCTTTAGAAGTTGGCTTGTGATACAATCTCAGGCGATGACCATTCACTAGAAGCTTAAACCTGACAGGGTCAATGGTGGTAAGCTGAATGACTCCATTAGAAAATACTTCAACCACCTTATATGGCTCGAGCCACCTTGTCTGTAATTTTCTTGCATTATCCTGATATCTTAAGTCATAGACCAGTCCGCAATCTCTAGGCTGAACTTTCTTATCCTTGATGAATTTATCATGCCACTTAATTTGTTGAGTTTGTACTAACTCTATGTGATGCAAAGATTCCTTCCTCATCTCATCCAAAGCATTCAGTTGCATGATTCTATCTCTTTGTGCTTTAGAAATATCCATGCCCAGTTCTACTGTAGTTCTAAGAGTCTTATGCTCAAATTCAATGGGAATCATGGCTGTCTTTCCATACAACAACTCAAAAGGAGTGAATCCTGTAGTTGTTTTCAAATTGGCTCTATAAGTCCAAACGACTTCTGGTAGCCTACTTGCCCAGTATTTTTTATAGATAGCCACTATTTTGGTTAGAATGGCTTCAATTTCTCTGTTGGTCACCTCAACTTGGCCATTAGCCTGAGGGTGATAAGAATTATATTTCATGTGCCTAATGTTGTTCTCATTGAACAATGTTGTAACAAGGGTTGAAATGAATTGAGTCCCTTGACCAGTCACTATCTCTCTTGGAATCCCATACCGCGCGAAAATTATTTTATACATAAATTCTGCAACCTTATTATCTATTGCATGCTTCATGGCCTTAACTTCTACCCATTTAGTTACATAATTTGTGCATACCAGAATATAGGATTTACCTTTTGACAGAGGATCAATGGGTCCTACAAAATCTAGTCCCCACTTATCAAATGTATTGATTATTACCTGGGGGAAAAGTGGCATCTCATTAGATTTGGTTGGTCGGCCCATCATTTGGCATCTGTCACACTTCCTTGTATATCTCCCTGCATCCTTGTGGAGTGTTGGCCAATAATATTCCATGTTCAAAATCTTCATTGTTGTCCTCTTTGCTACAAAATGTCCTCTATAGGGTTCATTGTTGCATGCATGCAAAATATCATATGTCTCATCTTCCCTCATACATCTCCTCATGACCTGGTTAGGTCTAGTGTAGAACAAACATAAAAAAGTCCATGAGAAAGGAAAATATTTTTTTAATAAACACTCTCCTCTGTTTTGGAGAGAAGTAGTGAGGAGGGACTCTCCCCGTGACCAGAAAATTAGCTATGTCAGCATACCAGGGTGTCTGCAAATTGATGGAAAATAAGTTCTCATTAGGGAAAGAGTCATCTATGAATTTATTGTCCTCTGATGTGGTTAGCCTTGAAAGAAAATCTACAAAAAAGTTGGCCCTCCCTGGTTTATCCATAATGGTTATGTCAAATTCTTGCATCAACAGTAACCATATTGCTAGCCTTCCTAAAATTAGAGGTTTATTCATAAGGTATCTAATGGCTACATGATCAGTGTGCACAGATATTTGGTAGCCTTTTATGTAATGTCTGAAGTTGTTTAAAGCATAGATTACTACTAACATTTCTTTTTTTGTCACTGTATAGTTGAATTCAACTCCTTGTCGATTTTTGCTGATAAAGTAAATGCCATTTTCAATAGCTCCTTCTTTCTATCCTAGGAATGCTCCTATAAAATAGTCTGATTCATGTGTATGGATGTGAAAAGGAAACTCCCAATTAGGTCCCTTGAGTACAAGAGCATGAGTTGAAGCTACTTTCAAGTTAGAAAATGCCTTGTCATAGCCTTCTATCCATTGGAACTCAACATATTTAGTTAGGAGATTATACAATGGTGCTTCCATTTTTCTGGAGTCTTTAATGAACCTCCTATAATAACTTACATGTCCTAAGAAAATACTAGCATATTTTTGTTTTGCAGGGATAGTCAAATTGGTAATTACCTCAATCTTTGCAGGATCTACTGGAATTCCTTTGTGAGAGATGTAGTGGCCAAGAACTACACCTTCCTGCATCATAATGAAGCACTTATCACTATTTAAAGATAGATTGTGGTCTTCACATATTTGTAGGAATCTCTTAAGATTATCTAATGCTTCATTGAAATCAGCACCATAAGTAGTGAAATCATCCATATAAATTTCCATGCAATTGTGAGAGATGTCTGAAAATTTTCTAATGACTGCCCTCTGAAAAGTTGCAGGTGCATTGCATAAGCCAAATGGAAGTACTAAGTAAGAATAGGTTCCCCACAGAAAGGTAAAGGTGGTCTTCTTTTGGTCCTCTGGTGCAATTTGGATCTGGTTATAGCCACTGAATCCATCAAGAAAAGAAAAGTACTACTTTCCTGCAAGTGATTCAAAAACTTGATCTATGAATGGTAAGAGAAAATGGTCCATTATTTTGGTGGTAGAGTTAAGTTCCCTGTAATCAATAAAAACTCGCCACTTCCCTCATTTTTTGGGAGAAATCACCAATGGGGACACCCATTGGCTATCTAAAATGGGCTATATAAATCCCGCATCTAACAATTTTTGCAGTTCCCCTTTTACTATTTCTCTCAATGTTGGGTTAATTCTTCTTTGTGGCTACCTTACTGGCGTGCAATCATCTCTTAAGTATATCCTATGAGTGAAAATTTTAGGATCCAATCCCTTCATATTATGATAGTCCCATGCAAATGCATTTTGGTGGGCCCTAAGTAGGTTTGTCAATGACAATTACTGTTCTTCACTCAATTTAGTGTTGATATTCAGATATTTCCCTTCTAACACTTGCACTTGTGTAGTTAACTCAACCATAAATGATTCACTAATGCTTGATACCTTGAGTTCATGTGGTAGTAATGCATGGAACATACCTATTTCTGCAAGAAATTTGGCTGCAGGAAAGACTTCAGCAAGAAGAGCGGTTGCAGGAAGAGTGGTTGTAGGAAGAGCGACTACAAGAAGAGTGGGCATGAGTGTTTTTGCTGTAGCAGAAGAATCAAATACATGAGAGGACAATGCTTCCTCTACCTCATAATGGTTCTAAATTATGTGAGACAATACTTATTCTTCATCCTAATGCTGTAGGAAAGGAATTTTGCGTAACATCATAAGCTGTGCCACAAAATTAGCTTCATCGGCCTCTTCACCAACATGTGGCCATACTGGATTATCCTTACCATGGGATGACTGAGCGAGAGGGTAGAGAACAAGATTTTTGGTGCTCTTTCCATCAGAAATGGCCATGTCTCTAGTTCAACATCCAATATAAGCATCTATTGTTGCTAACCATGGTCTCCCAAGAATAATGGGGTACCCACCTAGTGTGGCTTTAGGAGAAAGAATCATAAAATCTGTTGGGTACGCCCAAGAGTTTATAGTTACCACTAGATCTTCCACTATACCATGAGGCGTAACAGTATAACTATTAACAAGCTACAGGATAGTAGGAGTAGGTCTCATACTTACAATATTGAGTTGCTGCAGGATGTCCCTGATCATTGCATTCTTTATTTGCATCCCATTTGGGTGAAATCACAATACCATGTCTCACTTTTTTCCCAAGATGGACATTTACATCAATATTTTTAACTGAATCTTCATCTTCTACGGCCTATAATAGCTAAATAGTTATGAATTTGAATATCATGCAAACTAGTGATTTGTGACAGTTTGTGTGTGGATTTTAAATATATATTTTTAACTTTTCATTTTGAAATAAATCATGAATATTTCAACATCTCCTTTAATAACTAGTTTTAAACAAAAAACATCATTTTCAAAAAGTAACGTTTGTGTCGTACAACATAACTTTTTTTCTATAAAGGATAAAATTCTAATTTTTGAAATATAGATTCTTAACATCAATATCTTGGGAAAGGATATTTTTTCATAATTTTTTGTTATATATATATATTTTAATTAATTTTTGAAGTTATTGTAACTATAATTTGGACATGCATGTGTGTCGTACAACCTAGCTTGTTGTGTATATATTGAAATCCAATTTTTTTTTTTAGTGAAACAAGGACATCAATACCTAGGGAAAGGGTATTTTTTGAATTTTTTTACAATGGTTTACTATTTTTCCACTTTTGTAGAACAAAGAGCTGGATGTTCAGAGAAATACCTATGTTTAGTAAAAATTAAAAATTAAATACAAGATAAAAGTAAAACATATAAAAACTATACTTGTTGGGAAGCTAGTTTCAAGGGCTACAATATTGTAATAGATCATTTCTAAATGACATTATTTAATCCATCAAAAGGTAAAGAAAATGTGTTTTATTTTCAAGCCTTTTGATAGGTGCGAAGGAGACTCCATTATGGGTATGATTTAATACTCTAGTGGTTCTATACAAGGGGGTTTAATTTAAGGGGGTCTTATCTATCCCTCTTCAATTAAAACCCTTTAAATGGAACCTCTCAAGGCTAAAATTAAAAATTAAATACAAGAGAGATAGATAATTAAAACCCATTTATAACAACTCCTACCATAAGACTCCCTGGGTCATTATACTTGGGAACAATCACTTTCCCAAACATGATGTCAACAATCTGTCCCACCACATGAACTATAGTGGGGTCTTTCTTCTTCCTACCTGGGTTCTTAAGGCATGCTTCCTTGATTTCTTTGCCATTTATGGGAACATCTTTTGTGGCCTAAAATCGAGCTATCTAGACACATATATGCTTCAATTAATCTAAAATATCAAAATTTGTGTCCTCATTTTCTTCCTTTTGTTTCATAGTTTCCAACCTTTGGGGAAATGGTGGTTTAGGTTCAGTCTGCTTGGCTGGGATTGGTTCAAGATTTTTAGGTGCACAAGGCTAAATGGGGACATTCAGAGGCTACTCTTATTCCATATGAAGTTTAGTGATAATGGGTGTGGAAGGAGCTGGCAAAGTAGTTCCTGAACACAAACATATGTCACTTACACTCACAACATATGAAGGGAATTGATTTGAACCAACAAACTATACCTGTTGTTGTTGTATTTGGGTTAGGTGTGGGTTGGGTTGGGCTTGTAGCTAAGTAGGTTTAAGCACATTTGAACTTGAATTAGCAAGAGGAGACATTATAGCAGGTTGTTGGGGCTAAGAAGGTGGTTGCATGTAATTGGTTGTCTAGTTCGGCCATTGGTGTCCTCCTCTCCATTGAGATGTTTGCCGCTAGTTTCCTAGAGGTGGTTGGCAATTTCCTTGAAACTGCTACCAATTCCCCCGAGGTTGATGCCACTGGGGTGGAGAGTTTTGGTGATTGGGCCAAGAATTTGGAGGGTTACTTCAAGGTTGTGGTGGATATCCTCCATAATTGGGTGGATATGGGGCTTGCCATTGATTACTAGATGAATAAGAATTAAAATATGGCCCAACAAAAGATAATGGATTTGGTGGCATACCCTATCTTGGAGCCCATGGCCTCCTCCTTTGTGCAACATAGTAGACTTGATCATCTTCACCTTGGATCTACTTGAACTCAGGTGCCATCTGCTTGCTTTCAATATTAGCTACCATCTCAAATTTGCAGTCCTTCTTCTTTTGTCTGCAATGAGGGCAATGTTCTACCAACATTGCCTCTGCCTCCTCTTGTTTCTTTTTGGTCTAAAATGAATCCAAATGAGTAGCCAAATTTTTTATGATGTCATACTTGAAGTCTTTTGACAAGTGAGTAATCTCCATCCTTGAAACTCCATTGGTGGATGACTTACCCATAGAATATTGGTAAGCTCTCCCCTTCTTTGAAGCTGCCCTAAAATAGTTCTAACATATCTTCTTGATACCCTCCCAAGGAACTTGGGTGATGTCTCCCCCTTTCATTAGGTCCAAGGCATCTTTGTAGCTATCATTAATTTATCTCAAGAAAAAAAGATTTTGCGATTCTTCATTGAGTGTATGGTGTGGAGATTTCTGTAGGAAAAACATAAACCTTGAAATGTAATCCTCCAATCTCTCATCGTCCTTTTTATGCATTCTAAAAATGTCATCTCCTCTCATGTCACTGCCCCTACAATACTCTTTGTATTTCTTAAGTAACTTTGTCTTCATGTCCTCCCAAGTCTCCACAGTATCTCTACCTAGGCGAGCATGAACCATCTTAATGCAAATTCTTTAAAAGTGGTAGGAAATAGCTTAAGCCTATGGGAATTAGTGGTATAGTCATAACTCCTATAGAGTATATCAAACTCAAACAAGAATGTATCAAATTCTTCTGTGACAAGTCCATAGAACTTAGGAAGGACCGAAGCAGAGAGATTTTTGAGGTTGTCTACTTCATTCTGATGAGAAATGGGGAAAGATAAAGCTAGTTAGTTAGGTCTGTTAGGTCTATTTCCATCTGCATCATCCATGCCTACTTGATGATATTCCAAAGCAAAGGGATCTTCAATCAGATTTTGATCTTCAGAGGAAACTTCAGAACTGGTCAGATCTGGAAATGTATCAACAAAGATGTGTGGCTCTTGTTCTTCTTTGTTTCTTGGTAGGTTCTGATACTCAACTATCTAGAATAGATTAGGATTGTTAGGAAGGAATCTCCCACGAGCATCTCTTCTCCTTTCTCTATGCATACGGTATCAACTCACTCTCAACTAGCTCACACAAAAAAATGGCAAAAAAATAGGGGGGTCATAACTCTTCTAAATGCAGGGGTAAACTAAGAATAAACCCCCATAAATACTTTAGAAAACTATCAATGAATCCAAAGAAGCTTCCTAGTTTGACACAATCCCCGATAACGGTGCCAAAAATGTCGACCTCCTATAATGTTTCAACAACTAATCCTTTACAGTTGTGATTCAATTATTGGAAATCTAACCTAAATAACTATCTCAATCATTATGAAGGTGCATTTAAATTTTCAACCCAGGGATGTAAACTTGAAATGGCTCAGCACTGTATGTGCACTAGGAATCCAAAGTAGCCACATTCATCCTACAACTAAGAAAGACACATTACTAAAAGTAAATTGCTTGGAAGAAAATAACATAAATGTTGAACATCAACCAATAACTAGACTAAACCGAAATGCATGAAAAAATGAAAATCTGAGTGAACAAACATGAAACTACTTTGTTCTGCTTTGGCTGCAAGAACAATCATATAATGGAATTCTAGTGGCTGCAGGAATAGTCAGTGCTAGATTCTTAACTAATAATTGAAAATAAAATAACAATTAAACTATACAAAGGTACAAGATGAAATACTCACCAAGTCGCCCCCCTTGGATAAGAATTCCTTAAAACTAAGATAGACTTAGATGCACAAACTTATCACTTCATTTCATTTATTGGAAAACATGAGTACAATTGAGCACCATGACTATATTATAGAAAACTAAGAATGTGAGTACACCAAGTTAAGTTATCTTCAACTTGATAGCATTCAGAAGGAATATCGGAGCCTTATTTATCCAACTACCTAGCAAGGCGGTCAACTCCAGCAAACACAGAGTATGCCACATTAGGGAAAGTACGAAAAATAGTAGAGGTGGCTATGCATGTACAAACCCTGTCAGACATGATTTCCTTAACGCGAATCTGACATATTAGTAATTCCAGTGCATGCTCAATAGAATTTAAGACCATTACAAGGTAGTTACAATTTGATTTGCATTAGGAATTCACAATTGCCAAGAGTCTTCTCTCCATTAAATGACCACCTTATTGACCGATATGACACACAAGCAGTTGGCGGAATCTTCCTAAATTGTAGGCCTCAAATTATTTGCATGACAGTGTTAGAACACACAACAATTGCATATCCATAATCATCTTAAAGAAAAATTCTTTAATCACATGCAAATTAACACAAACAGTCCATATAACATGTCAATATCATTTGAAAATAAATTCATGTCCAAGGTCTATGGTTTTAAGGAAATATTATGAAAATTTCAACTCCCAAGCATCAAAGTCTTATGTCAACTATAGGAAGTGGACAACAACCCTATCAGTAATTAGACCATAAACTAGACTCATCACAAGTGAGCAAGGGAATCCTCTGTACATATGAAATCCGACTAGGATGATTGTGCTAAGGAATCCTCAACTTCAGGTTCATTATCCTCCACAATAGGAAATGGAGCTTGGTTCAACACCAAGGTAGAATTGTAGGGAAGAGAGCGAAAAATTTCATGTCCAAAGGTAGGTGAAATTTCTACACTTTCCACATTCTGCACTTCCAACTGAAATATACTTGTTGCAATTTGAAATTTTGGACAATTCATCTCTGAGTGCTAATTGGTATTGTGCAACCCGCACCAACCAAACATTGTTGCTTCAACTAAATACACTCTCCCAGGTGGATTTTTAGATGTATTTGTTGTATCCAAAGGATATGTGACTCCACCATTATTGGGATGAGTATTCCATGTCCTATTTTTCCTTGGGAAGTTATGATTTTTTCCATGATCATACCCTAAACTTTGACCTTGATCACGATTGTAATTGGCCTGAAATTTATTTTGAGAATCTTGTAGATGATTATTCTAATTTTTGAGTTATGTCACCTTTATAGAAATCTTCCTCATTCGTTGAGTGAGCTCCTTAATCGCATCCTTTTTAGTTGGAGCCTTTGCTGGAATATAATTCTATAAATATACAAGCTAGGATGTAGAAGAGTTTTGCAAATATGCTAGAGATGGATGAATCTGATCCAATGGAGGTCTAGGATGTGGCACTATTTTCATCTTTAGAATCTGATTTATAACCGAGGTATGCTTAGCCAAGGCTTGGCTTAACCATTGAATATGATTTTGGATTTTTGTTACTCCTAGAGAGTTGGTTGGTCTAGAGACACTTTGTCCCAAATCAATGTTGACTTTGAATTCCTCAACATAGGTTGCTGTTAAGGATGTTAGAGTAGGATTTTACCCCTTTACAAAATTTAAAGTAATACTATCTAGGGTTGAGTAATCAACTTTCCTAGTTGATGCATCATTTACATCATAAGGTGTCTACAGTCTTTTATGAACCTTGTGGAATTTTTTGTTGAAGAGATTATGGGCTCATTATCTTTACTTTTAATTGAGATAAACTATTAAAACAAGTTAGATGGAATAATGGGAATCTTGAATATGTCCATGAAAGAGTCTTTCATAAGCTACTAGGTATTGATTGAATCTTTTGGCAAGTGAATGAGCCAATAAAATGCCTCATCTCCTAAAGAATAAGGGGAAAAAGTCTACATGCTACATCTTCATGATTAATGGTCCTATTCTCGAGGGCTCCTTCATAGATCTTGACATGATCTTTACCAATCCTATGCAGATCATTTGTAAAGAACTTTGAGTAGAAATATTTAGGGTTCTTTGGCATATCATGATAATTATTGAATGTGAGGGGTGAGGGTTTGTTTGCTAACCAAGCCATTGTGGGGGTGGTGGCTATAATATAACAATTGAGATGTGAGATAAAGAGGATGATGGAATGGAAGAAGTAGATTTTGTGGAAGTGGAAGATGGAGTTGAAGTGGATGTGGAAGGTGGCGCTAATGATGAATATATCCATGTCGTAGCTCTTCTAGCTCATGTGGGGGATTTAAGGTCTTGAAATTCTCCTTTTTTGCTGTAGATCTAAGTACTTTGCAAAAAAATTCAAGAGAAAATGATCCTATTTGTCTTGATTTTGTTAAAATAGCTCCTTCTAGTGCCAAATGAGTGTTTTTGCACTATAAAACATAGATAAAACACAAGTGTTCTATCTCTCTTGAAAGGAAAATTTTATGTAGGAAATATTAAAAAAATGATCCCAATGATTTAGATGTCAAATCTTGAATTGCAAAGAAAACTTAGTATTTTGATGTGATTTGTTGGTATCACAAGGGGAATTTATGGTTCAACAAAGGCTAGAAAATATAAGATCGATAGTTTATAAAGTCTAAGGACTGGTTTAAACCCTAGTTGTATTTTAGACCTATAATTTGAAAATGACTATAACTGATAAATGTGGTAGTTTTATGATGTTGTTTTGATTCTAAAATAACCTAGATTCAAAGAAATACTAAAAGATCTCATCTAAAACCTAAGGACAACTATAAAAATGGTAGGTGTTGCAGAAAAATAAACTCCCTATAAACTAATTTTCGCTTAATCATGTTCAAGCCCACAATTCTATTAAAATAGTACAATATTCAAAGGTAATCTTCAGATTTTTAGATTGTCAAAATTCACACACATACCATAAAGCTTGGAATATTATGCATAAATATCCATAATTGAACTTAATACTATAAAAATATCTTAGACTAACCATACATTGTAATTTACAATCAACAAACTACAAATGGTATGAACACGCAATTTACTTGATACCTTTAACACTTTGCCATGTCATAACAACTGAATTGAAACTAACAATGATGAAAATAAACTGGTAGAGGGAACCATGCATGCACTTAAAAATAAAAAGAAAAGATCACCGACACTTCAATGCCTTTGCTTTTATTGCTTCAAAATGATGTTACAAGAGTTCCTTTCAACCCCTTACAAATGAGATGAGGTTTCTTTTAATAGAAGGGTTTTATAGAATCAATGGTGAAGATCATCTCAACACCAAGGGTAAAGATTACACATGCATTTAATATTTAGGATGCATGAAATACACTTAAAATTATCCCCAATTTTAAAATAGTGTCACATGAGAACCTAAGAGAATGTAAAATATCTTACAAAATCCCTTAAAGGTTGGGTGCACACACTTTTAGGCAACTAACTACAACTGGCTAGAAATTACAAAAACTTGTTATCTATTACAAAATTTCTAGCATTTTTTCCTTTATGTAGCATACTTCACTTAACTAGACAAGACTATAGTGAATTTTTCATGAGGAGGAGGTTGTTCCATGTGAATCTTGTAGCTTAAATATTTGAATTCTTCCAACAATTCTTCATGCAAGTCTGCATAAGCTCTCCTATGTTTGGTGAATTATTTTGATCTAGTAAATAACCTGGAAACAAGATCTAATTTTTTTTAATCTAGGTTGTCAGTGGACTCCTTTTGTATTTTATTCTACCAATTTATTTGAAGCAACATCACCTCTAGTCATGTCCCCAAGAAATTGGTTACAATCAAACAACTCATTAATTCTTTCAACGATTGCTCTAAGCTTTGGAAATAAATTGTGAGATGATTTACTTGTGAAAATCAAGTGCGTGCAACCAAAATGAAGGTTCTTTGATCTTGTTCTTTTTCAAAATACATTATTTTTTAAAATTCCTATAGACAATGTTCTCATGACCCACAACTTGGGGCATGTTAGTTCATGATATTTCAATAAGGCAACACAATTCACAACTTCTTTGTCAATTTCCTTCTTCAAGATCTGGAAATGATTATACATTTTTGTTACTACACTTATTGCTTCTTTTCATTTAGTAGAGATTACCTCAATCCAATTAGTGGTTAGTTGTGTCCATGTCCTCATTCACTCCATTCTACTAACATATTCCTTAGATAAAAGCACTAGAGAAATGACATCAGTAGGGGGACACTTTGTTTTGGGGCCACCATTTTTTAATAAATGCAGTCTATTCTATAACTTGAGCCTTGAGCTCCATCTTGGTGGCTTGGTATTTATCTTATCTCTTTAGAATATTGGACATTGAACCCTATAATTCATCTATCTTCAGGGCCCTATTGGTTGGTCCAATATCAACAAAAGTGGCATTACATTTTGATGGAAAAATTGTGGCCACATCCTTTCCATTGTTAGAGTAGAAATGTGCACGATGCATGACCTGAAGGAATCCTTGGTGATGTGGAAATGAATCTTAGCTTTCTTCTTCTCCCTTTGTTGTTGTCCTGCATGAGCCAAAATTAATTTGAAGCTTGCTTGGGGGTCTTAGACAATGGGATATTTATCCTTCAATTATTGTTCCAATCGAGAGGGGGCAATTGTTTGCGATGAATATGATGAGGCAACAACCTCCTTCTGCCCTATACGTACCTCATTTTCCTTTTCTTTCTATTATTCTTCCTCAACTTCCTTATCATTATCTTTACCATCCCTTTCCTCCTCGGGCCTCTCTTCTCTAGCCTTCTCTTCTATCATTCCTTCTTCCTTCTTCTCTTGTTCATGTATCTCTTCTTCATAGACTTTTTTATCTTGTCCTCCTTTGAAGGCCCTTCATCATCTCTTTCCTTATTTTCAACATTGTCTCCCTTAAGTTCGACAATCTTAAGACCTCCTCTTAAATCCACAACATGTTCATTGTGCTTAGGTTCAATATAAACCTCCTCAAACGCAACCATTTCTTCAAAGTTTTACCTCTCTTGTTGTTGCATCTCTTCCTAAATTTTCTCTATGCCCTCCATATTTGGGCTCAAGCATTGGCGAAGAAGAGGAAATGGGAAAAATAGAAGCGAGACATGATCCATCAAAAACTTGTTTTCTGGAGATAGAAGAACCTTAGACACTTGCTTTGGAAAATTCCTCAAAACTGGCTTGGAAAGATTCAAGAAAGTCAAGGGAAGAAAGGGAAGAGGAAATGGAAGGAATCGAAGGTGGCAGATAGGATAAGGTGAGTTGGGGTGCAAAGAAAGCAGAAGAAGAAGGAGAGGACATGGTGGAGGAAGAAGGGGAGGATTCAATTAGGATGGAAAAAGTGATGGGAGCATGAGATGTGAGGTGGATGGAGATTTCAATGGTAGGTAGAGAAGAAAGGATGGGAAAAAGTGAAGTGGTAGATGGGGGTGGTGAAGGTGGAACCCAAGAATCCTTTGGTGGAAATGGTTCCTCCTGAATTGACTCCATGAATATTGTGATTATTTTCTTAGCCTTCTTTGATGTGGGTCTGCTACCCTTTATTCCTTTTCTTTTATAAACTCTAGAATTTTCCATTGGATGTGTATCCTGCACCTCTTTTCTTTTTGGACCTTTTGTTCGGGGGAGACGAGACACCCTTACTATAAGAACTTATTTCTGATGCTTCTCCTTCATGTTCTTCTTCATTAGTTTTCTCCTCATCTTTGCTATCTTGAGCCTGCTCTTTATCCTTTTTACCATGGTGAGCTCAACCTTTTGATCCTCTAGAAGAGAAATTTGTGACTAGATCCGTCTCTTGGTCCTCCTTAGCAATATATGAGTGATTATATCAATATTGACTTCTTCCTCCTTTGTCTAGTCTAGCAATGGAAGAGGCAAGTTGACCACATTTTTATAGGCTTCTTTGTCAAGAACATTATCATCCTCTTCTAATTGATCTAGAACTATATACATACTCTCATGTACACTATTTTCCTCACCTCTTCATCATTTTCACAGTTGGCCTAAATGTCCTCAATGTGTAGTTGGTGAGTGCTATTTTCTAACCCACTTTTGCATTTTTTGGGAGTGTGTACATTTTCTCTTGTGGTTTGGAAAAATAAGCCAAAATTTTGAATTTACTTATCTGAATACTTTGAGATGGGGCCAAGGGATAGGCCCATATAATCCTCTTCCTAGAGTCATGGGGTATGGAACCCCAACTCTATTGTTTTATTGCATTTATTGATGCAAAGCACCCAATTGTTTAGTCAACTCTAATAACACAATCTTGTCCGTTGGATACTTTGGTAACCTTTAAGGTGCACTAGAGAATACCTTGATCTAGAAATAGGTAAAATTTGGGAACTAGATAAACTATTACTTGAACCTCTTTATCACACCCTTTGTAGAATAAGATAATATTACACCAAAATCTCCCTATGATGATGAATCAATATGCATAGTGAATGCATCGTTCAATATTTTGTAGTTGTGCTTGAAGTTTCTATATTGAAGCTATGGGTAGCACTCATAAACTATGTAATCATCAATACATTTCCCCAAATTACCTCTGCAAGTGATACCCTTGCATGGAAAGTTAGCCACCAAGAGGTAGATGACACATGAAGTGATGTAAAATTTGGAAGATTTCTTCACTGTGGAGAACTATTCATTCACATTGTCACTAATCATTTTAGACTTGTCAAATTTGATTTCTCCTCTCAAAATATCCTCAATGAAGGAAAACATCCATTCCTAAAATATGGAGGCAATGTGAACACCGAAAATCCTGCTCAGTAGGTTGACCAAATCATTAACTTCCTCCTCGAAGTCAATCTAGTACAATTTATTTGGTAGCTTACCTACACTTTCTCAAGGAGTGTGCATCCATTTCTTATTGATCATGTGTAGGTAATTTTTGTCACCTTCCTCAAAAACCTTATCTGCATAAGCCTTGCTTATTACCTCCATTTATGAGAATGAAGGGATTCTGAACACCTTGGCTATAGAAGGAGCTGAAATTTTTTCTACAACTCTTCCTTCTATTTTGATGATTCTCTGGGAGATGAAAAAGTCATATGAGATAATTTCAATTGAGATCGACTATCTCTTATTCACTAAAGCTAATTCATAAGGTTGTTTTATAGTCGATATAGACTATGTAATGAAGGTCGATGTTGACCATGTCTAAGGAAGCTAATTTAAAAGATTTTGACTGCTAGTGGAAATTGATTATCATAGTGAATGGCACACAATATATGGCGTAGCATTGCATTTGATATTTCTGCATGTAGAATGCTTGACTTGGTTGACATGTTTAATGGGACCATGCTTGACTTTGTCTCACGTATTAAACTATTTATGTCAATTCATTCACCATTTAGAATGGTTGAAACCTATTGTCATATAATAGATGTTGATTGAGTTCAACTACACCAAATATGAAGGAAATAGAATAGCAGATGGTGCCACCTTTGAGTTTGAATTTCTATAGATTTATTCTCATTGTAACAATTCAAATTGTCCATGTGCATCTTGAATAAGTCTTGGATTATTGTGAAGGAAACCAGTCGATTTGTAGGAGGTTTTGCTGAGTTTGAGCTTATTTGATTGCCACCTTTTTGTTGAGTTTCATGTGTTGCTTTGCATGGAGTTTGCTATCCATTTACATGCCTAAACTATAGGCTTTGAGGTTGCTTGGTTTCTCTATAAATAGTTGAACCATTTCGTTTGAGAAGGACACATTCTTTCCCAATAAATTATACATCTTTTGCAGTTCATTATTTATGAGTTATTACCAACCATACTTGCCTTATTTTATGAGTGAGATATAGAGAGTGTTTAATTGTGAGTAAGAGATAACATTTCTATAGAGAGAAGTAAGCTATCAACAAGTAAGATAGAGTTGTTTGTGAGAAGTTGATTATCAAGATAATTGATTTTGGGGAGGGCTACATTTCTGCCTTTAGTTTGGATAAGCGATAAAAGGAATGGGGATCTCTTCTTCTTTGATTATTTTACTTTTGAAATATATGTCTTGTATGCATGGTTGAGGGGTCTTTTCCTGTATATGCATTAGAGAATTTAGATTATTTAAAAAAGGAAGTTGAATATTTTATGCTATTTTCTTAATGTGTTTTTAAGCACTCCATGATAGGAGAGATTGCTTGACACAAGTATTTAATTATACTAGATATTTCGAAGAGATTGCTTGACATAGGTATTTAATTATACTACATATGTTTGAACATGGGCTGCTCATAGCTATTTATTTGATTATAGATAACTAGTGGGATACTTCAGGGTTGAGAGGTTTAGTGAAACTTAGTGGGTTAAAGTTGCTTCTTGATTAGTGTCAATACAAACTTAAATACAAAGATATCATATTGACAAGTGTAGACTCATAGTGTAAACCCTTTTAGTCAAAGAGGTGATACTCTTGAATGGAACCATCTTCTGGATATGATCATTCTTCAATTGAGACCATACAATGTGTTTTTATGTACTCGATAGTAGGAGATGGGTGTTATCATAGGTATTATATACTAGGTATGATTGAAAACGAAAAGCATGTATGGTGCTTTTAGCCAAGTTATAGATTTAACTAGGAAAGCTTGTGTTTACTCCTAGGAGAGATAATCTAGTATGGGAGGGAATTGTTTACTTACTTTCAATTAGGGTTATCCAAGTATATAGGTTATCTTTGGAATGAAGGACTATCCATTGAACGAAAATACCTAGCTTGTGAACCTACTAGTTAAGTAGGTTTATTTATAGTAGATTAATATGGTTGTAGGTTATCTAGGATGATGGACTATCCATTGAAGGAAATAACTATGCATAGCTTAAGATAACCTTAAGTCAAATTGACCCTGAGTAGTGTATGTGATAGATGACCCTTAGTAGAACGTACTAAATGAAACACTTTGATCAAAGTAGTGTGATGAACTTTGGATTTACTGTGAGTTCACTATGATCCAATATTACATACTAGATAAAGATTATGGGATTACAAGTTCTAGTTATGTAGGACACAACACTATGCTTAGTTGGTTGTCGTTATCAGTTACTCTACCAATCTCTTTGTTGAAGGGAAGGGCCATCTATCGAATGATAGATGTGTGGGGAACTGCATTAAGAGTATGTGGTTGGTGGAAAATAATTGTGATGCTTCTCCTCCACAACATGGAATAAAAGAACCAAGATTTGAGAGGAAGGATCCTGGACCATCTTACATCAATTTGTTCTAAAGCTCATTGGAGATATACAATGTAAATGTATGTATTCTTGTATTGTTGTAACTTGTGAAGTTATTATAATGAAATGGAATATTTAATATAACATGACATGGCATATTGTTTGTATATTCTCAATAAAAGAAAGTTGTTTTTGTATTGCAATGACTTGTTACCTAATTTACTTACTCGTATGGTGTAAATTTAGAAATTTTTACTACATTGAAGGGTTGACACATTACACTACTTTTACCATAGTTGTGACACTTGGAATAGAGATATGGAACATAACAAAGGAATTTTCTCAGAAGAAAAAAAAATAGGAGAAGGAAAATTTAAAATTACTGGTAACTCATACCAGAGTTGTTAAGAGACAAGAAACATAGTTTAGGAAATTAAAGGTAAATATGGGTGAATTGGCAGACAAAATAGTGCAATTACTAAGCTGTAGAACTTTTGCCAAGGTATATACTCCATTTCTCCAAGAGAAATTTATTTTTTTCCAATTTTGCTAGATAATTAGTGACCTCCCTCTTACTTTAAATATACCAACACTATTTTTAGAGGTATTCCAACAATACACACCATAAATGAAGGATCAACTATGTGAATTTTTTTTACAAAACAAAATTTTACCTTATGAAACTACATGGAATCCCCTTATGTTTATAGGAGATGTTCGAATCAAAGAATTAGAATCCTACATCCATAATGAATATTTGAGGGGATAGTTACTATAGGAATATCAAGAAAGAGAAAAACCGGTCTCTCTTTAGTTGAAGGAAGAATTAGGAGATTTAGAAGCAATGGTGGATCAATAGATAAATCTTATAGAAAAGGAGGGAGTGACAAAGAAAATAATGGATTTTAGGGAAATATTACAAAAGATTTCAGGAACTTGCAATAGTAATATTTAAGCAGACACTTTATTTTTCCTAAGACAGATGGAGGGAGCTTACCCCATAACTCAAAAAAAGGAACCCCATTATATTTTTAATTATGTGGTAGCAATAAAAAGAGCACACAAGTACATCATAGTTTCCTTGAAAAATGGAATCACTTGTCTTCCCCTCACCTTTCATTTTCCTCTCCTTATTTTTCCTATTCCACATTGGATAGGAGGGATGCAAGTGATAGTTGCAACAAAGGAATCTAGGTGGGAAAATATATCATATCAACAAGTCTTTTACTTGAAGCAAGGAAAGGGGGTAATTGGAATAGTAAACTACATAGAAACTGCATTCCAGTATAACCTTCGACCTTGAACTTGCTTGAGGACAAGCAAGAGCTTAAGTTGAAGGGAAATAATGAGCCATAGAATTGAATAGTTCCTTGCTATAGTTTCATATTTTTATCTTTATTTCTACTAAATTATGAGACATTACCAGACCTTTTATATAACTTTAAGTAGTTTAAAGCATTTGGAACTGAAACATGTTATATTAATATGTGTATGTATGAGTTATGAATGTCCATGAAGTTTTGTAGGATTTTATGTTTAGATTATAGTTGTCAATGATGGAAATGCTTTGAAGAATAAAGACTAATATTTGCAAAAATAAACCTATCAACCCGCAAAAATGTGATTCTCAATTCGTAGCATAAGGATTATAGTTCAATGAAAAGGAGCCAATCTACTGCAATGTGACCACTTTCAGAAGAAGATGGAGGCAGTAATTTAAGGATCAAATCATGAATCACCGACATTACTTTTATCTTTTAACGAGACAAGCAGGAGAAGAAGTTTGTTCCCAATAGGACTATGAATTGTAATAGAAATTTCTTTGCTTGGGTATGTTTTCTATTGTAACATTTAAACCTATTGAGTATGGAGCCCTTATTTGATTTCTATACTCATGTTTTATAGTTATTACTTTATTTTTTGAAACTCAATCCTCTTCCTATTCTTGAGGAAGATTTGACATTTATTTTTAGTTTTTTTTTACTTCATAGATAATTGGACTCCCTTTCAAACCCTATATAGTGAAGTACCTTGTCAAGGAGGAGATCTAGATCGTATATGTGATATATTGAATAAGATTTCTAGATAGATTATGTTCAAAAATTATGTGTGTGATTAAGATGCAATAAATAAATACTTTGATAACATGTTTTTCTAAGTGATCAAATAATTTTTGTTGACATAACAACTAAAGCAGGAAACTTGAGGTACTGTTGAACTACCTTAATTTAGGTTGATAGATTAGATTACACATTGTAAGTTTATTTGGTAGTTTTTTGGTTCACACAAGCGGTAGTTTCTAGTTCATGTGATTATGAATGATGCATTACAAATTTTGAATTAGAATTTGTAGTTGATATTTTATTCAGTACTCTAGAGGTTAATTAGGTTAGGACATACTATAGTATAACAATTATTTATTTACAGTATAAGCATTAAGTACCCATAGAAAAAGGTATTCATTTACGTTTTTTGAGAAATAGAAGCTTATTTCAATTAAAATATTTTACTGTATTTATATGTGTTTCATTCACCTATACTCAACAGATGTAGGATGTGTAGAATTCATGAATGCATATACATTTCCAACACTATATGAATTTTACAACTCCCTAGTTGATGATTTAATGAAGCCCTCTCTTGAGTGATGAACTACTTAGTCTAGTAATAGCATCAGTACTTAATTAGGCATTTGAGGAAGCCCTACAATGCTCTTATCTTTAAATTGGACTTTGATAAAGCCTATGATCATATTTGCTAGCCCTTTATTCTTAAAATTCTCAAGTGGCTATATTTTGTCCCTAAAATTTATGGTAAATTAAAATGCTTTTCATGGATACCAATGCTAGAGTGGCTATTAATGGTGCTCTTTATCCTCCACACCCTTGCAAAAATCCATTTTCCAAGGATGTCCCCTTGCCCCATTCTTGTATGTTCTTTTTGTTGGCGTGCTTGGATATCTTTTTCAACATGCACTTGCTGTTGTGCATATTTTTCACACATGCCCCGCCATAGGTAGGGACCCTCTTTTTTTGCTCCCAACAGGCTGCTTTGCTCCTATCTCATTTTGCGTGCCCCTTTCTTGGAGCCTAAATTGGTCATGTACTGTCAAACGATTAAATTTCCTTGACTATATTCACCTACCTAAGTTTCACTAAATCTTTTTCTTTCGCGGAAGTTCCCTTGCAGGTTTCCCTTTGCCCGTTGCCTCGGCGTCCTCCGGGCCTCATCCCTGCTCAGCCGGTTCACTTTTTCCTTCATTTTTGACTTTGGGAATAGGTTTCCTATGGATTTGGGATGTTTTGTGGTGCCCAAGAGAACTACCAAGGTTTCGTAAAGTTTCAAGAAGTTGTAAAAATTTTAAAACAACATTCCGGCCTCCGGGGCCCAGACTGTTCGTCACCCTTTCAAAATAGCATTTCGACCTCTCAGTCTTGGAATGTCCAAACGCTCTCCCAATTTGGAAACAAACTTTGACCCACATGCTCAAATTGCACCCTCTCCTGCATGAACTTTTCAAATTCCAAATTTGAAGCCGAGAGATACCATTTGGGTCGCCCTGCCCTATTTGCCCTTTTAAATCAACATTCCTGAAACAACATTCCTAAAACAAAATTCTTGCAACAACATTCCGGCCTTTGGGGCCTAGACTATCCGTTGCCCTTTCAAAATAATATTTCGACCTCTCGTTGTCAGAACATCCAAACACCCTCCCAATTTGGAAACAGACTTTGACCCACATGCTCAAATTGGACCCTCTCCTGCATGAACTTTTCAAATTCCAAAGTTGAAGTCAGAAGATACCATCTAGGTCAACCTGCCTTGTTCACCCTTTCAAAAAAACATTCCTATAACAACATTCCACCCTCCAGGGCCCGAACTGTCCGTCGCCCTTTCAAAACAACATTTTGGCTTCTCGTTCCCGGAACGTCCAAACATCCTCCCAATTTGGAAATGAACTTTGACCCACATGCTCAAATTGGACCCTCTCCCACATGAACTTTTCAAATTCCAAATTTGAAGTCGAGAGATACCATCCGGGTCACCCTGCCTTGTTTGCCCTTTTAAAACAACATTTCGACCTCTTGTTCCTGGAGCATCCAAACGCCCTCCCAATTTGGAAAAAAACTTTGACCCATATGCTCAAATTGGACGGTCTTCCCCATGAAATTTTCAAATTGCAAATTTGAAGTCGGGAAAAATCATTCGGGTTGCCCTACCATGTTCGCCCTTTTAAAACAACATTTTGGCCAAGGAAGTCCGGCCTCTCGAGCCTGTACTGTCTAAACTACCTCCAGTAAACTTCTAATGACAATTTACGTTGAATATTATGATCTTTTGATGATGCATGGATGAATCTAATAAGGAGTTTGAAAGATTTGATTAACGTTTGCCCTGATTTGTGAATGAAAGCGCTTACAACACTTCATGTATGCAGGTTTCAAGAAGCCTACCACAGGTCCATCAGGGAGACCCATTGAGAAAGCTGAACAAGGAAAGCACATAGCTCTTGTCATCATTCATTTTATGCCCACCTCTCCTCATGGCGCCCATCAATAGAGCTCGTGTTAGAGGAAGGCCTATGCCAGGGAAGTCAATGACAAAATGCAAGGGGGTGGCCTTGAAGAAAGCATAAGGGGAGCTTTCCTACATTTCACTAGATGATGATGATCTTTAAGGGGCTGTCCGCCTGAATTAGGGGCAACCAATCCATTGATTCCAGTCGTCGACAAGCCCATTTGATCCAATGAAGAATGTTGCAAGGCCACCAAGTGAAGGGAAAATTTTGGGTAGTTTCAACTACAGTAAAAAGGAAATCAGCTAGAAGACAAATTGCTACAACACCTGGGCACTTAACACAAAATAGGGAAAAGACAACAAAATTATTTTAAATTGCTGAATATTGTGGGGTAGGTGAAGCCCTAACGTAATTGAATCTGGGCCACACAATGTAATTCAATCTTGGCCATTCATTTAGGATTTGGGAAACTATAAAGAGGGGTCTCCCCCTCATTTGTAAAGGTTGGAGAGCTGGTGTAAAAAGAATTTGCAGCAATAGAAGACAACATTGTATGATTTAATGGATGTTCTCTTTGCTTTTTCTCATCTTGCATGCATGGTTCTACCTCACTTTTAGTTTAGTTGTTAGTTTCTTGAATGGAAGTGGTGATGGTATTTGCTGTTACAATATTTGATGAATTTCCAGCCCATACTTTTGGCACTTGTTGATGATAAGTTGTTGTGCAAAGTTAGCCTGGGCTGGCTTCCTTTATTGATGCAACCTAGTTTAATTGCATGTTCATGATGTGCATGTGCAATCTGAAAATTAGTAGTCCTTAGAAGATTGCACTGGTTTGTGCAACTGTAGGTTTCTCTTGGCCAAGAAAAACCCAGTTTGGGGAGTTTGTCTACTGTAGCAACCTCCATGATCATTGTTCATTCGTAGTTTTAGATCCAGGAACCTTCTCTCTTCCCTGCCCTTTTTCCTCTTTTTTTAATAAGTAACCTTAGGCAAGGTTCATTGCACATTATAAAGCTAAATCTGATGTTGAAAGGGAGTTCTAGACTGTTGTTTGTACCTGCAACAAACACACAACAACTCTCCCATCTTAAGAACTCCATTTGCAGATCCAACTTCTCCGCTTTGTGACTCATCCATAAGTCCACCTTGTGATTCCAAAAAATAACATAAATCAACTGAGATATTTCAAGCACTATCAAGGCCTAACCTTAAAGACATTGGGATAGTCTTATGCAATTTGATTGTGGAAGATTGTCTTTCAAGAGAGGTGATGCACTTATGCATTACCTGTGTTGAGAAGTGCATAAAAAAAACATCAACAAAACTGGCGCTAGAAGGAGGGCTTGACATGTCGAGGCTACAAAGTTGAATGTTGGACATGCTGAAAAGAGCACTTTGAAGAAGAAATGTGAGATAAGGAGATCTCTTATAATGCTGAAACATAAAATCAATTTTTTTTAAGGAAAACAAAAGTTGGGTTGAAATGGAGCAACATGTACAAATTGAAATCACTCAGCTACATGCAGATTTAAAGAAGAGACAGAGGAAACCATTTCAGTAATTTGCGTCAACGGATAGATGTAGAATTCATGGCACCCACAAGCACAATGAATTGGAGTGTCTAACCTTCTTGAGCAAAATTGAAAGAGTCTTGTAGGGTGAAATTCCCTTTTGGGAAATATATCAGCCCCTGGCCCCTATAGACCCGGAGGAAGAATTGATAACCATGGAAACCAAGGCATTTGAAGAGCTGATCCAAGAATGTTTGGGAAAAAAAGATGAACCAAGATTGGAGGAAGCACTAATGTCAAGTTGGCGCAAATTTCACAATGCACCACATTCAGAATTTACTTGTCCGTCGTGTGCAAGCATCATCACCCAAGTCAAAGGAAATTTGAACAAGTTGGAGCAGCCAACTATCAAGGAGAATGAGTCATCCCATGAGGAAGAAAATTTGTCAGCATCTAGAGGACAACGCATTGCAGATAAACCAGGAAATCCAACACAAACTAGTGTCGGGACAACAAACACTGAAGATGAAAATCAAGAAGGAGAAGCTGATTTCCTGGGGATACAAAAAAGCTTTGGTGAAGGTTCACTAAGAATGGAGTTGAAAAGAATCTCCTTCATCTATAAAGGGCAATCCTCCACTCAGGAAGAGGAGCCATTGGTAGTTGAGGATGAATCAATGAAGTTTGCAGCAATGCATGCTGGGACAGTCAATGAAGATGCTAAAAATCAACAGGAGGAAGAGGTTGATAACCTTGGGATAACAAAGAATGATGATGAAAAAATAAGCGAGATTAGATTAGAGGACCTCTCCTTCATAAATGACGGTGATCGAGAATCTGAAAATGAAAGTTTGGAGGAGTTAGAACAACCACTCGCCATGGTTGTCTACCATCAATCTTCTTTTTCAAGTGATGACGAGGACCCAGTGGCAGAAAGATATGACCAACTTGTTTCCAGATTAGCAAAGGATTGGTACGAGCTAAAATATGAGGTGGATTTGGAGGTATTTCTACTGCCAAATCGATGCAGGCTCCATGATTCATCCCACTTCAAGTTCGTGTGCAAACTATGCCAAGAAGTCGTCCAACAAGCTAGAAGGCAAGTAGAGCAGCCAAGCGCCCGACATCCTCTACTTGCTTCTTGGATGGAGCATGAAGATCAAGAGCCTGAACCAAGTGACAATTCAACTGAAGGCAGTCCTCAAGAGGATGTTGGGACAACAATAAAAGAAGGACAACAATATAGTCTCGAGCTTTTGAGCGATGAATTAGATCAAACAAGAAGGAGGTCCATCGGTCATCAAGAGTTTCTTCCTCTTGAGGAGCATTTGTGCACCATGGACGATGGGCTTCATGGTGGGTCCTTGGAGGGAGATTGCATGGCGGATTTTGGTCCCCTTGATGAGGTGCCATCACTTGATGATTTATTTCCATTGGGAGTTGTACTACAGAGGTATGTTCATGCCGAGGAAGAGCCCATCCTAGAAGATGGTAGCGATGAAGACATACTCCTTGAGCCTTCGAACGGTGATGCACTAGAGTTTCCAGATTGGGAGAGGGGTTCCTTCTCCATTTATAGCGATAGTGAACAAGTGGAAATGAGAGAATGCCATGATGAGATGCATGAACAAAAAATAGAAGAAGACAAAGGTGGGGGTGCTGAGATAGCTGCCAACAAAGATGAAGCACCCAGTCGACTACAAGATGCAACTTGCAGTCCTTCCACCATGATCGTTGTCGATGCTCCTTCATATTCAAATGGCTGCAATAGGGCAGATTCACACATGTCATTGTCTTACAACATTGAAAACCACATAAATAAAGACAATGCTTGGGAAAGGAAGTGGGACAACGTGCTTCCTTTTGAGGATAGAAATCAAGTGGACACTAGGTTTGCAGAAAATAAACGAGATGATGTCTATCTTCTCGAAGAACAGTTGATAGGGGCTGTTGATCCACACAAGACGTGGAAGAGTTGTTTTCTGCCCCGTTCTCCCTACCTTATGCAAGCTTGATTCCTGAAATGCCACATCCTCCACCATACTTGCCAAGGTTGCTGATGTAAAGACCGATGATGCAGTGCTTGGTCTTGAATGTCAAAAACTACCACAAATGCACAATAAAATCTAGGTTCTATCCTTCCTTGCTCCTATTAATTTTCATAGCTGCACTTATCATTTTGATAATGGGAACGAGGGGAAACAAACGTGTTTATGGATTAATCATGGGTTTATTGAGCCTCCTCAATTGTTGATTCTTCATGATGTTGGGGTGGAATTTGAATGCTACAATATTGAATTTATTTTCTCTGAATATAAGGATAAGTCTGCATGGTTGAGAACTATAATGATTGCCCATTTTCTTGTATATGCATTGCGAAATCCAATGGGTGTGAGCATCAACTCGCCTTACTCGAACATAGTTCTTTGTAAATATCTTTCTACATAGCTCATTTTGAGTAGTGTAGGTTTCATGTAAATACTCTATTTTCATGCTTTTGTTAGGTTAGTTTGTTTGTTGTAGGTTGCTTGCTTTAGAGTAGTTTCTTCGCTGATTTCTTTTGCTGTCCCTCTTTGGTTAGTTTTGTTGTTTGCTTTTATTTTCTCTCACTTTGTTGTTGCCTTGCTTGGGGTCCCTCTGCTTTTGGCAGGGTCCATCTGTGCACACAACAACCTTTCTTATTTCCTGGGGCTGTTCTATGTATTTCTTTGTCAAACTCTAATCAAGTTTTCAGAATGGATGATGAGGATCTTCTATTAGTATCAAGCGATCTAGATGTTTGATTCAAAGTGGATAAGTCGTTGGTTGGTCTGATTCTGAAGTATTCTGGAATCTTATATCTCTCACATATTTTAAGGATCTAACGGTCACTGTAGGTCCTCCAGCGCCACTGTGATTCTTAGCCCTGAGCGTGAGATTCATTGCTTGCGGGCTGAAATAAAGAATTGAAAAGAGAAAAGAAAGAAAGAAAAATATTAAAAATTGAAAGAAGAGAAATTCAACCTTTCAGGGGTATCTGAGCAACTCTATTGGGGCTATGGATGCCTGGCCGATAGTAAAGCAATGTTCGAGAGAATCACAACGACAACCTTCTCGGGGCTATGGACGCCTGACTGGCAGTGAGGCAATGTCCCAGATGGTTTTGGAGATAGAATAAACTACATAGCTTAACTTAATGGAGCTTAGGTTCTTGTAACAATTGAAGGATGGGAATTAACGCAATTGCACACACGTGGATTTTCAGCATACTGAAGGTTGGGTTAACTAGTGGTTTTGATCCTTTGGTTGAGCGTGAAGATCAGAACTAGAGATTTTGGGTTCATAATTCCAGTTTTTCATCGAAATTCTCTAGAGAATTTCCCCCAACAAGTTGCCATTCATTGTGCATATTTTGCACACACGCCCCACCATGGGCAGGGACCCTCTTTTTTCGCTCCCGATGGGCTGCTTTGCTCTCGTCTCATTTTGCGTGCCCCTTTCTTGGAGCCTAACTTGGTCATGTTTCGTCAAACAATTAAATTACCTTGACTATAATCAACTACCTAAGTTTTGCTAAGTCTTTTGCTTTCGCGGAAGTTCCCCTGCCGGTTTCCCTTCGAATCTTTCCTTGACATCCTCTGGGCCTCATCCCTGCTCGCCCGGTTCATTTTTTCGTTCATTTTTTAATATAGGAATATGTTTCCTATGGATTTGGGATGTTTTGAGGTGCCCAAGTGAACTGCCAAAGTTTCATTAAGTTTCAAAAAGTTGCAAAAATTTTAAAACAACATTCTTGCAACAACATTTTGGCCTCCGGGGCCTAGACTGTCCGTCGCCCTTTCAAAACAACATTTCAGCCTCTCAGTGCTGGACGTCCAAACACTCATCCAATTTGGAAATGAAATTTGACCCATATGCTCAAATTGCACCCTCTCTTGCATGAAATTTTCAAATTCCAAATTTGAAGCCAAGAGATACCATCCGGGTTGCCCTGCCTTATTCACCCTTTTAAAACAACATTCCTAAAACAACATTCCTGCAACAGAATTCCGACCTCTGAGGCCCAGACTGTCCATCACCCTTTGAAAACAAAATTTCGGCCTCTCGTTCTCAGAACGTCCAAATGCCCTCCCAATTTGGAAACAGACTTTGACCCACATGCTCAAATTGGACCCTCTCCTGCATGAACTTTTCAAATTCCAAATTTGAAGCTGGGAGATACCATCCGAGTCACCCTGCCCTGCTTGCCCTTTCAAAACAACATTCCTGCAACAACATTCCAGCCTTTGGGGCTTGGATTGTCCATCGCCCTTTCAAAATAGCATGGCGGCCTCTCGTTCCTGGAATGTCCAAATGACCTCCCAATTTGGAAACGAAATTTGATCCACATGCTAAAATTGGACCCTCTCTCGCATGAGCTTTTCAAATTCCAAATTTGAAGCCAAGAGATACCATTTGGGTCGCCCTGCCCTATTCGCCCTTTTAAAACAATATTTATGCAACAACATTCCTACAGAAACATTTCGGCCTCTCGTTCTCGGAACATCCAAACACCCTCCCAATTTGGAAATGAACTTTGACCCATATGTTCAAATTGGATGCTCTTCCCCATGAACTTTTCAAATTGCAAATTTGAAGTCAGGAAAAACCATCCGGGTTGCCCTACCTTGTTCGCGCTTTTAAACAACATTCTGGCCAGGGAAGTTCGACCTCTCGGGCCCGACCCATCCAAACTACCTCCAGTAAATTGCTAATGGAAATTTATGTTGAATATTATGATCTTTTGATGATGCAAGGATGAATCTAATAAGGAGTTTGCAAGATTTGATTAACCTTTGCCTTGATTTGTGTATGAAAGCGCTTACAACACTTCATGTATGCAGGTTTCAAGAAGCCTACAGCAGGTCCATCAAGGAGACCCATTGAGAAAGATAAATAAGGAAAGCACATAGCTCCTATCACCATTCATTTTATTCCCACCTCTCGTCATGGTGCCCATCAATAGAGCTTGTGTTTGAGGAAGGCATGTGCCAGGGAAGTCAATGACAAAATGCAAGGGGGTGGCCTTGAAGAAAGCATAAGGGGAGATTTCTTACATTTCACTAGATGATGATGATCTTTAAGGGGCTATCCGCCCGAATCAACGACAACCAATCCATTGATGCCAGTTGTCAACAAAACCATTTTATCCAATGAAGAATGTTGCAAGTCCACCAAGCGAAGGGAAAATTTCAGGTAGTTTCAACTACATTAAAAGGGAAATCAGCCAGAAGACAAACTGTTACAACACCTGGGCACTAAAGACAAAATAGGGAAAAAACAACAGATGTATTTTAAATTGTTGAATATTGTGGGGTAGGTGAAGCCCTAATGTAATTTAATCTGGGCCACACATTGTAATTTAATCCTGGCTATTCATTCGGGCTTTGGGAAACTATAAAGAGGGGTCTCCCCCTCATTTGTAAAGGTTGGAGAGCTGGTGTAAAAAGAATTTGCAGCAATAGAAGACAACATTGCATGATTTTATGGATGTTCTCTTTGATTTTTAGTTTAGTTGTTAGTTTCTTGAATGGAAGTGGTGATGGTGTTTTCTGTTACAATATTTGATGAATTTGTAACCCTTACTTTTGGCACTTGTTGATGAAAAGTTGCTGTGGAAAGTTAGCCTGGGCTTCCTTCATTTATTTGTGCAACCTAGTTTAATTGCATGTTCTTGATGTGCATGTGCAATCTGAAAATTAGTAGTCCTTAGAAGATTGCACTGGTTTTGTGTAATTGTAGGTTTCTCTTGGCCAAGCAAAACCCAGTTTGGGGAGTTTGTCTACTGTAGCAGCCTCCATGATCACTATTCATTCGTAGTTTCAGATCCAAGAACCTTCTCTCTTCCCTACCCTTTTTCATTTTTTTTTAATAAGTGACCTTAGGCAAGGTTCATTGCACATTATAAAGCTAAATCTGATGTTGAAAGGGAGTTCTAGACTATTGTTTGAACTTGCAACAAACACACAACAACTCTCCCATCTTAAGAACTCCATTTGCAGATCCAACTTCACCGCTTTGTGACTCATCCGTAAGTTCGCCTTGTGATTCCAACACATCACATAAATCAACTGAGATATTCGAAGCACTGTCAAGACCTGACATTAGAGACCTTGGGATAGTGTTCTGCAATTTGAGTGTGGAAGATTGTCTTTCAAGAGAGGTGACGCACCTATGCATTACTTGTGTTGAGAAGTGCATAAAAAACACATCAACACTTGCTAATCAAATTATTCATAACATCATGCTTCTTGTAAATTCTATTGCTCTCAACTCCCAATTTGCTGATGACAACATGATTTTCATCCAAAAATCAATAGAAGAAGTGGCAAATATGCTTGACATTTTAGATCTTTTTTTCTCAGTTTCAAGCTCTAAAATTATCATGCATAAAACATAGTTTATCATGACAAGGCCCAACCCTCAACCTCCTTATATCTCGAGTGAGATGAGAGAAGTCAAGAAAAAAATTATTACTAGATACCTTTGGATTCCATTTGGAATTAGAGTGTAGCTGAAAAAATGTGTAATTGATTCTTGGCTAAAACAAAAAAAACCTATTGAATTGGAACAACATATTTCTTTCCATGGCAAGTAGATTACAAGTTGCCAATAAGATCCTTATTGCCAAACATGTTTACATTTATTCTTGTTGGATACCTTCCAAATCTTGCTACAATCAGTTGACTTGATTAATTAGGAGCTTCCTTTGGGCTAAGTGGGGAAACAAAAAAGGCTTGCCTACTATTTCATGGATCCACTATATTCAACCAAAAGATAAAGGAAGTTTAGGAATCATTGATCCATACACCCAAGGAATTTATCTTACCACTAAATGGATTTTTAGAGCTTTGGATGGTGATGCTCCTTGGAAACATCTATTTCATCGTAGTGCTACTGTTGGTCGGTCATGGGAGTTGGTGAAACAGATGATAAGATCTCACTTGATCCATACTTCAAAACTCATGGTTTAACGCCCTTCAATTCCATTTGGAAAGAATGGAAAATTACTTCTAAAAATTTAATTTGGTATGCCCAATATTTGAGCCATGTTATAAGCTTTGCCTCCTCCTCTATACGATGAAACCATTTTGTTCAGCTCAATAATTCCCCTCTTGCTTTAAAAAAATTCCTTAAAGGTAAACATCTCTTCAACAAAGGTATCCAAGCTTTTAGGGATCTTTGGGGTCTAGTTGCTTTCAATTGGAAAACATGGCACTAGCTCAAGGCTCAATATAAACTGCCCCCCTAAAAAACAACCCCCTAAATTCTTCAAATTCAAAGACTTGTCACACTTAAGTTGTATCATCTTTTGTCCATCCCTTGCCATGAAAAATTCCTCATTTTGGAAATGGCCTAACATTAGACACCTCCATGCATCCCATCTTGAAATTATCTATAGATAAATCTTGCCTATTGTTTCCCTATCAACCTGTTTTAATTATAAATAGCATTGTAGATTCAATCGTGCCAAATGAAACAAGTTAAGCACTCTCATTTGGAAATCCAAAGTTGCAGTTCAAATCTAGCTAATTGCTTGGAAAATTCTACATGTTAAAGTCCCCATTTGAGATCGTCTTTCCTTCCTCACCAACACCATCCTACCCTTTTTTTTGATAAAAAGGAGACTATTAAGCATGCTTTTTGGTTCTATTGCCATGCCCAATTCCTATGGATTATATTTTTAAAAATCTCCCTAATCTTTTTCCCCAAGTTTGGTCTTGGAAAAGAGCTCTTCTCAGCCTCTCCATACACCTCAACATCATTTCATAAACCTTTAGACAAATTATCTTGATTTTTTTAGAAATTTCGTTGTCTTGCTGCTCCCAAACTTTCTATTACATTCAAATAGAAGCTCTAATAATTTGTATGAATCTCTCACCCCATCTACTACTTCTACAATCCAAACTAGATTTTCTCATTGTGCTAGAAGAGTTACAAATACAATTTGATGTTTTTGAAGCCAAAATTATTGGTGGTGGTTGTAGGTTTGAAGAGAGATTTTATTTTCAACTGAATTTTTTTGGCGATACTAATTTTTGATGGTTATGAAAGTGTTGCTATGTACAGAGGCTTCTCTTATATTGGTCGAATCACTCCTCTTGCAACTATATTTCTGTTATCTCATGGATAATATTTTAATTCTCTTTCAACTTGAATATTGTTGTTTGATATTGTTAATGAATTGTTGTATTTTCCTTTTCTTTTTTTGCTTCTATTTGTGTTTGATGACCACCAAATGCCAATGGTGTTGAAGAGCTCTTTATGAGCTATTGTTATTGTCTAGTAATTTTTCTTCACCTAATAAAATATGGCTTAAAAGATTGTGAATTTTTGTTTTAATACATTTGCATGGAATCAAGTTGGAGTGACTTGATAAAACATCCCACTATTTAAATTTTATGTTGATGCACTTGCAAAAATTAATGTATTATTCTATTTGTATACAAGAATTTTAAATATATTTTTTTATAGGATAGTGTTAATTATTAAACTGCTTTGATTCTTTATTTTTTTAAAAAGAAACACTTTATAAAAAGTTACACAATAAATCAAGAGGTTAGAATTTAAACTATTCTTTATATAAAAACAATCTTTTAGGATCTAAATTTTTATAGAAAGTGAAGAGAAATTTGTAATTTTATATTAAATTATTTTGATAACTCTCTTAGATCTATTAAAATTTTGAATTAATTTTATATTTTATTAAATAGATTAAATTCTTAAATTTATTACATGCACAATTAATATTAATAAAAGTTTGATAATAAATATGAATACAAAATTGATAAATAAAGATGTGGATGATTTTGAGTTTGTAGTTTTTAAATAAGACTAATTTATTTAGATCATTTACATATTTTCTTATTAATCAAAATTAAGCTTACTATATAAGATAATTAATGTTATTATATAAGAAATAAAATAAAAACATATAATGAAACATGATGGCGTTTGTTGGGAGAGCTCAAGGGTGAGCTAGGGTATTGATGCCCTAGCCTACTTTTTTTCTTGTTGTGTGTGCTTCCTGTGCAAGGGGGTGAGGGGGGTGTTGTGTTTGTTTTTGTGGGGTGTGGCTAGGGTGGCCATTTTTGTTGAGCCCTTTTTTGTCCATTTTTGCATAAAATTTTGTTTGTTCATTTCTTCCTTGCTTGCAGTTGTGTGGAGGCGTTGATATTTATGGTGAGGTGTGGGTTTTGTTTGTTGTATGCTCTAGTGGGGCTACGATCTCGTCACTTTTGTGTAGGTGTTGTAATATTTTGTTTTGTGTGCTCTCTCTTTTGTAATCGTTATTGGGGGTGTTGTTGAGTTTTGCTTGGTCAAAGAGGTGGTTTATTTTGGGGTGCCCATTTTAGGCTTGAATGGCGATGAATGTGCACTTAGACAAGGCGAATCAAGTTGCAGTTATGTTTGGTGATGCTTCAGGGGATTCAAACCCGATTCTCCTAGCATGGGTTTGTCTTGAAATGGTGCTTTCAAATTGCAGAAGGTGAATGGGTGTTTAGAGAGGGCCTAGGAACGACCAGTTTTAGTGATTCAATCAGAGTTGGTGGCTAAAGATGTGGACTACTACAAAATCATGTTTTGATTTGTAAGTTCATTGGGATGAGAGTTTCTATTCCATTTCTCAATACCTGGATCTACAAGAAATGGAATCCGAAAGGAGATTTTAACATTTTGATGGGTGCAATTAATTTTTTTATGGTGGAATTCACATGTATTTATGATTGAAACAAATCTTTTGAAGGCAAAACATATTTCTATAACCAAGTGGGTCTCTTCATAAAGCAATGACATGTTGGTTTTAATTCAGCGAAAGAGTTACCTTCTAGGATCCCAGTTTGGGTTTGTCTTCCTCGACTTCCGCTCAAATGCTAGAGAAGTGACATATTGTAGTCAATTTATTTGTTGCTGGGAAAACCTATTGGTCCTTCTTAGTAAACTTTGAAAAAGAGGATTTTTTCCTATGCTAGGGTATGTGTTGAAATTGATTTGAGTCACTCGTTGTTGGATTCAATTGACATGACTATTGCTTCTTGCACCTGGGCTCAACCATTAGATTATGAGACATTACCTTTCAAATGCCGACTATGTCATGAATATGGTCATCTTCAGTGTAGGTGTCCCTGAGCTTCTAGTGATGTTGGTACAATTAATGCTCCTGCTTAGTCTAATTCAATGACGGAGAAGGGTAAGACTCCCATGTAGGGGGAGATAACTAATAAATATGGGTTTATTTTGGTTAAGTCTCATAATCATGGACATGGCAAAAAGAGATCCCTCAAGGATAGACATGAGGAGGAAACCTTCAACAAATTTGAGGCATTGGAGGATTTGGTCGAGGAGGAAAGGTTTCATTTGGAATTGTAGATGATAGTTGGTTTTGTTGTAGAGGATGTACTCGAGGATCAACCTATTGTGAATCCTAGTTCAGTTCAACTTGGTTCTTAGATGGATACTGATTTGTATCCTTCAGCTCTTGTTCCAAGTGCTTTGGGTTTGGTGCTGGAGGATTTTGGTGGTTCCTATGGTGCTAGTGGTGTTCTCTTTGAGGTGTGGGGTGCTTCTGAATTAAGTAAAATAAGTCTTCTTCCCCTACCTTGGGTTTGCAACAAAAAATGCCCAAGAAAGGGGATCTTTTGAAACCTCTTAAGGTTGGTAGAAAGAAGGATAATAAAAAGGTTAAGTTAATTGGGGAGGCATTGGTGGATTCAAGTTTAGTGAAGATGATTGATACTCACTTTTTCCAACCTCAACGATGATCGTGCTTTCTTGGAATGTGAGGGTTATGAATATCATCCCTAGACAAAAGTCTATTTGAGATCTGATTCATTTACATTCACCTGATATGGTTTCCCTTCAAGAAACTAATTCATCTATTGATAATATGTTGAATGTGGCTTCAAAGATTTGGGGTCGTGGGTAGCTTCAATGTGTTGGGCACTTGGTAGCTCTAGTGGGGTGGCCATTTTATGGGATCCACATAGAGTTAGACCAATTTGGCAGTTCTCTTGTAGAGGCTCGATCTCTTGTGTTGCTTCTCATCTTGAGTCAGGGGAGAGAATTCTTTTCTCTAACATTTATGCTCCGATTGAATTTCAAGACAAGCTTTTATCATGGGGCCATGCAAGATATGTGAGGTCTTTGGATCCTTACCTTCCTTGGATTTTGGTCGGGGATTTTAATGTTGTCACTTCTATGGAGGAGAAGAGGGGAGGCAGTGCTCACCTAGAGCCTTCTTTGGTGCTCTTGCAAGATAATGTTTCTCTCTTGAATTTGGTTGATATCAAGCTTGTTGATGGGTTTTTACCTAGAATAATAGAAGTGGCAAAGCTGCTATTTCAGAAAGACTGGATAGATTCATGGTGTCCAATTTTTGGATGGGAGACAAGTGGTTGACTAGCTCTAAGATTTTGGATGGGCGGGGTTCTGATCATTGGCCAATCAAGCTTATTGCTGAGTTACCCTATCATTTTATTAAGCAGTATTTCAAGTTTCAGCTTATGTGGCTGAAGGATGAATCTCTTCATGATTTTCTTCCTAGTTGGTGGTGTCTTGGGAAGCTGACACATGGTACTGCTATGTAATCCTTCTCCAAGAGGCTTCAGTATGTGAAGTATAGGTTGAAGCATTCAAATAGCCAACACTTTGTTAATGTGTTTCAAGTAAAGAAAAATGCTTATGCTCACTTGGACTTGATTACTAGGAAAATTCATGGCCAAGGCATCATAGAGGAGCTTGGTCTGTTGGAAGCTATTGCAGTGATGGAAGTTGAGGAATGAGAATTAAGAGAGAATTTTTTTTGGAAACAAAAGTCTCAAATTGAATGGATCCAAGAAGGAGACCAAAATACTTCTTTCTTTGACAATTATATAAAGAATAGAAGACAAGGTAAGGTTATCTCTTCTCTCTTGTTGTTGAATGGCGAGACTCTTTCCTCCTCTACTTCTATTTCTACTAAGTCAGTTTGTTTTTCTTTACTTGTTTATTTGAGGATTCCCCTCCCACGGAGGAGGAAGTTGTTATTTTGGATAGCATACTACCTTTGGTCACCAGTGAAATGAATGAATCTTTGCTTGATCCTATTTCTTTGTCTGAGCTTGAGAATGTTGTGTTCTAGACGAAAAAGGGAAAGATCCTAGGCCCGATGGGTTTCTGGTTGAATTCTTTTAGGAGTTCTAGGAGGTGATTAAGTTGGATCTTTTGGAGGTTGTCCAAGAATCCTTTATGAATAAACAAATGCTAAAATCCATGAACGCTACCTTTCTAGCTCTCATACCAAAGAAGGATGGGGCTAATACTCTAGATATGTTTAGGCCAATTGATTTATGTAATGTGGTGTATAAGATAATTACTAAGTTAATTTTCGAGTGAATAAAGAATTGGCTAAGAAAGTTAATTTATGAGGAGCAAGGCAGTTTTGTTGCTGGTAGGCAGATTATGGATGGTGTCATCATTGGAGCTGAAACCATTAATTCTATGACTTATTCTCAGAAAAAATCTATGCTTATTAAGTTGGACATGGCTAAATCATATGATCATGTTAAATGGGCCTTCTTATTCAAGATTCTAGGAGCGTTTGGTTTTGCTAGAGTTTGGATGGAGTGGGTCAAGAACTGTGTCACTTCTTCTTCCTTTTCGATGCTAATTAATGGAGAGCCTATGGAGGATCGCGAGGTAAGTTGATTCTTGAATTTAACAAAAAAATTACTAATTTCAAGAGGTTCCCATTGAGCAATTGTTCGGCTTCCTATAAGACCATCATATCCATTTAATTCATAATGAACGAATTTAACTTCGTGAGATGTCTTATCTGGAAATAAAACTAGAACAATGCAAATGTGATGTGAAACATGAGATCCACTACCAAAATTAATAGTAGTTTCTGCTGTAGACCATTTGTCTTTTGGAAAGCAGTTAAATCTTGCTATATTAAGACCTGCGCCAGTATCAATAAACATATGCAATTTGTAGGGTGCAAATTCTGGAAATGCAATTGGAATGGTGATACCTGGGCATGAAGTATTGGTTTTGACCATCTTACAAGGACTGGATAACCATGTAGTATCTTCATTGTAGATAAAAGGATCTTCATCATCTGGAAATTGTAGACTGGAAAATCTGGACTGATATGGCTGTGTGAAGGAAGATTGTGCCAATATCTTTGGATGTTGCTGAGGAGATTGATTGCTGATGGCTGTATATTGAATCTTCTGGCTAAGTATATCATCAGATTGTTTAGCAATATAAGAATCAAGTTCTAGAGAACTGATTTGGATATCTTCTGATTCTTCATCTTGGAGAGCAAAATATTCTGCTGTGGCTTGTTCAATAACTTGGGAAAGTGTTCGGAGACGAGCATGATGCCATAGTCTGTAAGATGTATGACCAATATTGGATGTTATTTGAGCTTCTTTTTAAATAACAGTTGTAGAAGACGGTTGAGGATCATTTGCTTCAATAAGAGAATATTTCTTGTTCTGAAGTTGCTTGATTTGATTCTTCAATTTTCGCCATGTTGCTTGAGTGTTGGAAGGCGATAATAATGCATATTCTAAGTCTTTGATCTGAGAATCAATAGAGATGAGCTGAGCTGCTTCCTTTCGAATTTGAGTTGTAGACATCATTCTACAAATAAAAATTGGAGGTTCATCAGTGGCTGAAAGATAAGACTCATCTGATAGATCAGATAAATGGGATGTTGAAGAAGAAGAAATAGAAGAGGAATCCGAAGATTCGTCTTCAGCTGAGAAATCGGATACATCTGGGATGTCATCATCTTCTGTGGGATAGTCATCAATAAAATCCCAATTTTCTTCAAAATCTTCTGGAGGAGCAAATGCTTCTTGCATGGCTCTGACTTTATTCTTACCTTTGTCTTTATATTTATCAGGACATTGATTTGCAAAATGAGGACCTTTGCAAATATAGCAAGTAGGCTTCCATTTAGGATTTCGCCTTTGCTTATTATAAAATTTGTGATGGAAAAACCCTTTTTTGAATTTCCGTTTCCTGTGACTTTTGGATGAATACCTTCTCGGGGTATCCAAAGCACATTCAAAGTATTTATGTTTACCTTTTCTATGAGTATGATGCTTTCTGTGTTTATGATAGTGTGATCTTCTACTATGTTCCTTTGTTGGATTGCAACCATAAGAATTATGAAATTTATTGCAAACCTTCTTTGGGATGAGAGGTCTGATCTTTTCCTGTATCTTTTCAAGTTTATGGCTTTCACATACTGCATCATTGATTTCATCAATGTAGTTGATAAGTTGAGGGAATGAAACTTCCTCAATTTCTAGGTTATTATCTTGAAGACTTTTGATAACCTGTTGTAGATAGAAACCACCTATCTTCTTAAAAGATTTGATAAAGGTGTGATACATATCAATAAGATCTTTATCTTTGTGAGGACCACTATAGTAGAAATTGGCATATTGTTCATCACAATATTCTTTGAAATAAGTTAGATCACAACACTTATTTCTTATGAAGTTGTTCTTGGCTACTCGCTTGATTGCATGAGTATTACCAACAAACATTATGATTAACTGTTTACAAAAAGAATCAAGTATATCAAGATCTTGATCAACAATTCGAACCAGATGCACCCTCAGTCCTTGTGCAAGAAGAACTCGTAGAACTATTACCACCCATGATTCTTCCAAAGTTCAATTTCTATCGGGCACCAACAGAAATGGAAATTGCCACACTCTGTGGTCATGCACCAATTTATTACAAGATACTTTACTCTCCAAAGTTCTTTGATAACAACCAAGCAGCATATATTTATCAATGTTTCAAATCCTTGCTTCATGAAACATATCATCTTCATCCTCCTCATCGACATGGCAGACTCTTCCAGTTTGAATTAGATCGACAATTTTGGCATCCTGAAGATCGAAGATATGAAGTCTACCCTGAATTTGCTGCATATCCTCTTGAAAGAATTCTTGAACTTCTTGGTCCTCGAGGTTTCTACTGTTCTGAATCAGCCAGAAAAAGAATCCAGCATCTTGCTCGTAACAGTTTCCCTTGGTGGGTTCAACTCGACCATACAGTAATTGGTCAATCCATCCGAGCATCCACACACGTCTATTGGCATGATTCCATTGAACTAGAAGAAGACATACCAAATGCACCGCCTCTAGACAACTCATCTGATGTTGACTATGGTGATTATGACTCTTCCAATGAGTCACACTAACGAGATGACCACTCGTGAAAGAAATCCGTAACTCCACTACGTTAAAGTGAAGACGAGATGACTACTCGTGATCAAATCCGTAATCCCACTACGTTAAAGTCGGAACGAGTCATGCTCCTCGTGATCAAAGATGCTCTATCGTATTTGCTTTCGGCTGTAAAGCAACCGCACTACGAGTTTGCAGGTTCCCTTACTCATTTGTCGAAAGATTCCTTATCTTTCCGCGTGTCCTCATTGTATGGACGGATTTTTTAAACTCATTTGATAAGAGTTTCAAATCCGAGCCTATAAAATCCGTCCATACAATGAGGACACGTGGAAAGATAAGGAATCTTTAGACAAACGAGTAAGGGGACCCGCAAACTCGTAGTGCGGTTGCTTTACAACCAAAAGCAAATACGGCAAAGCATCTTTGATCACGAGGAGCATGACTCGTTCCGACTTTAACGTAGTGGGATTACGGATTTGATCACGAGTAGTCATCTCGTCTTCACTTTAACGTAGTGGAGTTACGGATTTGTTTCATGAGTGGTCATCTCGTTAGTGTGACTCATTGGAAGAGTCATAATCACCATAGTCAACATCAGATGAGTTGTCTAGAGGCGGTGCATTTGGTATGTCTTCTTCTGGTTCAATGGAATCATGCCAGTAGACGTGGGTGGATGCTCGAATGGATTGACCAATTACTGTATGGTCGAGTTGAACCCACCAAGGGAAACTGTTACGAGCAAGATGCTGGATTCTTTTTCCGGCTGATTCAGAATAGTAGAAACCTCGAGGACCAAGAAGTTCAAGAATTCTTTCAAGAGGATATGCAACAAATTCAGGGTAGACTTCATATCTTCGATCTTCAGGATGCCAGAATTGTCGATCTAATTCAAACTGGAAGAGTCTGCCATGTCGATGAGGAGGATGAAGATGATATGTTTCATGAAGCAGGGATTTGAAACATTGATAAATATATGCTGCTTGGTTGTTATCAAAGAACTTTGGAGAGTAAAGTATCTTGTAACAAATTGGTGCATGACCACAGAGTGTGGCAATTTCCATTTCTGTTGGTGCCCGATAGAAATTGAACTTTGGAAGAATCATGGGTGGTAATAGTTCTACGAGTTCTTCTTGCACAAGGACTGAGGGTGCATTTGGTTTGGATTGCTGATCAAGATCTTGATATACTTGAGCAATGGTATAACCTGTAGGAATTGGAGAAACAATATCAGTGGAACAACAACTAATCATATTGCATGGATATACCTTTCTTTCATCGAATCCCTCCTGGCTGAGAAAATCATCGAGCAAATTCTATTTGCCAGGAATATGCTGATGATCATAAGTGAAAGTGCCAAGGAATTGAGCCCATCGGAGGAGATGGCCAGAGGCAACTGAATTGGAATGGTCACATTTAAAAAATCCATTGAAGTGTTGGAGATCAGTTTGGAGCAAAAACCTTTTGTCGCGAATGAACATTTGGAAATGTTGAAAAATTTTAACAACGGCAAGAAGTTCCTTATGAGTGCTATGATAATGTATTTCGGCATTCTGGAATGTACCAGAGGCATGTCGGACAATAACTTCTTGACCAGTAGTAGTTTTTTCAAAGAGAATTCCGGCCCAATGTAGATGACTGGCATCAGTTTGAACAATTTTGTCAGCTGATGTAGGCAAGGATATTGGAGGAAGTGTTAAGCACTTATCCTTGATATTTTGAATAAGCTGATCATGAGCTGGAGTCCATGGAGGTGGATCTTTGGGAAGTAACTTATTGAGTTCTGATCTGTCAGCAGCAAGATTAGCATAAAATCCTGAAACATAGTTAACAAGACCAAGGAAACGTTGAAGTTCCTTTGTAGTGGTGACAGGGAGATCAGAAATCTTCATCAATATATGATGTTGAGCTTCCATTTGTCCTTTGGGTAATAGTTTAACACCAATAAATATGAGACTGGTTTTTCCAATTTGGGATTTACTGGGATTAAGGACAATTCCATGTTGTTTACAGACATCTTTAAAGAGAAATAGATGCTTGATATGAGATTCAGGATTCTGACTGAAAATCAGAATATCATCAATGTATGGTATGAGAAAAGTAGAATAATTTCGAAAGAATAAATCCATTTGATGCTGGAATATGGAAGGAGCTGTTTTAATGCCAAATGGAAGAACATTCCATTCATAAAAACCTTGAGGTACTGAAAATGCTGTTTTGTACCGATCTGGAGGATGTATACTAATTTGCCAAAAACCTTTAGTTAAATCAAACTTTGAATAGATATGAGAGCCTTGAATAGATTGCCATATATGATCCTTAGAGGGTAAAGGATACTGATTGTCTGCAAGAAAATTGTTTAGGGGTTTGTAGTTGACTACAAGACGTTTTTCAGGCAAGATATTTCCAAGTTCATCTTTCTTAGAAACATACATAGCATGACAACAAAAAGGAGATAGAGATGGTTTAATAAGCTGTAGCTGTAAAAGTTTCTGGATATCTTCTTTACAAAGAACTTGTTCATCAGGACTAAGTTTGAAGTAATTGGCTTTGAAATGAGGTGTAATATCAACCTTTAAAGGGAGAAAACAGACAAATTTGCGCTTCGGAGAAGGCAGTAATTCTTTGGACATTATGGAAGAAAAGCTTTCTTGAATATTTTGTAACTGAGGAGTAGCTCGAAGGACTTGTTTGGCAAGCCAAATGAAAGTATCTTTCTTGGTAGGTACGGGAATGAGCTGAGTAGTTACTGCTTTTTCTTCATATAGTCGAGGAAAACTCTGATTCTTGAATTTAACAAAATTTTTACTAATTTCAAGAGGTTCCCAAAATTTTTACTAAGTTCAAACTTTCTGCTGAAGCATGGTGGATAGAACAAAGACAAGCAAACCAAACTTTGCTCACAGCTAATAATACTCTCCAGCAAGCAACTACTACTTTGCAAACAGCACAGCAAACCCTTCAGTCTATCCAAACTGTTCAAACTAGTCAAACTTCTGAGCTATCTCATGTTACTAATCTGACTGACAGTTTGTCTACCTCACTTACCACAATACATCAAAAGGTATGTGACACCTCAGATGATGCAAATTGTTATCATAATCAAATGCAGAGTTTGATTGAAACCCGAGTGGATGATTTAAAGGTTAGTCTTACTGATATTGAACAAAAGATTCCCGATCCAGTGCCTTCTGAAGCACCTGCTGTCTATCGGAATTTTGCTCCAACCAATACAGCCTTTAATAAATTACTTTTTGAAGAAGCCACTTTTGCATTACCAATTCCAACTATTCAGCCCATAATTCAAGTTGAACCTCCACAGCTACAACTTGCTCCTGGTCAAAAGCCTCGACCATCGATTCTCAAAGAATCAGCTGAATCCAGTACTCCATCCCATACAAGAGTTACAATGGCAAAAATCACTCCAACACCAATGAAAGATCTATATTCTAATCTCCAGACTTTTAAGTCAGGTACTCCTCCATGGTCAAACTTTGACACCTGAGATCCTATTCTGAATCTCCGAAGTATTGAAGCTCTCTGAGCTTGGGTTATCAATGCAATTGCTACTACACCTGGATCTGACCCTGTACAGGTCATTCTCCAAGCAATCAACTGTTTTACAGGTCTTGCTCGAAAACCTGGGAGGAATTAGATGAAGAGTTTAGAACATAAGTGATTACAAGAGGAATTGATTCTGTTTGTAAACAGTTAATCATAATGTTTGTTGGTAATACTCATGCAATCAAGCGAGTAGCCAAGAACAACTTCATAAGAAATAAGTGTTGTGATCTAACTTATTTCAAAGAATATTGTGATGAACAATATGCCAATTTCTACTATAGTGGTCCTCACAAAGATAAAGATCTTATTGATATGTATCACACCTTTATCAAATCTTTTAAGAAGATAGGTGGTTTCTATCTGCAATAGGTTATCAAAAGTCTTCAAGATAATAACCTAGAAATTGAGGAAGTTTCATTCCCTCAACTTATCAACTACATTGATGAAATCAATGATGCAGTATGTGAAAGCCATAAACTTGAAAAGATACAGGAAAAGATCAGACCTCTCATCCCAAAGAAGGTTTGCAATAAATTTCATAATTCTTATGGTTGCAATCCAACAAAGGAACATAGTAGAAGATCACACTATCATAAACACAGAAAGCATCATACTCACAGAAAAGGTAAACATAAATACTTTGAATGTGCTTTGGATACCCCGAGAAGGTATTAATCCAAAAGTCACAGGAAACGGAAATTCAAAAAAGGGGTTTTCCGTCACAAATTTTATAATAAGCAAAGGCAAAATCCTAAAAGGAAGCCTACTTGCTATATTTGCAAAGGTCCTCATTTTGCAAATCAATGTCATGATAAAGATAAAGACAAAGGTAAGAATAAAGTCAGAGCCATGCAAGAAGCATTTGCTCCTCTAGAAGATTTTGAAGAAAATTGGGATTTTATTGATGACTATCCCACAGAAGATGATGACATCCCAGATGTATCCGATTTCTCAGTTGAAGATGAATCTTCCGATTCCTCTTCTATTTCTTCTTCTTCAACATCCCATTTATCTGATCTATCAGATGAGTCTTATCTTTTAGCCACAGATGAACCTCCAATTTTTATTTGTAGAATGATGTCTACAACTCAAATTCGAAAGGAAGCAGCTCGGCTTAGCTCTATTGATTCTCAGATCAAAGACTTAGAATACGCATTATTATCGCCTTCCAACACTCAAGCAACATGGCAAAAATTGAAGAATCATGGGTGGTAATAGTTCTATGAGTTCTTCTTGCACAAGGACTGAGGGTGCATCTGGTTCGGATTGCTGATCAAGATCTTGATATACTTGAGCAATGGTATAACCTGGAGGAATTGGAGAAACAATATCAGTGGAACAACAACTAATCATATTGCATGGATATACCTTTCTTTCATCGAATCCTCTATCCCCTATTTTTTAATCTTACTTGTTGAGGGCTTGGGGAGGTTTATTAGATCTTAGGTGGAGAGTGGCTTGATCCAAGGTTGGAGTTGGGGAAATAATATTCCCCCTAATCCCATCTTTAGTTTGTTGATGATACTGCTTCGATGGGCAGGGCCAGGGTTGAGGAGGCTATTAGATGGCATAGATTTCTTGATAGTTATTTGGTTTCTTTAGGTCAAAGTATTAATGAGGGGAAGCATTTCATCTATTTCTTTAATACTCCTAGGATTATCCAAAGGAGAATTGTTGGCATTCTTCATTTCTAGATTGGCAATCTTCCTTTTATTTATCTGGGCATTTTGTTTTCTATTTGCTCACTTCCTAAATTGTTTTGGAAGGGAATTATTAATAAGTTCTGCAATCTGGTCAGTGATTAGACTTGTAGGTGGCTTTCTTCTATGGGTAGAGTAACTCTTTTAAAATCTATGGTATAGGCTCTTCCTTTGTATAGATGCTTCATTCTCTCTTCACCTTCTAGCTTTATCAAAAATTTTGAGAGTTTGTCTCTATAGTTCCTTTGGTATGAAAATATTCTTCATAGGAAGTGGAGCTTAGTTAATTGGGATGCCATATGTAGGCCGAAGCAGGAAGGTGGGCTTGGTTTATGTCAGATTGATTTGAATGGCCAAGCTTTAGCAGCTAAATTGTATTGGTGGTGGTGTTTACAACAACATCAATTATGGGCTAAAATCCTTAAAAATATCTTGGGGTGGTTGAGAGTGTTGATGTTGCCCGCTTTAGTTTGTAGGGGAAGGGTTCTATGCTTTGGAGTACCCTCAAAAGGGGAGCCAAGCTGGTCAAGCAAGGGTTTTTCTGGATTTTTAATGGTGGTCATGATGCACTCTTCTAGTTTGATTCTTGGGATGGTCATCCTCCCATTTTTTCGATTCACCCTCATTTGTAGAAATTGTGTTAGCATTTTATGGAGGCTAGTTGGTGTCGTGTGGTTGACTTCAAAACTCACTAGCCTCTAGGTTAGGTTAGTGTGCTTAGGTGGAAGGATTCACAGGAGTGGCCTTCTGGTGGTGTTGTTGAGGATCGTCAGGAGCTTGCTTTGATTTTATCGAGTCAGGTCTGTAATTGACTTCCTGGGATAGATGTGTTGGCTTGGGTCCTAACTCGAAAGGTAATTTTTCTATTGCCTCAGGTTATCAAGTTCTTGATAAGAAACTATTTGGGAGTTCTAGGTTTTGTGGTGGAAATAGGTTTGGAATAAGTTTTCTTGGCCTAAGTGCAATTTCTTCTCCTAGCTAGTGGTGCAAAGAAGGTGTCTTGGAAGAATCTTTGGAAACACGGGTTGTAGGGTCCTTCTATGTGTGTTATGTGTGTTGGGCATGAAAAGTGTATTCCTCACCTCTTTTTTCAGCATTCCTTTGCAAAAGTTATCTAACACTTCCGGTGGAATCTCTAGTGCCTGCCATGTAGACATGCTTCTTCTTTGGAGGACTTTTGGAGGAGCCAAGGGTCTCCTCCTATAAAGACTTCTTTTCTTCTCATACCTTGGATTATTGGCCCTAGCCTGATAATTTGACATATTTTCTTGGAGAGCAACTGTAGAATATTTTTGGATAAGAAATTACTTGTTGGTCAGCTTTGGTTGAGAATTCTAGGGATCCTACAAGAAACATTGATTGCCAAGTGTGATTTATCTATTCATGTTGATCTTGGTGATCCTGAGGTGATTAGTGCTCTAAGTCTTCATGTGGAGGGAAGGATAAATTTGAGAAAGGTTCACAATGGACATGGGTGGGAGAGGGTTAGTCGTATTGGTCACTGGTATCCTCCAACTTTGGGGGAGTTGAATATTAACACTAATGGGTCACCTAGAGGTAATCTTGGGAATGTTGGAGTTGGTGGTGTTGGCAGAGATAGAAAAGGGAGTGGTGGTTGTTTTCTTCTCTATATATAGAGGTCAACATACTAATAATCTCATGGAGGCTATAACTATTCTTCTAGCATTAGAACGTGCTTGTGCCTTGGGTTGGAGGTGAATTATTTGTGAATTTGATTCTTAAGTTGTCATTGATATGGTGAATAAGACATTTTGAAGATACGAATTGGCAATTGGCGATGGTGGTCAAGCAAATTGTTTTTATGAGCATTGCTTTGGATTCTATTGCTTTTTTTCATGTTCCTCGGGAGTGGAATAAGGTGGTAGATGGTTTGGCTAGGTGGGCATTGGAGCAAATGAGGACTTGGAATGTGGATGATAGGGGCAACCTTCCTAGAGATTTGACCCTTGTTCTTGAAGAATGGGTTATGGAGGATATGAGGTGTTTCTTGGGTGTGACTTAATTCTTGGTTTTGCTTGTGCCCGTAGTGGGTTTGATTCATTTTTCTTTTTAATGCTTTTCTAATTTAATAAAGTTTTTACCCCCCTTTTTATTAAAAAAATAAAATGTTATTATATAATGAACAAGAAATATATTGATACATTACATTGATCTAAAATTTTCAATGTCATTTTTATGTCCATAGATGAAACTCTACAATGGCAATGAAAGAAAAATAAAAATCTACTTTCTATTTTCATGTGTAATTATTATTGATTTTTTCAATTATTTAAAGAGTGCAATTATTATGCTAAAAAATTTAAACAGTGACATTTTGGTGAAGGCTAATTTATTCACCTTGATAACGTTTTTTATTTTATTTGAAGAACTTTTTCTATTTAGTAAATTATACATAAATATATAAAATTTATTATACTTTTATAAAAAATAGTAATTTTTATTTTATTTTATTTTTATGTTTAATATGAAGTGTTTTTCCTACTCTTTAATAAAATATTTTTAAATCTAAAGTGAAATAGTATATACATTGAAAACTTTAAAAAAAAGAGTTAATACATTTTATATTTTTGAGAAAAGTGTATAAGATCAAAAAAAGGTTTAAAAAAAATATTTTATATTTAAAATTTAAGAAGAACAATGTTAAGTAATGATAACTTTCAGCGTTTTTATATATATTATTAATTAATATATGTATGCTAGTTTAAAAATTGGACATATCATAAAATTCTATTTTCATTGTTTAATTACAATATTTTTTGGTTTTTCCATCTAATAAGTTGATTGATTTTTTTCAATTATTTAAAAAGTGCATATGATTTTTTTAATTGATTTTTACAATTATTTAAAAATTGGACAATATCACAAAATTCTATTTTCATTATTTAATTACAATAATTTTTGTTTTTTTCCATCTAATAAGTCATACAATGATTTTTTATTTATTTTAAGTTTGCTAATAGAAAAAATAAATAGACTTGATATCTTTCAATGTATTTTATATAGATTATTTTTAAATATATATACTAGTTTTAATACAATAATAAATTTATAAATTAAATAGGACAAAACAATAAAAAACACTATAATTTTTTTTTTCAATTGTAAGCATTAGGTAGCCCCCTTAAAATTGAGGTGCTCTAAACAATTTTTTTCGGAAAGATTGAACCTTGTGACCTCTTATCTACAACAAAATACTTTAACCAATCAAACTAAAACTCCACTCTCTATAATTCTCCTCTTAACCAATATAAAAATAATATACCACTCTTTTAACACTGCTCATAGTAAGAGTTCCATTGTCATTTTCATTACTACTCTATAAATCCTTAGGCTGCTGGTTTTCTTATGAATGAATGAATGAATGAAAGAAAGAAAGATTTTAATAACGTCCACGAGGCCACAACAACCTATGGGACCTAGGAACAACACAAGACTGCCACCGAGAAAGAGGAGACCTTAAACAGTTTGAGTTCTTTGCTCGAGGTCAACCCTACGCCGGTGAATTTTTATGATGTAGTTTGCTGATTTGACCAACCTTTTCTCCTCAAACAGGGTATTTAAGTTATCAACATGTAAGGTGTCTGCATAGCTGGCCCGAATATCTTTATACGTTGAACACTCCATAACAAAGTGTCATTCTGTCTCCACCAATTCCATGTCACAAAAATGACATATTCTTTTTTCCCACTCTTCTTTAGGAACCGACCATCTGCCCGTTTCACATCTAAGACGATGTGAGCTAGTCTGAAGCTAAGTTATCAACATCTTTGCTCTCCATTTAATATTCGCTCCTATATAGGCCTTTTCTTCATGGCCCCCCTTTAGGGTTAAATTCTTTGATGTAGCAATCTTTCTTTCGTCCTGATTGTTTTGTCCATATAGCATTTTTGAATTTTTGCTTCACATATTTTTTTATTTCTTCATTTGTACTTGGACAATCTTGCATTTTCACACCCCACTTTTCCATCCATTTTTTGTTTTGTTTCATCTAGGTATTCTTTCTTCTATTTAACTTTTCTTCTACAATAAATATAGGCCAACGATGGTTCTCCATATTTTGCACCTGTTGCAGGTAACTTAGTAACCTAATCATCATGAAAACCTCCAAGGGGAAGGTGCTTGTCTCCGCTAATAAAATCTCGTAAGGTATTGCAGTTTTGAGTTTAAGGCTGCTAACAATTAGATGTTTTTGAATTCTTTCCACTTGCCTCCATTTCTGATCTGACATGCTGCTACCCCAAATTTCACACCCGTATAAAACCACCGGGATCACAAGTAAACCAAACAACGTCCTCTTGATTTTCCAATCCCATAAATCAGCATTTCTACATCTATGCCTTATTATGGTCTTGCTGCTATCAGCCAAAGCAACGTCGCAAAGTCAGAAATCTGGAGGATAAAATCTCTGTTTGAACGTGTTCTTAACAATTTTTCTACGGTTTAAAGAGATTTTCCTAGTCGATTACAGCCATGAATGGAGGGGAAGCTCCGGCAAATGACAGCAGCGGCTGGGATCTCAATTCAACACCTTCAGACGGTGTATTGGCCACGATTCCAAGCATCCTATACAAAGCTTCTCCCTTTTGGTTGTGCCTGGCGAGGCAACCGCCAAATTCCCCGGGGCTGAAGATTCTTGTTCCAATTCCCATTTCAATCTGAAGCTCAGAGCACTCTGTATGGATCGTCATTTGATAGAAGCCCTTCGCATTCTGTTTACTACGTACAATCCTGTAAAGTCTTCTATATATATTCAACTATTGCAGGTCTGTATTTCGAAGAAAGCCCTTTCAGGGGCAAGAAAATCCACTCACATCAATAGCAGAGGTTTTACGTTGGCCGAAAACCCAATTTTACAGAATACACTTATCAACATGTATGCCAAGTTCTGAAGTTTGGTGGATGCTCGTCATGGTTTCAACGACATGATTGAACCGAAAGTCTTCTCATGGAATATGATAGTCGCGGCTTACAGAACACATGGATTTCCACGGGAGGCATTCACACTGTTTCGCCAAATGCGGCCAACAACGGTTAAACCAGATAAGTTCACTTTTTCCACTATTTTGTCCGTGTGTTCCGACGCGACATCCGTGAACATGGTTTGCAGATCCATGGAAAGATAACAAGATGTGGGTTTAAATCCGAAGTTACCGTGGTGAATACCCTGATGGGTATGTATGCAAAATGGGGTAACATCGAGAAGGCCCGCGAACTGTTTGACAAAATGCCTTACATTAGACATGGTTTCCTGGAATGCAATGATTATAGCATATGCACAGAACGCTGCTCTTGATGAAGCTCTGCAACTTTTTGAAGAAATGCTGCAATTTAATTTGGTTTTAAGGAATGCAATAATTGCTGGATATGCGCAAAATTGGCTTGTTAAAGAAGCCCTGGAGATGTTAAAGCAAATGCAGTATTCAGATGTAAAGCCAAACGAAGCAGCTTATGACAACATCCTTCCAGATTGTGCCAAAATGAGAGCTTTGGAGCAGGGTATGGAGATCCATAAACAAATAACCAACAAAAGAGTTTTGCCTAATGTTATGGTTTCAAATGCCTTGATAAAGATGTATGCGAAATGTGGAAGCATGCAAAAGGTACATGATTTGTTTGATAATATGCTTCTAAGGAATGTTATCTCATGTACTGCAATCATTGCTGGATATACACAAAATGGGCTTGTTGCGAATGCCTTGGAATTTTTTAAGGAAATGCAACTGGCAAATGTAAAACCAAACTTAGCAACCTTTTCCAATATCCTTAAGGAATGTGCCAAAACGGGAGCTATGGAAGAGGGTATGGAAGTCCATCAAAAATAATCGGAAGTGGATTTCTGTCAGATGTTGTAATTGTGAATTCACTGGTAGACTTGTATGCAAAATGTGGAAGCATACAAAAGGCACTCAAACAATACAGCCAATCCTATCTAATTCCTCTTCTAACATAAGTAATCTTTTCGGTTTCTCTATGGACAAACCTGTCCATACCTCGGTTCGAGGCTTATACCACACGCCAACTTTTCCCCCCAAAAAATTCCTCGGATTCCATCATTCCTTCTTTTGAGAACCAGGTTTCTGGGGGATTTTGGTCAGATGCAAGGCTGGAGCTTTTGCCTCCACCACTGCAACAACAAGAGCAGTTAAAGAAGAGCAGGCGAGGGCCCAGGTCAAGAAGCTCTCAATACCGTGGCGTTACTTTTTATAGATGTACTGGTCAATGGGAATCACACATCTGGTTAGCATTATTCATAAATAATCATTTTTGTTGCAGACTGGGTTGCTCGATAAAGAATACATTTAAATTTATATTGTTATACCAATTAATTATATAATATTAAAATACATTTAAATTTTAGTTTTAATTTTCTATGCGTATCCCTTGAATCTCTTGTAGGTTCTTCATATCCTAATAGAATGAGAGTTCACATGCATACAGTTTCTTTTAATAGTTGTATTCTATATTCTGTAAATTTACTTTTTGTTTTTTCATAATCTTGAAAAGTAAGATTTTACGTAACACATGCTTCTCGATTCCATACAGAAGATTTTTATAACTTAATTATGAAAGTGACAAAATTAACAGAAAAATTAGAAAACTGAATGCATAGTTTTTGTTTCAAATAAGTTTTATAAATTAATGAAATCAAATAAATATTTATTATTTTTGATAAAAATGAGATATAAAATTATAATTAATCATTTGATTAAATAGAAAACAAAACTAAATCATATATCAAAATTAAAAAACACAGACAACTAACTTTTTATGGAGACTCCGAAAATTCCTAAATAAACTGTTGCTAATGCACTCTACGCAGATTTATTACCAAGAAATGAAAATACCAAGCCAGAAAATTAATTATAGAACTTGGAGAAATTTATTTTTTCCTTTTTCTGTTTTGAGAACAATGAAATGGCATTGAAGATGTTGTAACAAGGAGAGAGATTGCGGTGTACCTGGTAAAGGACTGGTAACCTTCCAGCGCTTTGCTTATCTCTGCAAATTTTTCTTCACCTGAAAAAAAAAAAAAAAAAACTCTTTCCTTTCCCTTGCACTCTACTCAATATTTATGCTCATCTTACTTTACACTTTAGTGGATGCCATAATTATGCTTCTTCCCATTTGAAGGACAACTAACAACTGTTAAATACTCTTTTTATATTCTTATGGAAATAGTCAATTATTAGAGGGCAGGGGTTAATTGTTGGAGATATTTTAATATTTGGGGTAATGTTCTGTTTATAATTTATGTTATTCAATTTGAATGACATAATAATTAGTTTGTTAGTTTTTAGATTTGATCATGTAAATATTTTATTTTCATCTTTTGAAAGGCATAATTACTGTTAGATTTTGTTTTAAAAGTTAATTGTAGAATAGATTTCAATAGGTAAAATACTATTATGCATCTCATCTCATTATCATTTATAATTGTTATGCTCTCTTTTAAAATTCTTATTCAAAGAGTCAATCACTAGATAAAAAGGGTTAATTGTTGGGACAATGTTGTGAGAATAATAGATTGATTTTTGTAAAATCTTTTTAGAAAGTCATTCTTATACTATTGTATAAAATAAAAAAATTTCTTTAAGTATAATTTAAGTTTTACATAAAAAACAAATGCTAATAGTTATTTTGAAGAGTTATAGTGATTTGATAATATAAAATCTTTTAAAAAATTATTCTTATATCTTTGTTTAAGGTAAAATAAACATTCCTTAAGTGTAACCTAAGTTAATCCAATCAAATACATTCTAAAAGGTATACATTAGTCTAAGATTCTAATTTCCAAAAAATATCATACTAATAATTATGTCTACGTACATTCCACAATGATATCATGTTATGACATAATATAGACATAATTTTATTGTTTAAATTATTATATTCATGTTTTTTTTAAGTAACTAATGTCATATTGTAAGGTATTTTTTTAAAATTAAAATTTATATTAATTAAAATTATTAAAAAAATTATATTAAGTTATTTTCAACAATCTCAATTTTATAATTAAATTTAAATATAATTAAAAATGATATTTAAATAGATATTTGTAATTAATTAATTTATTTATAAACCTAAAAATTTAAATTTTTACAATTGAAATCATTAAGTAGAATTTACTATCAAATGATATACAATTTGTACAAAGGATCGCATAAATCTCGTCTCGCTTTTAGTATTTTGAGTTGGTCAACTATTTGATAGAATGCTGTATTTTTATAATTATTATTTTTATTATGGATAAATGGAGGCATTTCTTGACTTTCTTTAAATTTTTGATAGTTTGAAAAGCTAGATAGTCTTACATTTTCAGTTATACTCACTAAAGATTCCAGTAGTTTTTATTATTATTTTAATTTGGGTAAGTGTATAGAAATGGGAGATAAAAAGAGGTTTTAAGTGGTTTTTTTTTTTAAAGTAAAAAAAATGATTTTTGCATGAGAAATTGGAGATAGTTACGTGCAAATGTGACAAGTTACTTTCTAAACTACTAATTTATATTTTTAAATGGTAGAGATTAAGGGGTTGAAATAGGAGAGCACAAAGTGCAATTATTTTTGTCAAAAAATATAACACAACATTTGGTGTGCTCCCTCTAAAATGTTAATTTTTTTTAGTATTTCAAAAATCACTTCGATGAAAAATTAGCTAACATTGTATAATTAATGATATCAAATTTTCACAATCCATAATTTAGATTTCAATATGCTTCTGGATTTGATTGTGCTGGTGTTTTTTCATCAACACAATCAAATCCAGAAGCATATTGAAATCTAACATTATATAGTTTACGCATGATTTTTTTTACTAATTTTTCAATTAAAATATGGTTTTTTACTAATTTTGAAAGTACATGAATCCTAAAAATTAAAAATTTGAGTATTCACCTTTTATTTTTTTTGGAAACTAATTGAAAATCAATTTTGTTTTACTATGTATAGAATAGAGTCTAATTTGTAATAATGTAATTTGTTTCAAATTTCAATGAATGGATAAAAATGAAACCAAGAATACCATATGTAGGTTTTTGATAAAGAAATGGAGACACTAGCAAAATAAATTTAAGATAAAAACCTTAACATAATTGAAACGTAGAAAAAATTGGATGGTTAAAAGCTAACAGAGAACACAACATTACTATATTATTTTTAACTTGACATTGAAGGACGTGTAAATTTGATGGAGAGCATGTTCAAGATTGTGTCATTTTAAAAAAATTGTAAAAATATATTTGTGGGCATTGACATGTAATTCCAACCCTTTGGTTGGATTCCCAAGACAAATCCAATCCTAAAGGTTGGAAATACTTAAAGTAAATAATAATGCAAGTGTGTTATAAAGTGCTTGCATTATAACACATTATAACTTGCTCGCATTTGTATGAAGAAAAAATAATCTCTCTCCCTCATCTTCTCTCCCTCCTTAGACCTATCTCTATACCTCTCCCTCCCTATCTCCCTCCCTCTTTAATTATTTCTACCTTGTAGGAGTTTATGGTGAAAAATATCAAAAATCGATGAATTGGCAGTTGATCCTTAGGTTCTCAAGCCTTTTGAATGAAATGGTGAGGTTAATTTTTGTCCAAAGTGCTCCAAAACATCAACTACCTGCCCCCAAATCTGGCAACTAAAACCCTTCTTCAAACCCTTGTAGATTAGTCAAAACATAATGAAAATTGATGAAACGAAAGCCAAACTTGGGTTTCTCTAATACCATGAATTCAATGGTGAGGTTATCAAGACCTCAACTCACATCCAACAAAAAATTATGCCAATATTGGTCTCTTAGATCTAGGAAGAATTCTACAACACTGAAGTTCTGATACCATGTTAGAAATTTGAAATAGATTGAATAACCCAAGAATTTTTTTAAGATAAAATAAAAGTTACGTAAATTGGAAAAATATAAATAATGCAAACCAGAACTCCAAGAGATTATGTCATCTCAGGATGAGAAAATTGCATTGAAAGCTTCCAAAAAGAAAAATATAAGCTAGGTAGTGAGTTTATATAGAACTAAGGAGAGGATGGAAGTGACAAATCAACCAATGAGAATTGACCACCAATAACCATTAACATTAAATAACGTGATAAAAAAATAAATACTCTACCCTTAAAAGGTGGAGGAAAACTCGTCACTTTATCTTCTAATTATTAAATAATTTTAACTCACTTTATTATCCTAAGCAAGCTTAATAAATGTGTATTAAAAACCTATAACTAAGGGAAAATTAAATATCCCACTAAGAAAATAAAAACCTACACTAACACCCCCTTGAGCATAGGAGGATGTAAGTATTTGTACTTGGTCGTATAGTATGGTCATAGTCATACATAGTTTGCAGGTTGTCAAGGCAGAATATTCTCATTCTACAACATATTCTGAAGTATTTGGCATATTCTCTATTGTATAATCTTCATCGATGTACTATTCTAGTGTTAGCTTGGTCTTGCCATTATGTTGTAGGGTACTTAGTACATGGTTTCATTTATTTATTTTTTATTTGTAAGCACTTTCTTTTACTAGAGCTATGAACTAGAGAGGCCACAAATAAGGGATTGCAGGTCAAGCATGCAAGCACATTGGATCAGTGAAGGCATAGTGCTTGCGATCACAATAGCCCAACAGAGACTTCCACCCTAGTGGCCACAATAACAATGCTGCCACTTAACCATTACACTATGGGATGAACCCTAGTAGGGTTTCATTTATTGATTACAGGGTTTATGATGCAACCAGGGGAGGTCTTGCAACACAACTAAACACAAAATAACCCAACAATAATAATTCACAAGTCACAATTCTCAAAACTCATCTCTTTTCACCAATTCAACCTAATTCCTTGTAACATTGCCAATTCACTCAATCGGTATTACCATTCAATAAGATTCTTTCAGACCAAGAATTAAACCTTTTCAAGGACCCATCAGGGCATAGAATCACATGCCAACAAAGCACTATTGGTTACTTTGTAACAACTTCAACAAAATCAAGTTTCTACACTTTTTAGCCTTCAAATTAGGCCTATTTTCAAAGGGAATCTAATTTAAACTTTCCCTTTCACTCCAGATTCAATTGGGAAGCAATCCACATATGTAAAAACCCAAGAATCCACCATGATTTGTTATAAATTCAATTACCCATGGGCCTATTCACAAAACTCTCTTCTTAGCCAAGAAACTCGAGGTCTTATTAAAAAAACACCCATCCAATGCTCCCAAAAACCTATCAACTCTTCAAATAGGTCCAAAATATCTTGCACACATGCAATTTAGTCACAAACAATGCTGTCCCAACACAAAACTCACTTTTTGTTATCAAAACCTCACTTTTCCTCATGGAAAACACCAATTTCACACTAGGGCAACACAACTCTTAGACCTCCCTTGCACTCACAAACCCCTCATACATCTAAATTTAATGAATTATACCCATTCCAATGAGAAACAATACTAGCATAAGGTGGAATGGGTTTAAAACATGTTTAAAACTTACAAACCCTCAAGAACCTTGTTTTCAGACTTGATATGAGAAATCTATCAATTAAATGCACAAAATTTGATGAGAATCCTTTAAAATGGATCCAAATGAAAGTTAAAACAATGTATTATACTATCCCAAAATAATTTGAATCAATAAGGTACTATACGGGCCGTACATTTGCTGCTAATTTTAGGAAATACATAAAAATGGAGTAAAACAATTTTTTTATTAATGCTCCAATCAACAAATACTTCAACCCCCTCACAACGAGTTCCTCACACCTTTTAAACATGTTTCCCTATAAAAATAAACTATTTTAACTTCCTAAACTACCCTTTCAAATATCATGACCGTTGGTCTTCTTAATTTGTCCTTTTACAACATTTTCAAAATTGCATTTTTGCACATTTTGCAACTTTTCAACTTTTTCCACATTTTGAAGGCCAAACCAGCTAGACACCTAAATATGAATTAATAATGACTAATTACATTATTAAATGGTCTCAAGACCTTATTTCATGCATATTCACCAAAATCCTAAAGCCTAGACAACAACTTCATGAATTGACAAATTTTATCCATTGGTGCTCTTGCACCATATACCCCAACTTTAAAGTTTTCCAAGTCTCTTGGAAAAGATGCTACAACTTGTCCTCATTTGTACTCTTTAGACCTTTTTCCTTCATGTTTTTCTTCAACAGGGTCATTGTGTTCTTGACTTTCACTGTCTTTATCATTCTTGATCTTGCCTTCATTTGTTTCTTGCTCTAACTATCCTTTTTATACTATGGGGTGTTTTTCATCTTTTCCATCAATAAACACTACTGTCACACCTTCTTTTTCAACTGTACAAAAATTTCATCATTTTCCACCACTTCCTTTTTCTTTCCATGCTCTATCCTTTGTTCACTAGCCTTCTTATCTACATCTTTCTCATTGTCAATCTTATTAACTTTTGTACCATCACATTTAGTGGCCTCTGTCAGACCTGCCAGTACCTTGGTTACTATCCTATGACCATCACAATCCACTATCTCATCTTTCTTACAAACTCTTGTCCCCTCATTCATATTTTATCAATTCCATCATCCCTTGACTATCTTTTTACCTTTTTCCCTGTTATAGGACACATAACCATTCCAATCATGATGTCATCACTATTTTCTTGCTTTTCCAAAGGCTCTTCAATATTACTCTGCACTTTACTAATCTGAAACTCATGACCTTCAACTTTATTTTTCCACACAAAAGTGTTCTTCTTTCCAACAACTAACTGCAAGTCATTTTCATTTCTTCTATCTATTGTCTGCCCTTGTCAAGCCTTGCATTGGCTACCAAAATCATGTTTTTACCTTCATCAAGATTTACATATTCCTTTCTCCCTAGCATGATAATCTCACCTTGATCCTTTGTATCCTCAAACAATGAAGTTAAAATGATCTCGCTCCCATCCTTTTCAATTGTGTATGTATTTTGTCTTCCATTGTACATGACTGGGCTATCAAACTACCAGGGCCTTCCTAGCAACATATGGCAAAAATTCATGGGTAATATGTCACAAAGAACTTTATCTCTATATGGACCAATCTAGAATTCAATAGTAGCTTGTTCACTCACCACCATAGATTGATTATCACTAACCCATAATACTTTATATGGCTTTTCTCTAGGCACTCTTCCCAAATGTAATTTATACACCATTTCACTAAAGACAATGTTATCAGTGCAATGTGAATCAACTATTACTTTGCATACCATATTTTTGCATCTGCAAGTTGTCCTAAACAAGGCTCTTCTTTGAAGCAACTCTCTCTCCTTTGTTGTCTTCAAGGCTTGTATCTTCATCATCAACATCTCACCTACTTCAGGAGAAACACAAAGTCTATTGGAATTTGAACTTTCAGCTTCATCTTCATGAACAATTTGGGCTCTCCTATCATTCTTCTTATCTCCACCACTAAATGTTGAATCAAGTTTCTCAGGGCACTTCCAAGAAGGATGACCATATTCTTGGAAATTGTAACACCTACCTACAAAAATGTTAGGATTCCTTGTACCTCCAAATATGCCCCTTGTGCCTCTATATCCACCTCTAAAATTTGCAACTTTCTCATCTCTTTTGCTTGGCTCTTCTTGATTCTCATTTGTTTGTCTTGAAGTAGAGAAAGATCCTCTTCCTCTCACTGTTCTTCCTCTTCCTCTAACTATCTTTTTTTTTCTTCTTTTTACTTTCTCTTCAACCTTTAATGCCATTTGATAATGTTCATTCTTCTACACTCCTTGGATTTGTTAAAGCCAATTCATCCTCTATGTTCAATCTCAAACCACCCAAGTACCTAGCAATTTTCTCATCCTCATTCTCATTATGGTTAGATCTCATACTCAATTTGTAAAAATCTTCAGTGTATCCTTTTACATCCATTTCCTTTTGCCTTAAACTTTGCAACCTCTTAAACCCCTGAATAGAATAATTTGAAGGGAGAAACTTACCTTTCAACTTAGCTACCATCTTGTCCCATGATGCAATTTTGGATTTTCGTTGCTTCCTTCTCTTTGATTCCAAATAATTCCACCACAAAAGTGTATGACCTTTAAGCTTTGTGTTTGCAATCTTGACTCTTTGCGCTTCAGAAATGTCCTCACACTCAAAATAATTATCCAAAGATGCTATCCAATCTAACAACTCTTCTTCATTTAGGTTTCCACCAAACTTTTGAACATCAATCTTCACCTTATACTTGTCACCTTTGACTACCTTCAAAAATTTGACTGTTTTCTGATCTTTTGGATCAAATTCTTCCTCTACATCTTCAAGATCTTCTTCATCTTCATCATCTGAAACACTACTTTCAACTTCTTCTCTTCTCTTGTTTGTCTCTAAGGCTACCAATCTCTCTTTCAATTCTTTGATCTCTCTAATACACTGATTCTTCAAGTCATTCATCTCCTTTGCCATATTCTTTCCTTTTGGAGGCATCTTCACAATCTTGCCTCTTCACCTTCCAATCTTTCTTTCACAAACTGTAATCTTCCTTCACAAGGATCTGGTACCTTCACTCTGATACAAATTGATGCAACTAGGGGAGGTCCTACAGTACAAATCAACACAAAATCACCCAACAACAATAATTCACAAGTCACAATTCTCAAAATTATTCTCTTTTCACCAATTCAACCTAACTCCTTGTAACATTGCCAATTCACTCAATCGGGTATTACCATTCAATAAGATTATTTCAAACCTATACTTGAACCTTTTCGAGGACCCATCAGGGCACACAATCACATGCCAACAAACCACTATTGGTTACTTTATTACAAATTCAAAAACATCAAGCTTCTACGCTTTATAGCTTTCAAATTAGGCCTATGGGTTATCCCACAATACTGGTTTACAATTTTTGGGCAAACTGGACACTAAATTGAATTTTTTTAACTAAATCTTCACTTTTGGGCACCTATAGCGGCTAAACCGTGAGGAGTTTGAAGATGATGCAAACTAGTGATTTGTGATATTTTGTCTATAGATTCTAAATATATTTTTTTCAATTTTTTTGGAATCAGATTGCACTTCTTTTTCCATCTCCTTCGAAAATTAGTTTTTGTTTTTCAATAAACAACATTTTTAAGGAGTGACGCTCACTGTATACAACATAAATTTTTTTCCATGAAGGATAAAATTCTATTTTTTTCAAATTTAGATTTGTAACTATGATATCTAGCCCTTTCATTTGGTTTCATACTATTTTATTGAATATTTTTTCCTTAATCAAGTTTCAAAGTCAAACCAATTACAATTCAAACATAGGCCAACTGTATACAACATAACTTTTTCTATATGTATCGAAATTCATTTTTTTAAAAATGGATCAAAGACATCAATACCCAGCCTAAACATATTTTTTTAAAGTTTATTTTAATAATCTGCTATTTTTCCACATGTGCAGAATAGAGAGCTTGATTTTCGGTGAAAAACCTATGTTTAATAAAACTAAAAAAGAAAATACATAATAAAGCCAAAACATATTAAAATTATATTCATTGGATAGATTGTTCCAAGGACTACTGTCATCTAGTTGGGTTTGTGAAGTCTCCTCTATTTTCATCCTCAACCTGAGCTTCGAAGCGCAAAATTTTGGAATTTTTTACCACCTAAGGGGGAGGAGGGAAATGGGGGGTTTGAGTGAACCCCTAGGGGTTTGCTCGAACTATGGTTCATTCGAACTCCCTTTCAAAAAGGGTTTCCTTTGATTTTTTTGCGGGAATGGTGGGAAGTTAATTGAATGGGTTTGCTCGAAACCTAGTTCATTCAAACCCTCTTTAGGTTAGTTCGAACCCCAAAAAGGAAATTATTTGGCATGGGGTCATTTTTTTTAACTTTTCCTTCCTCACTCCAATTGTAAACCACTTTTGTGGGTTCACCCCTATTTTTAAAGGGAATCTAATTTAAAATTTCCCTTCCAATCCAAACTGAATAAGGTAGCAATTCACATATGTCAAAACCCAAGAATCTACCATTATTTGTTAGAAATTTAATTACCCATGTGGGCTTATTGAGAAACACCCATCCAATGCTCCCAAAAACTTATCGACTCTTCAAACAGGTCCAAAATAGCCTGCACACACTCAATTCAATCACAAACAATGCCACCTCAACACAAAACTCACTTTTGCTTATCAAACCTCACTTTTCCTCATGGAAAACACCAATTTCACACTAGGGCTTCATGCTCAACACAACTCTCAAACCTTCCCTGCACTCACAAACCCCTCCTACATCTAAATCTAATGAATTATACCCATTCCATCAAGAAACAATATTGACAAAATTGAAATGGGTTTAAAACATGTTTAAAACTTACAAACCCTCAAGAACCTTGTTTTTAGACCTGGTCTGAGAAATCTATCAATTAAATGCACAAAATTTGATAAGAAGCATTCAAAATGGATCCAAATGAAAGTTAAAAAAATTTAATATACTGTCCCAAAACAATTTGAATCAAGAAGGTACTATACGAGCCATACAGTTGCTGCCAATTTTAGGAAATACAAAAAATGGAGTAAAACAAAAAATTTATTAATGCTTTAATCAACAAATACTTCAACCCCTTCACAACGAGTTCCTCACACCTTTTGAAAATGTTTCCCTCTAAAACTAAACTATTTTAACTTCTTAAAATACCCTTTCAAATATCATGACTTTTGGTCTTCTTAATTTGTCCTTTTACAATATTTTCAAAATTGCAATTTTGTACATTTTGCAACTTTTCAACGTTTTCCACATTTTGAAGGCCAAACCACCTAGACACCTAAATATGACTTAATAATGAATAATTACATTATAAAATGGTCTCAAGACCTTATTTCATGCATATTTACCAAAATCCTAAAGCCTAGACAACAACTTTATGAATTGACAACTTTTATCCATTAGTGCACCAGTTTATATGAAAAAACTTTGTTTTTATTTTCAAACGTCGATGAAATTTTTGAATTGACCATATTTTTGGCCACTAAGGTTATAGAGTCATGGTCATGCGTTTCAACCCTAGTGACCACTAGCCAACTCTACCTAGAGGGGCTTAGCAGCCTAGGGTGGCACGACTTGTGGCCTGTCCCCCCCCCACCGCTCTAGACATAGCGGCGCCACCACTATTGGTGGTGGTGAATCATTGTTTTTTGGTGAATCATTTTTTTAAAAACATTTTCATCTACAAGTGGTCATATGAATGACTAGGTGATAGAAATCTCAACCCCCAAGGGCCAAATTTTGATCCCTAGAGGACCAAATAGGCCATTCTTTTCAAACTTTCATAACTTGCAATCCAAGAGGCAAAACAAAATTGAAACGAGATATTGTTGGAAAGTTGCTTCACCAATTTTGTAGTGGTGTAGGTTATTTTTCATATTTTTTTTGCTTTCAAGAGTTTATTACTAGTTGAAGTTAAATCGTCATTTTTAGCTCTTAAGCTCATATTTTTTCCATGATCTCTAATTTTTGTGATTCTTGTGGTGTTGGAAAGGTATTGAGGAGCTCTACATTACCATCCATGCACTTTTTATATCTATTGCAGGTATATCATAATGTCAAATTTTCCTCGATGGGTGTCTTGGAAATTAGTTGGATATTTTGATAATTGGGAGGGTACAATTTTGATATTTGTACTTCATTTCAGTATTAGAACGATGTTCTATATCATGTTGCTTCATTCCGATTCCAGTGTTGCACCATATCGAGAATATTCCAGTGTTCCTTGGCATCAAGTCTATTGTTGCTTTGTCATGATTCCAACTTAAGTCTTTGAGTGACTCTAATATGGTTTCTAGAATCAAAATTATCTTTCATTTTCTTGCCTAATTAAGGACTACAATGTTACTCCACTAGTGTGCTTCTAGTGATTCTCTGTATAGGTTATTTCATTGAGGAGGGGTTGAATGGTCTCTTCTTTGTCTCTCTTATGGGGGGTCTTTTTCTTCGAATGGTGTTTTTTTCTTCTTCTCATGCATCATTGAGATCATTTTGTTTTTTATCTTTATTTTAGGGAGAAGTTTCATCCCACTGGTTTTATCCTTTTCTCTGTTTGTGAGAGATTACATTTGTATTTGTACATGAGTACCTAACATCGCCTCATAGTTGGGACCCATCTTTGTGTCATTTGCATAAGTACTCCCTAAGTTGTACTAGATGAGCCTAATTAGTAACTAGTTTTCTCTTTCTTAGTTCATATCTTTTAGACAAGTTTTAAGGGTGAACCACCAAAAACATATACTAACAAGGAAAAGAGGATTCCCTTAGTAGGCTCCTAGGGTTCTTTTACCCTAGGAGCACTTAGTTTGTAATAACACTCTTTCCTCTAGGTTGATATGTTTTGGGTGATTCATTCAAAGGGAGGGATGAGGATTTGATGATGGTTGTGAATGTGTGTGAATTGGTGTGGCTAAGTGCTAAAAGTAAAGTGATGCTACTCTAAATGTATGCAAATGTAAATGAACAAAGACTAAGCTAATGTAAATTAACCAACTATATGCCCTAAATGTGTATTTTTTGGAAAATAACAGAGTAGGGTAGAAGGTGTGTACCTAGAAAAGTGATTTTGTAGATGAATGCTCCTGGAAGCTTATGGAAAATGCCTGATCTGAGCAAAAGGACACTTACGCCAACTGGGGCAACCTAGTCTTCCAACCTGGGAATTTTGCTAGAATAGGTTTCTATGAAATGGGTGCCCAAAAATATGAAAATCCTCGAGAAACAAGATCAGAGGGACTAGGTCGCCATTATGGGAAACCTAGTCCTCTTCTGGGTTTTTGAGGACCTGAAAGTGGAGGTTGGAGCTCTTAATATGCACTCTGGTTCCCAACAGGTGTCTTCTTTAGACTCTGCTGAAAATGGACAGGGAGAGGTCTCCAAGATGGAACTAGGGCCTTGTGGACTTGAATGAAGTTGATGGGCTGAGAACACCTTCCAAGCACCTAAAAATTGTATACAAAAACACAAGCAAAGAAGGAGACAATGATTATGGTTAGAGAATAGGGATTTTCCTTAGTCAAACCCCTTTTGATAATCAAATCTAAATGAAATGTAATGAAAGGAATGGAAGATTGAATGATAAAGAAAATACAAACTCTTACCAAATCCTTTGTTGAAGATTCTTGCAACATGCATGAATCAGCTTCAGTGGAGATGACCTAAAAACCCTAATGCTTGTTTGCTTGCTTTGGAATACTTGAATGCTAGAGTGCTTGTCAAGAGGAGTGGGAGTAAAAAAAATGAGAGCTAGGAGGAGAAAAATGAGGATGAAAACCCTTATTTGTACATGCAAAACCCTAATTTTCCCAAAATTGACTTATGATAGGTCGACATTAGGGTTTTGGAGGCAAATTCCTACAAGTTTCATGTTTTCATTTTGATTTTATGCCTAAATGGACTAGGTCACCCAAAGTGGCGACCTAGTCCACTTGGAAAAATCTAAGTGATGGTTGGAAATTTAATGATGATTAATAATGTTTATTATCTTTTCCTCCCAAAACACACTTTACAACACTATGTCATAAGGTTTAGGAAGGTGTAAGAAGATGTTACTTAAGTGAATTATGTTGAAAGGGTCTTAGAAAAGCGAGGAAGTGTGTTACAACCCTTCACAACACCTTAGTAAAACGATGTTAGATTAGTGTTGAGTTGCAAGCTTACAAGGTTGAATTAAGGTAATCAAGGCCAAAATCCACTAAAAAAGGCCGAAATGAGTGAAAAAGTGCCAAGGTATACACTTTTTGGTGACACAAAGGGTAAAAGCAAGAAGTTGGGTCCACGAAGAGGGGAAGTTTTGGCCAAAATAAAATCTTGCAAAAAATACGTACACGTTATTAAAAAATGTGTATGTGTTATGCTTCGGGTACCCAAACCTAAAAAATGTGTATGTGTTATATAACGCGTACGTGTTTTATAACACACATGAGTCATTTATTTAAAAAATTAAATGCCTTTTAGAAATGCATACAAATTTTAAAATGTGTATGTGCTTCTAAAAAGTATTTATTTTTTTAAATAATCAAGAAAATAAAGAATGTGTATGCACTTTTTTAATGTGTATGTATTTTTGTAACGTGTACATGTTTTTATAATTTTGAATCCCCAACCCACATGCTGCCTCAATTTTAGGCTCGGGAAAGGCTTGGCAACCCGACCCTTAACCTTTGACCTACAACTAAAAAACTAAGGCAGGTTCATGAGAAATGTTCATCTTTGGCAATATGGCTGATAGACCTTTTTTCTGAATCAATTGATGAAATTAAAACCCATTAGAGAAAACAATGTATAGTTTCTAAATATATAATTTCTTTTAAGATTGGAGTATATTTTTTATTTTTTAATTAAATTATAAGAAAACTAGTCCATAAACTTGAAATATTAGACTTTTCTTTGGTTGATTTTATTGTAAAAAAATTATATGGCATCAATATTCAAACAATGCTCTACACAATGAAAAAAATATTAAAAAAATATTTAGTTTAAGTCTAATTATGCTGTCTATACATGTTGATTTTTAAAAACAACAATTAAGGCCAATAAAAATTCAATAAAAAATATATTAAAAAAAAATTACAAAAAATATCCTCATCAATCTTCATGTTGTTAGCTATCTTTTCCTAAAACTAATTAGCAAAATACTTTTATTTGGATCAAAAAGTGGTGTCTGTACACATGCATGGTATGGTAAAAAAAATCTTTTAAAAAGTGGTTTTTATACATCCCTATCATCTGGGTATTAGAATAAATTACATATTTGGAAACTAGATTTAAAATTTAAAATTTCATATTAATGACTTTTTTTAATATTCATTATGGAAGTACCTTAAATTTTAAGTCCAAGTGTGACAAATTTTAAAAAAATAGCAAAAACACTTCCACTTTTTGAGCTTTTTGTGGACCCAACGTCTTGCATTAGCTCTAAAGCTACTTATTTCATATACATTCCTAAACTTATGTACATTTTATATTTTTTATGCCATCCAAACCAAACTTTGGTGAGTGGAAATATGATTATGATATGATGATGTTTGCATCTAGATGAATGTGTGAAAGCGTATGAAATTCAATATCAATTTGTGTTCAATTTATGATTGTTGATGGTATGTATGCTTTAGATGAAACTAACTCCATGTAGCCAGAAGAATTGCAACCCGTAGCAACTGGAGAGGTCAACCCACGATCAAAGGATTCCAGGTTGATTACATGGGAGATTCCAAGAATGCTGGAAACATGACAGTTGTAGAAATGATGGAAGCAATCATTGGAGTGGTCGATTGTGAGTCATTAGATCATTCAATAAGATGATGCAGGAAATAAGTTTGTAGTAATCAAGAAAATGACGTGATTGTTTACACAAAGCACATCTTTGTCATGTTGTTAAAGTAGAATTGCAAAACTATTTGTCTTTTATCTTTTTTAGTTTGAACCATATGGGAATATGGATGCTTTATAGCTTAGGTCATAGAACACCACTTTTCCCCAACAATGATTCATTCAAGGAGGAAGGATGCCCTAGTATCCCAAATTGGATTGACTATCAACACAAAGGTGAACCAATTCTCAAAAAGGAAGACCTAGGGGGTTTCTTTAGGCTTTGAAGGGTTCACCACCAAGAAAAAGCTTAGAAAAGATAACTTAGCATTCAACTCACAAAACTTAGTAATGCGAGCCAAATAATGAATGCAAATAACAAAATTAAGTAACAACAAGTGAGGATGTATGTACCTAGGAAGTCTAGAAATGTGATGAAGATTTTGGAAATAAAAAAATGTTATCAAAATATGCTAGGGAGTAGTAAGCCGCCCTTACAGTTGTCTTAGTCCTGATGCTATTTTTCGGGGTAGATGTAGAATATTTGACTGTCAAAATAGAATATGAAAGAATCTCTGAAAAATACCCTTGGGAGGACTAAGACACACTTACTACTGACTTAGTCTTGATCTAAATTTCTGAAAACTCTGAATGTGATCCTAAGGCTCAATGTCTACACTTCCTTCTTCTCAGATCCTAGGTCCTAAAACCTCTAGATCTAGCATGTAGGTGAATTTTTGTGAAGATGACAACTTTACAATGCAACTTTGCACTTCAAATGATCATCAACCTAAATCTGCAAATATAAACACACAAGAGAGGAAAAACTTGTTGATTGTTAGCAAAAGGGGGTTTGCCTTGGTCAAACCCCTTGTTGGTAATTAAACCTTGAAATGAAATGAAATAATGGAGGGAAATGATGAATGAACAAAGTGCTATGTTGCAACTCACCAAACCCTTGTTATGAAATCTGCAAAATTATGTGAAGTGGCTATCTTGAATCTAGATTTTGAATCAAATGAATGGTTGATAGATCTTGACTTGAATTGTTTGCTCGAATCAAGACTCTACATCACAAATGTTAGCTCAAAAACACACATGATGCAATAATATTTTTGACATGATGCTTGAATAATGATGATGGCTCCAAATGCTTGATGAATTTCTCTTGAATGCTCTTGTGAACTCAATTATACTATTAGGAATGCTCTCACAAAAGTCTTCGATGATCTCATGAATGCTTAGGATGAAAATGACTAAAAGAACCTTATATTTATACTTATTCATGCTTAATATATTGAAATTACACCATAACAAGTCGACATATGAATTCATTAATTAAACGAGGCAAAATCCTATCAAGATTTGAAATTAAATCCCAAAAATAACTTGAGGAGGACTAAGATACCCCAGGTGGCGTCTTAGTCCTGAGGCTTGAAACTCAGGGCACAAACTCCAGAAAGGGGCCTATTTAAGGTTCTTTCAAAAGGAGGGTCCCAAGACCTTTGGGGGACAAAGACACCCTAGGTGGCATCTTAGTCCTGGCCCAAAAATTAGGGACACACAACCAGAATTAAATTATCATTTATCCTTTGATGTTTGTCGGGATGAACCATAAAAAAAGATATAATTTATTAGCCTTGTGGATGCAAAATAAGACCGATTAAGACATAAATAGGGATAAATAAAACAAGGCAGGCCCAAAAAAGTGTGAAAATGCAAGGGTATGCATTTTCCTACACTAAATTTAGCCCCCACTTTTGTGAGAGGATGAACTTGCTTCAAACTCACACTAAAGTAGTCAACCACACAATCAAGAAGGGTTCAAATGTATAAATGTTAGTAAGATAGGATGACAATAACCAAGAGGATGGCCAAGCCCCCAAGATCAAGATCCTATGACAAAACAACATAGGCACAAAGGAACACACTTGTGGATGATATATGAAGCCATAACCAAATGGGTAAGTGCAATATGTTGAGTCCACATTCAAGGGAAGTGTAACTTTTCATCTCTAAAATAGGTACCCATTTTAAAGTGGGTACTCGTTCCAAAAGATTTTTAACTCATAATACATATTTTTTATTTGGATTTAGGCTTAGAAAAGGCATGGTAACTTAATAGTTAGCCTTAGACTCGCAAGTACAAGGTCATGGAAATTTTAAGAGAAAAAACTAACTTTGGCAATATAGTTGATGAAGTTTTTTCCAAAATTGTTTTTTGAAATTAAAACCCATTATAGATGACAGTGTCTAGATTTCAAATATATAATTTTTTTTATGATTGGATTTTTTTTTAATTTTCTAATTAATTTATGAGGTAACTGGTCCATAAACTTGAAATGTCAGGTTTTCATATTTTTTAATATCTTTAAATTTGTTAATTTTATTGTTAAAAAAATTATATGACATCAATCTATAAACAATTATTTACACAATGTAAAAAATAAAATTTTAAAAATGATAAATTTAGGTCAAGTTATGGTATCTATCCACAAGGGTTTTAAAAACAAACAATTATTGCCAATAAAAAATTAATAAATAAAAAAATATCCCCATCAATCTTCATTCTAATACACATCTTTCTACAAAAGGAATTAGAAAAATGTTTTTATTTAGGTCAAATTATGGTGTCCATACACATGTGCATGGTATGGTCTTTAAAAAGTGACTTTTAAAAAGTGGTTTTTATACATGAGTATTAAAAATCATTTTGTGTCATTTGGGTATTATAATATTTTTAAGAGAGCTCAAAACTATCATCATTCCCCAAATACTCATAGAATTGGAAGAATGACACAAAGAGAGCAAAAACAAAGGAAAAAAAGTCTTTCGGGTCAACATGGAAGAGACCTAAATGTCTCGACGCCTTGCGTCATCCCCAAAAGGAAAACACAAGACAAATAAAAAAGATAAAGAAAAAGCTTTTGGGTCAACATGGAAGAGAAATGAACGTCTCAATGTCTTGTGTCATCCCCAAAAGAAAAAACAAGACAAATGAAAAAAGAAAAAAAAAATTATGACATAGGAAAGAATGAAGGTACAAATAGAGGGATGTCACAAAGAGAGATAAAGACACATCAAACAACATAGGGGATCACAATACAAACATGCAATCACACAAAAGAAAATGAAAAAGACTAGTAAGGTAAATGCAAGTCAACTTAAAGTATGTCGTCTGCATCCCAATCATGTTCATTATATATCAAAGGTGGAAAACTAGCCAAAGGGACAATAACAAGTTCCAAACTAGAACTGTCACTAGGTTCAACACTCTTCTTAGGAGAATTGTCGTTTAAGCTCATAGAAGAGGAAAATAATGTGTTCAATTCATTATACACCTCCTCGTCAATTTTAGCAACCTTGTCATCATCATCTAAGTTAATTACAATAGGAGGTTGAATGATAATGTCTAAGGAACAATTTAACTCTTGTTGTGGTTGTTGTATTGGATTGTTTTGTTGCGAGGTGGAGGTAGAGTCATCATGCATTTCTTTAGTCGATTTTGGATCTTGATTTTCTTGATTCAGATCTGAAAACCTGAAGAAGTAGATTGAGTAGACTAAGGAGAGAAAATTTAGGTCTTGAAATTCCAAAAAAGCCTAACTGGATTGATTCACCACTTTTGGCGAATGAGTCCTAATTTCAGTCAAAAATTAGATTTTTACGGATTCAGATACCCATTTGGCAGATCATGTTCCCGCATAGAAACCAAAATTTTGGATTGATTCTCCTAGGTTGGCAAATGAGTCCCATTCAGCATTAAGATCAAATTTTCCACTATTTTAGAGCTTCATTTAGCGATCTTTAGATTCCTAGGTGCACACATTATATTCTGTAGTTTTATGTGTTGTTTCATTTGCATTTCTAGGTCATTTAGTTCAAGTTTGCATCATATTAGGAATTTACATTTCATCTTGCATTTCATTTTCTTCTCCAAGTCTAAACTTGGTGGTGAACACCTTATTAGTTTGCAATCATCCCCTAGGACAACCCTATTGCAAGATCTCTTTCTCCTTTGCATTGAGATCTCTAGGGTTATCCTTGAATGTTGGTAGGTGGAAAGTGGGTATGCTCTATGTCCTAATTTATATGATAGCATCTAAACTCAATTCTCAATATCAAAATTTATCATACCCACTTTCCACCTACTACATTCAAGGACAACCCTAGAGATCTCAATGCAAAGGAGAAAGAGATCTTGAAATAGGATTGTCCTAGGGGCTGATTGCAAAAAAATAAGGGGTTCACCGCCAAGCTTAGACTTGGACAAGACAATGACATGCAAGATGAAATGAAAAACCCTAATATGATGAAAACTTGAACTAAATGACCTAGAAATGCAAATGGAACAACACAAAAAACTGTCAAATAGAATGTGTGCACCTGAGAATTTGAAGATGGTTGAATGGAGCTCTGAAATACTAGAAAATCTAATATTAATGCCGAGTGGGACACATTCACCAAGTTGGGTGAATCAGTCCAAAATTTGGGTTTCTGTGAAGGAACATGAATCTGCCAAATGGGTATTTGAATATACCAAAATTTGAATTTTGACTGAAACTAAGACTTATTCGCTAGAAGTGGAAAATTAGTCTAGTTAGGGTTTTATGGAACTTCAAAACTTGAATCTACTCTCCTCAATCTACTCAATCTGCTTCTTTAGGTTTTTAGATCTGAATCTCTGAAAAACAACCTATAGTTGTTCTCCAATATTCTCCAATGCTTGATGACAACTTTGACTACTTTGAATAACTTGATAACTTTTCTTGAATCTTTTTCCTTAGGAAATCTGCAACCTAGACCTACAAATCACACTCAAAGGAGAGGGGAAAATGTTGTTGGACTAGTGGATAGGGTTTTTCCTTGGTCAAACCCCTTTTTGGTAATTAAACCTTGAAACGAGTACCTTGTATTTATACTCAATTATGCAAGAATTCTTAAAATTACAACACTACAAGTCAACATCAGATCTAGGAGGATAAAATCCAGCCAAAACTTTGAATTAATTTTGATTTGAGCCACACGGGACTCATTCGCCCAAGGTGATGAATGAGTTCCACTAGGAATAATGTATGGGACCAGAATTAAAAATGCTTAGAAATGTGTGAAACCAGGTTCAAGACACAAAAATATAGGCGAGACTCATTCGCCCAAGGTGGTGAATATGTCCCAAATCACTAAATTTGGGGCCATTCAACCTAAAACACTTGAATTATGATTGATGTTGATTTGTGATATATTAAATGAGGCTTGTGGATGCAATTTAAGGCCAATTAAAGTATAAGGAAGCCCAATTATTAATGACATCCCTAGAAAAATGTGAAAGTGTGTTACAACACTTTACAACACTTTTTAAAACAGGTTTATTAGGTGTAGTTAATTAATAAAACCTTAGAAAGGTGTGAAAATGTGTTACAACATTCTAAATCACTTTAGCAAGGTACCATTCATGTTCATTAGTTCATGAGGGCCCAAGACCTAATGTGAATGTGTCAAACACATTACAACACTAAATCAAGGCACCATTAGGCCTAGTTCACAAGGAGGGCCCAAACAAGCAAGGGAAAAGTAGAAGGGATACTTTTTCCATTGCCACAACCCTCTCAAGAGACTTGCTCAAGCCTCAAGTTCAAAATCTTTGTGGGAGAGCTCTGATATGCAAGTTCTAGAAACTTTTCCCTGAAATAGATATCTTAAGAACTGTGATTCTTGATGAATGGGAAGGGGCTAATAAGGTTTTTTTTATCTAGAGCAAAGGTTGTGGTTTTTTGTGGTGATTTTTGATTCAAAACCTCAAAGGGATGTGATATATAAAGATAAATCATGGATTCTTGATGGGTTAGGTTCATTCATTCAAACCTCAGTTGTGAGATTCCTTCCTTTTTGGATTCAACTATAGTCCCTCCCTTTGGAATATAGAGTGAAAGAAATAGTTCAAGCTCTACCCAATCATATGTGTATCTTCCTCAGATATGATTCTATTTTCTTTAAGAATCTTGCAAGACCAGTGAGGGTTTGTGTACTTTTGGATGTCACCAAGAATTTCCCTAAATAAATTTATATCAAATCCAAATATAGGACATGGATCCAACAACTTTTTATTGAAACACATGGAAATGTGTGCTCAGAATGCCATAGCTTGTAGAACACTCTATGAATTCTTGTTAGGAGAGTAAGGATGATAGGGAGCAAGATCAAATACCACCCTCTCAAGTGCCTAACAAGATGTCATCTTCTCTCAACAATAAGTTGAATAACACTTTAGGGGGAAAAATAAAGGATACTACAATTAGCCTTGTGAAGGATAAAGGGGTTATCTCAATTTCCTTACCCAAATCTTGGTTGGGATGTGTGAAGCAATGCTCAAATTTTTGATGTAAATCCTACACACTTGCATCAAAATTTTCTGTCAAACCACTATTGTTCTCAACTAAAAATTTAGGTTTGTTGTCAAAAAGCAAAGGCCTTAAGCCTACGTTTATCCTCAATAATGAGAATGGGGCTATGCAAGTGTCACCTTGTGAGCTGAGGATCGAGTCAAAGGATTTTAGGCCTTTTTAAAAGGTTTTTGGCCATATCTACTCACTTCATCTATATAACTTTGCTACCCCTTCTATCTCTATACAACAATTGGAAGGGATTGTTAAGTCCTTAATGTTTGATGAAGGATCATTTATCAAATTAAGGATTTTTCTTTAGTAGATGAGCTCAAATTAGAAGAGACTCAAGAAGATTGAAAAGTACAGTAGGACCCTAATATACTGGATCTCTTAAGCTTCAAAAAGTTGATAGAGGAAGGAAATTTGCAAGACTTAGTAGATAGAATACTTGTTAAAGAGGGCTCTATATTGATTGATGAAATCTCTGAGGAAGTAGATAGGGAGGAGGAAGCTATGGATTTCCATCAAACACCTTGTAATCAGCCTAAAGAGATTCCTAGAAAGGCTGAGGATATCTTAGAAGAGGCATGCAAAGAGGTGCAAACATGTTGACTATTCTCATACCTTATCTATCTCTCAAACACCTAATAGTCAAATTGCAGTAAAAAAGTCACTTGGGAAGAGGGACAGAAAGTCATGCATGACTAAATTAAAGGAAGAGATAGAGGCAAGGATGCAAAAAATGTTAGCTAAGAATGTTATAGTTACAACAAACAAGCATCTGAGGAGAGTGTGTTGCTCTCCTTGAACGCAATGAGGATATTATCATGGAATGTCAAGGGTATTAATGTTCCTAACAAAAGAGCTTAGATCAAGCATCAAATAGATGCTTGTGGATTGGATCTAATAGCTCTATAGGAAACTAAAATTTCTAATGTCCTCTATAGTTCTTCAATCCTTAAATGGTCCAAATGAAAGTCAAGTAACTCATCGGCACAAGGGGCATCTAGGGGGGCTAGTCACCCTTTTGAATGCTAAAATAGTGACAGTTGAATCAATTAAAAATGATAGAATTTGGCAACTTGTGAAGGTATTGAATTTTAATTTAAGGTTTTGGTTGATAAATGTTTATGGTCCAATGCCAACAACTAATAAAAAAAATTTGTGGGATACTCTAACACATACTTTGGATAACATAGGGGAGAAAAATGTACTATTATTTGGAGATTTCAATGCTATTACATCGCTACAAGAGAAGAAAGGGGGATTTCAGATCCTTTATTCAAGATGATTCTTTAATGAATATATTACCCGAGGAAGGGAAGTACACATGAACAAATCTTAGGAAGGATTTTCTACAAATTGTGGAATGCTTGGATAGGTTTCTAGTTACCCCACATTGGTTTACACAAAAATCTAATTTAGCTTTAGAGATTCCACCTCTTATAGGATCTAACCATTTTGTAATATCCTTGGATATAACATCTGTTGCCTCTCCCTTAAAATGTAAGACTTCATTCAAATTTGAGAAGACGTGGTTTAGGCATCCACATTTTTTGCCCCTTCTTTGTTACTGCTGGTCAAGTGCTCTATATGTCAAGGGATCTGAAATGTTTCAATTATGCAAAAAATTGATGTATGTTAAGCAACAAATTATCCACTGGAATATTCATTTTCTTAAGAATACTTTTGAGTAGAAAGAGAAAATATTTCAATAGTTAGTAGAAGTAAATGAGAAAATTATATTACATGGTTTGGATGCACCAACCTTTGAGCAAAAAAAAAAAAACTATAGTCAGAATGGGTAGAGTTAATTAAGACCTAGAAGAAATATATTAGAGGCAAAAGTCTAGGGAGTTATGGCTAAAAAAAGGGGATCGTAACACAAAGTTCTTTCATATCTCAGCCCAGATTAAGAGGTCCGTGAACTCAATTTTTTTCAATCAAAGATAGTGCTACAGGGTCCATTCTTTTTAAGGAAGAATAAATTAGAAATGAAGGAGTAAAGTTCTTCTCAAATCTCTTATTTGCTCCAGTAAATAAGTCACCTACAATAAATAAGGATGGTGAAGAACTTTTAGAAGCTGTACCATAACTTATTCAAAAAGAAGATAATGACTCCTTGTTGAATACATTCACTTTAGAGGAGGTAAAGTCAGTAGTATTTTCATTATCACCAGATAAGGCCCCAAGGTCGGATGGATTTACAGCCTTATTTTTCAAAAATGTTGGGACTTCGTGGGTTTTGATCTGTTAATGGCAATGGAAGAATCAAGAGGAACAAGGTCTATGATAAAGCAGTTTAATGTCACTCACATAAAAATTATTCCCAAGGTAAAGGATCCCAAGTATTTTGCTAATTATAGGCCTATATCATTGTGTAACACAATATATAAGATTTTCACCAAATCCATTTATCTTAGGCTTAATCCATTCATAAAAAGAGTCATATCTCATGAATAAGGGGGCTTTGTACCTGGTCAGGAGACTGCAAAAGGGTTTTTGGTGGCACATGAGGTACTTCATTCTATCAAATCTTGTAATCTATCATCATTCATCATCAAATTGAACATGATGAAAGCATATGATAAGGTGGATTAGGCCTTCCTAATGCAAGTTTTACAAAAGATTGGCTTTACTAGAAAATGGTGTAAATGGATCGTCTCTTCCTTGTTCGGGGCTAAATTCTCAATTATAATAAATGGCTCTCCAACAAGTTTATCTTCCTCAACACAAGGGGTTCGGAAAGGTGACCCCCTGTCACCTTTCTTATTTATCATAATGGTAGAAGCGCTTAGTAGAACAATTCAAAAAGTGCACAACCAAGGGCTATGGCAATGTATTGAAATTTTGAACACCAATAACTTAGTTACTCATTCTTTGTTTATTGATGATACTCTCATATTTTGTACATCTTCAATCGGCAAAGCAAACTAGGTAAAACAAATCCTTGATAAGTACTAATCTGCATCTGGTGAAAAAATAAATGCTTCCAAATCCAAGATATATGTTTTTAATACAAGAAAGGCTATTGCAAGGAAATTTTTGACAACTCTAGGCTTCCAACTATTGAACTTCCATGCACATATTTGGGTATTCCATTTTTCATGGGTGCAAATAAAATCTCATTTTGGGGTAAATTTGTTGAAAGAATAAGAGGACAAAATTTTATCTTGGAAAGCTAGATGGCTTTCCCTTTCAGACATAATTCTATTGGTCAAGTTTGTCTTAGCTACTATCCCAAATTATTATCTAGCTGTCCTAAATGCACCAAAGGTGGTTATCCAATAGATTGAAAAACTCATTAGAAGCTTTCTATCGAAGGGTAACTTAGATTCATGAATACCCTTAATCTCACCGAATAACATGTGTTCAGACAAAAATTTAGGTGGGGAAAGTGTGCACAATATTTTTGCAAGAAATTTGGATTTGGTGGAAAAGCTAGTTTGGAAAATATACATACATCCAACATCAAAATGGGCAAGGATATTGCAAGCCAAATATTTGGATAATGATAATCCATCAAGAATCTTTATAACTTATAATCCTTCGAATGGATCAATTATGTGGAATTTCATCATAATATGTAGGGAAGTTATTAGAAGGTGAGGAGATCCAGTTTTGGAAAGATTCTTGGAATGGACACCCTCCCCTAAACAATATTCAAGAGTTGGAGCCAGTAGAGGAAATCTTATCACAAAGGTATGGTACTAAATTGAAGGAATATACTCTTTTTGCAAATGGTGTTATAGGTAATATAGTTTGGAGATATTTTTCAAGCATGGGTATCAACACAAAGGTGTGTCACACTTTCGGCCAACTTATCAACACATGTGAATTTAAGTATTTTTAAGTAGAAATATATTTTGGTCAAACATATGATCTTGTAAGGTTCATTCTAGCTAAGTTATATATTTATACAACTTTTCTAACTAAAATTATTGGCTAAATGCATATTTAGCACCACTTTGAGTCTAATTTACCAAAAAAAAAAATTATTTGAAAAACTTGATGTTTCAACAACTTTTACTTGTGTAAAAAATAGTTTTTAAAAATATAAAAATACCCTTTTGTAGATCCATAAGTTTAGTTATCAAAAATGTATATATTTTAATAGTTTAATTATTTTTTATATTTTTCTTTTTATTTTTACTAAATGTAGGTTATTAGCATGAAATTTTAGGTTGATTACTATGTCAAGAAAAAATAGTAAAACTTATGAAAAAAATATGATGCCCTAGATAACAAAATCTATTAACTTTAAGAAACCCCCCCCCCCCGACGAAGGTGTAAAAACTTTGTGAATCTTTCCTTTTATTTGAAAAAAAATATTAATTTTTTTAGCGAATCTATGCACATTATTAGAAAAGTTTGTAAAATCCTGACGAATCTTAATGAATAATTGGTAAAAAATAATAATCACAGTGGTGAATCCTAGTGAATATTCACTAAAAAGATTAATTACAATGGCAAATCTCTCCTTTAAAAATTTGCATAGTTGGTCGGCACAGTTCCCCCATATTTTTTTCTTTTTTGTAATATTGAAGTAGGGGCTTGGGGGCGACAACACCGATGGGGTCAAGGGGGAGCGCCCCTTGTGGAGGTCAAGGGGGAAAAGCCCCCTTGTGGGGTTTGAGGGGGAAACTCCCCCTCGTGGGGTCTGGGGAGCAGCAGAGTGATACAAGCGAGGTAGAGCGGCATAGCTCCTCACCACCAAGCATAAATTCACTATCAAAAGTGCATTGGAGAACACACAGATTAAGTGTTTTTAAAAAATCTCACTTTAAACGTAAGAATAAATGAAAAGTTTAAATATTACCATCGATTAGCAATTTACCTTTTTAATCGGACAGCTGCAGGTTGATTCCGCGACCTAATACGCACATGCCTTTTAAAAGGCTTGTTGAGGCCCGAAATTTGTTTTGGGCCACACGATTAGATTTAATTGTGTGGCCCAAAACAAATTTTGGGCCTCAACAAGCCTTTTAAAAGGAATGTACGTATTAGGCCGCGGAATCAACTTGCAGTCGTCCGATTAAAAAGTTAAGCAATGATTTGATGACAATAAATAAAAACCCTATTCAAGGCTAAAATATCCATAAAATTAAATGGTCATTTATTATTGTGGTGAGATTTCCCCAAAATCAATGGTAGGAATATAGTATTACTGGCGAATATAATCACCATTTGTGATTATAGTATAAATTGCTGGCGAATTAGTTCCAATGATGTATTGTTTAGAATATAATTTACATAGGCGAATTAATCGAGACAATTTTTTTTTTTTTGTAAAAACCTGGTGATTCAGCATCGTTTTTAGCTTGTACTATTCGCCATTTTTGGAGGTCCTGATTTCAATTATTCGCCAATTGGTGAAAATTTGCCACTAAAGTTTTCCCTCGTACAATTTTTTTTCTATTTTAGATAAATAATTAATATGAAAGTTGATGTTTAGTTGAAACAACTAATTTTTAATACACACACATTTTAATATTTATTTAAAAATATGTATTTATCAAAATTGGAAAAAAATATCAATGCCCTAAAGTTTCAAGTTATAAATGCACACAAAACAATTGAATGAAAAAAAAAAAAATTACTATATAAAGATTGATGTCCCATGTAACTTCATTTTTTCAGCAAGTAAATTATAGTGTTAATTTATAAAAAACTATATTCAAAATAATTTTTTAATTTTTTCAAAAAATACAAACATAAAATATACTAAAAAGGAAATATTTTATTGGTTTACATCATTTTAAAATTCAAAACATATATATCACTTTTTAGTGATTCAAGTTTAAAAGTTGGATTAGATTTGGTCATTTCCTTTATAAAAGTATGACACAACTTTGTACTTTTACCCACATGTTGATTACTTCTAATAAAAAAATAATGTTGTAAAAAATATTAAAGGAAAGGATTGCGTATATTTTAGGTACTCAAGATAGGATCATATGGGCTCCTTCAAAAGATGGAAACTACTGAGTGAAACAAGGCTATAAATCAATAATGTCAAGTGCTAGGTGTAATCAAACCCAATAGGCATATTCATTTTGTTGGAACCCTATGGTATTACCAAATTCTGGTAGCTTTGCCTAGCTAGACCTAAGAAATAAGATCTTAACTAGTGACAATTTAGTCAAATTGGGTTTGTTAAATCCATTCAAATGTAGCTTGTGTGAGGAAACTGTTGAAGATGTTGACCATTTGTTTGTTCACTATCCTTTTGCACAAGAATGTTGGTATTTTATTAAAAGAAAACTAGGGTGCTCTTTCCCATCTCCCAAATATCTTTGGGAATTTTTTTACTAGCTGGCCTATTCTTTGGAAATCAACACTATTTGTCTGTATGTGGAAGGTAACCCCAACCATAGTAGTGAGGACTATTTGGTGGCAAAGAAATAGGCATATGTTCAAGAAGAAAATTTCATCAGGACATCAAGTACAGGTAAATATTGAAAAGTCAGTTTTTGAAGTTACAAATTCCTATACATACAGGGTCACAAAAATGTTAGCTAACTCTTTTCCAATTGGAATGGATACATCTTGAAACACTGGGAATTTATCAAGTTTCCATTCAAAGGTAGCATTCAAGTCCTTCCCTCTCATAAATTAGATAAGGAGTGTCCTATAAAGTGGAAGCCTCCAACAGTTGGTTCTTTCAAACTAAATTTTGATGGTGCATCAAAAGGTAACCTAGGTACTTCTAGGGCAAGATTTTGCATAAGAGATTGTAAGGGTCTATTGCTAGCTACTAAATCAATTCATCTCACAATGGGCACCAATAATGTGGCAAAGGCTCAAGTATCATTATATGGTTTGAAACTGGTATTATCTCTTAGATTACAAAATATTCATATTGAAGCTGATTCTTTAATGGTAATAAATGCATGCAAGGAGAAAACTATTCACAACTGGAAGACCAGATACATCTTACAAAGATTTTGGTCATTGTTAAGGTGTTTTCAAGAGGTTCATATTTCTCACACTTATCGTGAAGGCAAACAAATAGCTGATCATTTGGAAAATATGGGGATTGACAATCAAGAAATTGAAGTTCATATAGGGGAGATCATTGCTAATTTATATCCCAATCTGGTGGCTTTAGTAGCCTTAGAAATCATAAATCAAAATCTATTGTAATAAAGCTCAATCAGTTTTTGTTGAAACACGCTCAATTAACCCAAGATATGAAGCAAGTTTCATATCTTAAAGCATGTGTGCAAGTGCAATGCTCACACAAGTGGAGGTACTCACTTCAATTTGGAAAAAATCCTAGCTATATCCTAAAGGTGGAATGAAGGAATATAGAAAGCTAATGTTATAAAAACCCACCATACACTATATCTATTTTCTATATGAAGGGGTGGATGGATATGGATCAATACAAAACACATAGAAACATAAACTCATAAAATTCCATAAACTTGTATTTCATTCATCATCAATATGAAATAATACAAATTCATAAACTCTTCATCTTCATACTTGATCAGCTCCAACACTCCACCACACACAAATCCATTACATCTGCCTCCTTAAATAGAGGTTATAGAAGAATATAGAAATCTTTGGAAGTTCTTTTTCATGTTTCTTCCTAGACTCTTCTATCAACGACAATCATCTTTCTAGAATCTTCTTGCATCAAATTATCTGGACTCTACACTTAATGAATTAGGTGGTAGAAATCAATTCCAACATTTGTCCCCCTTAATTTCTACCACAAACCAATTGCTTTGAATATACATGCCATGATCTAGTCTAGATGGGTCCCGAACTGAAGCCTTGTCAGGTACCCATTTACAATCACTAATTGTGTCAATGAAACATTATTCTTTGCAAATTTTTTTCCTTTGTCTCTAATGAAGTCTTTGAACTTCCTCAAATATCTCTTCTTCCATAGCTTCAAAGAACTCTCAATTCTAACGTCATTCTCTTGTTTTATTATGAATGTTGCGGCATTCTCTAATTCCTTTGCTCTTAATTTTCCATTGACTGATGTCTTCTTTTATCTTTTGTTGATGTCCATAACCAAGTCTATTGACTTTGAAAATCCTTTTCATTGCTTGCTATCTTCAAACCATCTTCAAATCTGATGATGCCTCTTTCTCATGTCTTCATCCAACTGCTACGACAATTTCTTGAATTTTTGGCTTTCAACTCTTCAAAACAGAGAACTAGAACATCTTGCAAACTCACTTTCTATAGATGTCTTGCTAGGAAAAGATTTTGTTTTACTCAAATCATTTGTTATTCTTCTTGAAAATTCAAACCTTGCTAAATTACTATCATTTCTCACACTTGAATATTTGTACTTAAATTTTTTTTTAATCATACTTGTAATTTTCTGCCAACTCGATCCATAAGCCCATCCACAATCCATTTTCATACAACCCCTCATAGAATCTTTCTTTGATACATTATTCCAACATTTCTTTTCACAATGATTTTTCAAACCACACACACTACAAGGGTGTAAGTCCCAACATCTATCCTTCGTATGACCTTTCCTATTACAATGCAAACATTGCATATTCTTCCTTCCTTGATATGATTTTCTTGTATTTGGAACATCTATATCATTATTTCCTCTACCTATGCCATACTGAAGACCTTTATACCTTTGTGTCATTATTGGTTCAATTCGATCTTTTATTCCTTTTTCATTCTTTCCCAAACCTTCACCTTTATAACCCATCTTTTTCATAATTTTTTGACCAAGATTTTCTTTAGCTTGTGTAGAATCAAAATTATCACAACTAACAAGATCATTAGACTCATGTTTATCACTATCACAAATAGCTTCAGCAAAATCACATTTATCAAATGACAAACACAAATCTTTTGTACTACATGAAACATCACATGTCGATTGCTTTGCCTTCAAACATTCATTTTGTTCATTCAATCTTGATATTTCCTTTTTGTATAAACTATTATCTTCTTCTAATTTCTTTATTTTCTCTTCCAAATCATCATTCTTTTTCTTAACTTCATCAAACATCTTTAAATTCTCTTTTAAATCATCAATCAACTTACCTCTTTGTTCTAATTCATCATTCATTTTCTTATCTAATTGAACATCTTTAAATTTGCCTCTTGAAATCTGTTTACTTCTTTCTCATAATGACCAATTTCTTCATTTTTCTCTTCAATTTCATTTAAAAGTTTACATTTTTCTATTGACCTTTCATTCATAATTGCAAACCATTTTTTTTCTCTCTTCCATTAATTCTTCATTTAAAAAATCTACTTAAAAAACTAAATTTGCATTTTCTTTCAACACTCTTTTACCTTGCTTTCCCATTGCAATAAACAATTAAACTCACCTTTTCATTTCGATTGTGACAGCTCTACATGCCTTTATTCTTCCTTATTTTGCAAAACACTTGTATGAATTATATGCAAGCTTTAGATAACAACTTTCAACATGAAAAGCAATAATCTAATTTCAGCTATCTTCTAACTTTCTCTAGATCCGTGGCTCTCTTTTCTAACAGATTTTATATTTTGTAACTTCTTTTTCCTTTAGATCTGCTAATCAATTTTGTTCAAATTTTCCCCAGTCTTTAAATAGATCTCTTGTATACAACTTCTCCAAATCGTCTCCAACAATCAAACAATAAACCCTAAACATGGATTTGAAAACAAAATCTCCTCCTTTCCAATGGCTACCTTGATTGGCGCTTTACAATTTCAACAAAAGCTTCAATTTGTTTACAATGCAAAGGCTTACCTTATTTTTCCTTGGGGTTGAATGGCAGTTTGCAACGATTTAACAAAGACTTTCAATAGATCTGGCGACTCCGACTCCTCCTTTGGAGCTGGGCTTAACCAACACACTCTAAGCGTTGACCGCTTAAGTGGCTGGTGTGGAACCCAGCCGTAATGCGTCCCTCTTCCCGTTCGTCATTAACCCCGTTTGCTGGATGCATTTTTAAAAATTGGTTCTCCCGCGCATAACTCAAAACACATAGTCAAGTTTTTGGTACATCTGCAGCGTAAAAAGATGTGAATCTGCTCACGAGGTAGTCACAATGTTTCAGTGTATGCAACAAACTGTTCTTCAACCCTGCGCAGTTCCAACCTGTGCTTAAATGGGAGCTTTGGAGCAAATTATACGTAAAAGCAGGAAGGATATAGGGATTTTATCAGTTGGCAATGCTCTGGTAGACATGCATGCAAAACGTAGAAGCAGAGACAAGAAATCTGAACTGTTTGACCGAATGCCTCAAAAATGGGGTCTTATGGAATGCTACGGTTGCAGGATATGCACAAAATGGGTTTGTTGAAAAGGCTTTAGAAACTTTCAAGCAAATGCAATTAGCAGGTGTAAAGCCAGACTCCTGTACCTTTACCACCATCCTCCCTGCCTGTGCCGAAATATATATTAAAAGTGTAATATATATTAATTTCTATGTTATAGAAGTATAAAATATGTTAAATATTTGCTTTTATATTAAATATTTAAATAAACTTTATATATAATGATTTTTTGGAAGTTAGAATATATCAATCATTAAAAAAAGTATGTATCTTTGTGATATTTGAGTGTGATATGTGAATTTTCATGTTAATTATTGATAAATTATTTATAGCTTAGAATAATCATATATACAAAGTTGTATAGACTTCTATACTAGTTAAAATAAATTATTGTATACTTAGATGATAACATGATGGGCATGATTAAGAATTAGAAAGGAAATGGAACATCAAAATAAAGTAAGGAGGGACAATACTTCTATATTTGATATTTTTTGATGATAGGTTCCTTATGGTTGATGTTCTAAGTACTATGAATTTTTCTTTTAAGGACTCAACATTGTCGTTGCTTTCTTATGTTGGTACTTTCATTATATGTTGAGCAGTAAAGTTTGGTGTTGGGATCTCATAAATCAATTATTTATGTGGATGCATGCTTTGAATTATTGATGTGGATTGTTTATGGTTGTGTACATGTACATTAACCCATACTTATTATTGATTACAATTTTATGCATTGATTTGAATGGACTAGGGTCATGCATGACTATGGTGATGCCATCTTGAGTGTTGCATAACCTTTGTAATGAAACATCTATATATGGTATATGTGAATAATCATAAATTATGAATTGAATTTTGATATAAATATAATAAGGCATGATAATGATAGGATGATTTATTATAATGCTTCATAGTATAACTAGGTTTATTGAGTATTATGCTTGTGATGTTGCACATTCCTTAATTTAAATACATGAGAACATGTTGAGATCTTGGCTTGATAGGTCGGTTTCACTATGATTTCTAGGATTAAGGTATGAGTCCAAAAGTTTTTATTCCTTACTTGCATGGGATCTTAGTATATCCTTAGTATTTCATTACTTCTTATTTGTGAAATTTAAATTGGTATTGTTTGGTAAAATTATTTATACCTTTTGATTCAATTCTAGCTGGTTTGTATACAGATATAAATATCTAGTCAAGTTAGTAATATACCTATAAGGTTAAATTGATCTTACCAATTATCTATGTTTGTCAACCATGCCAATTTGATTTCTTGCTTTATGCTTTTGACATAAATTGGATGTATGTTTAGATATTTTGACTTGTTGCAAAGGTGACACATACTTCATGCATGTCTACAAAACCTAGATGGGTGGGTAAATTTTGTGTTAAATTTTATCATTTTTAGATGTCTTGTATGCATGTATTAAAAATCTAGATACATAGTTAAACTTACACAAAGTACTATAAAGAAAATCCTCTATTTTGATTCATTTTTAAAAGTGATCATATCATATTTTTGGCATCAATAACACCATCATGTAAGACACCAAAATTTTATGAGGAAGAAGAGCAAGAAATAAGTGAAGAACTAAAGAAGTTGTTAATTGGTGAAGAAGATGAGATAATGTTTAGCAATTGAATAAAATAAGTCACCAAAAATTTGGAGTTTTCCAAGGAAACTTTGAAGGTGATAGATGAGAGAAATTCTCGAGTTAAGGAAGAAAACAACTTAAAGAAAATTAAAGATAAATCAATTACTAATGATGTGTTGTCAACCAGCACATTCCCTTGGAAGCTAAAGAGATACTATGAGGAGATGAACCTCATGGATTGTGTCACCTCCCATGTTGTCAAAATCAAAAAGAGTTTCTAAAGAGTCAACATAAGTAGTGAATCCTTAATTGGGTTAGAGAAAGCAAGGTCAAGAAGCAATCATGTATGAGATTTGTGATAGGTATTACGAAGTAAGTTATTAGATGTTTAAGTGCCAAGAGATAATCGTAGAGAAAGGACTTTGGTAAGTAAAAAAGGAGTGGAACTAGAAAAAGAAGCCATGATAAAGAGAGAAAGAGATCCAAGAGTATAGAATAAATTAGGAGAAAGAATAATCCCTAACCATACAAAATAAATCAAGAACACCTTTACCTCCTCCAAATATGGAGGCACATATGATTAAGCTCCCTATTTTTGGTAAATACACCAAGGATGCTAGCGAACATCTATTTACCTTAGACTTTCATTGGATTGGGGTTGGCATTAATGATGAGTAGACTTAGTTGTACGATTTTGTGGAGACCCTCAATGATGAGGCACTAATATGGTGCATTAAAGAATGTCCTAAGCATGATAAAACATGAAAAGAATTAAGTGATTTATATTGACAAATTTCCATTCACCTAATGTATGAACAAAATACATAAATAAAATATGGAAGATGACAAAAACTAAGAAGGAATAGGTAAAATATTACATATGAACAATGATTTAAAAGTATGGTTAGAAAGATAGAAGAAACCCTAACATAAAAGAAATGAGTGGTTTATTTTAGGGTTAACACTTCACATTATAGAAAAACTAGATGAGAAGATTTCCTCTTCATATAATGATGCAGTAGAATTGATCAACAGAATATAATCCTAGTAAAAGATATGAGAGAATGATTTAGTAGGAAAAGATAAAATTGATAATTTCAAATTAGAGTGGGAAAACGTAATGTTGAAGTAAGAAATTCCATTGAAAGGTGAGAAGGATAAGACTTCTCCCCTACCTAGAAGAAGTAAATTTTGGTTTAAAAAATATAACAAAGAAGAATGTATCTAAGGAATGAATGTTTGATAATCGAAGGCACCAAGAGGGCTACCATACTAAGAGGGGAACTTGAGAAATCCCTTATAAAGATGGCAAATATATATTGTAAAATATAAATTGGGACAAACATGAAGCAAATAAGTGCCAATATTACTTCATTAGAAGATGAATATGAAACATGGTTCATGGATTGACTAAGGAAGCATTTTTTTGATATGGGTGTAGATAGATCATACAATTTAGCTATAAGAGCATTTAATGTTTATTTGACACATGGCTAATGGGAACTTCAATTCAGATAAAGTATAGGACCACTTAACAATATACACTACATGGTACCACAAATTCAAGATGCAAGGTCCTCCATGAGTTACTGTGATAACTATTGAGAATGAGGTGGTAGGGGAGGCTACCACAATAATAATAGAGGTTGTAAAGAAAGATGAAGGATCAAAAGGAAAAAATGTTATAACTATGTTAAACTAGGACATTATTCTAATGAGTGCAGAAGAGAAAACATAGGAAAGTCTACATGATTTTTGTGGTGATAAATCACATGATGTTTCTAGTTGTCTCAAATTTAATGGTTCTATAAGAGTGTGTTGGCACCATGATCATAAAGTGAATAATTATCTAGTCATAATCTATGATACTAAACCTTAGAAATGGTAACTAAATTAGAGGGGCAAATGTGAGACAATGTAAACATTCAAATGTAGAATAGAATAATCCTCATTGATAAATGAGAAATTGGAAAAAAATTACAAAAGAAAAAAGGAAAAACTCAAGAAAAAGATTTAAAAGAATCTGGGGTCAGATTAATAGAAACATATCCTAGAAAAAACTTATAAATGTGAAAATGATTAAAAATTTAAATAAAGGAGAACATGATTTGGTAATAAAGAAATTCAAATAACTAATTAAAAAAAAATGAAGAAGATGATAATAAATGTTTCATAAAAAAATAGGTCTACGCTCATTACCTACCAAAGCTCCCAATTTTGCACAGTTGGGAGAATGTTTCTAAATATTTATTGATAACAAATCCATTTTGTTCATATCCTGCAATCATGGCATTCCATGTGACCAAATATATTTTAAGGCACATTGTCTAGCAGTTCACGCGCCTTGTCTATGCTTCCACATTTTGCATACATGTCTACCAGAGCGGTTGCAACATCTGACAAAATTCCTCTTATCTTTTACGCTTTGATGGATGCCCATACCCTGTCCCAAAGCTCCCATTCAACACAGGCTGTGAGGATGTTGTCAAAGGTTGTAGAGTTTGGCTTTACACCTGCCAATTGCATTTGCTTAAAAGTTTCTAAAACATTTTCAAAAAATTCATTTTGTGAATATCCTGCAATAAGGGCATTCCATGAGAACACATTTCTTTGATGCATTCTATCAAACAATTCACGTGCCTTGTCTATCCTTCCACATTTTGAATACATGCCTACCAGGGTAGTTGCAAATACATCTGACAAAAATCCTTTATCCTCATCCTATGATGGTTGTGCACAGCCTGTTCCAAAGCTCCCATTTCGGCATAGGCAGGGAGGATGGTGGTAAAGGTAGAGGAATCTGGCTTTACACCTGCCAAATGCATCTGCTTGAAAGTTTCTAAAGCCTTTTCAACAAGCCCATTTTGTGCAGGTATTTCTGAGGCATTTGATCAAACAATTCACGTACCAAAGCATTACCAACTGACAAAATTCCTATATCCTTCCTGCTTTTATGGATAATCTGGTCCAAAGCTCCCATATAGGCATGGGCTGGAACTGTGCGGGGTTGTAGACCTGTTTGTGCATACACTGAAACATTGCGACTACCTCGTGAGCAGATTCATGTCTTTTTACGCTGCAGACGTGACCAAAAATTGACTGTGACCAAAGCGAGAACTTTCATGATGTGTTTTGAGTTATGCGCGGGAAAGCCAATTTCAAAAAGTGCATCCACCAAACGGGGTTAACGACGAACGGGAAGGGGGACGGACTACGGCTGGGTCCCACACCAGCCACCTAAGCGGTAAATGCTTAGAGTGTGTTGGTTAAGCCAGCCACTTCTATGGTGGCAAAGAGCTACAACTAAGGGTGGGGTCCCATGGAGGGGGGCTTCCTGAAAAGTTTCAGCCGGTGCTACTGAGAATTTTTAGGATTTTTTTAAAGTTGATGGTCCCATGAACTTAGTTGCACAACCTACTTAAAATTTTAAGCTCCAAATTATAAGGAAGCCGGTGATCCCATGAACCTATACAATTACAGTCATTCGTAAAACTTTTGGTTCTGGATAGAGATTACAAATACAGACATTCATCAAAATTTTGGTTCAGAATAGAGATTACAAATACAGAATTTGAGAGAACTGTACAAGCAGGTATAAAGCCAAATTTGATTACAATTGTAAAAAAAATATAAAATCTAAAAGCTTAAACAGTAAAAAAAAAAAAGAGTGACTCTTTCTGCTGCTTTGAGTTATTTTATGCATTGCTCTATTGCTGGTGAATTCTTCTATTGCTATTCATAGACTGTTGATGAAGTGTTAAAAACACAATAAAAACAGAGCTATACATACATTATTTTCCCTTCCATTTTATTTTGGCAGGAATCTAAAATGTGAGTGAATGACAAATGACAGTTCCTAAACTGTAGGAGCAATCTCCAGCCCCACCCATTTTCACCCTCTCAAATTTGCAGCCCTAAAAGGTAGGAGCTGGTAGTTTTCAGGAACAGATTCCATTTAATCTTGTAACAATAGTTTTTTGACTTCATGAGACCTCCTGCTCCTTAAAAATAGATCCTGAAGCCTCTCCATAGGACCCTACCCTAAGTCTCCTTATATTGCCTTCGATCGAAACTTCAAACAACTTCCTTTTTTTATTTATGTTGTCTTCAAATGCTACAACATCTCACCAGTGCCTACTTTGACTAATACAACAGTCCACTTTAATTCCTCCATTTGTAGTGACCTCTTGGGTGATTAGAATCTTCCGCAACTTGATTTATGACAGCTTTTGTATAACTAGCTCTAATCTGGACAACGATCCTATCTTTTGACTTATTCACAACAATCTTTGCACATCTTCAACTCTATGCACATCACAATATTCCCAACTCTCCCAATGACCTGCTCTGATACCAATCTGATGGGGTGGATGGATATGGATCAATAGAAAACACATAAAAACACAAACTCATAAAATATCATAAACTTAGTATTTCATTCATCATCAATATGAAATAATACAAATTCATAAACTCTTCATCTTCATACTTGATCAGCTCCAACACTCCACCACACACAAATCCATTACATCTGCCTCCTTAAATAGAGGTCATAGAAGAATATAGAAATCTTTGGAAAAGACTTTGGAAGTTCTTTTCCACGTTTCTTCCTAAACTCTTCTATCACCGACAGTCATCTTTTTAGACTCTTCTTGCATCGGATTCTCTGCACTTAATGAAGTAGGTGGTTATAGGTGGTAGAAATTAATTCCAACATTAAGGATATCATTATCTAACTTTTTGGCTGGTTGTAGATTTTCCAATATTTTGTGTAGTGTGTACCATTCTTGTCTAAATCATGATTATGAGGAGTAATGATAAATCAAAGTGGCTCACTGGCTCGTGGCAACCCTCATTTTATAGATGTCGTATTGAGTGTGTGATGTAAACTCAAACGCTTCTAGAGCGTCACTCTGCAGCCAAAGTGTGTGAAAGGCTTTTTTTAAGCATTCTTTAATGCATCATTTTGTACCATTCGTAAAGCTTTCCTGGGAGAAATTTTCCTCAGTCTACTCTTCAAGGTGCTTGCATGCATCCAGATTGTGGTTGCAGAGCTTTTCAAATTTCAGCAATGGAATACTTTCGTCGAAACTATAGAGCTTCTCTGCCAGTAAACAAGTGGGAAATGTCATTCTCGGAAGGGATTAGTGATGAACAACTCCATCAAATTTTCAAGGACCATTGTCTTCAGTTCACGAAAAGTATGAAGAGGGTGGATGAAGTTCTACATCCACAGGCAAGAAGGCTAATATTCCCATCCCAATTCTCAATTTTTATCTCGAATCTCTTAGATTTGCTGCAAAATTATCCTTCTGTTGAGTTCATTGCAAGCAAAGTGGTTAAAGATGTGTATTTGCAAAACAATATTTTATTGAAAGCCGCTCAAGCTTATGACCTATGGAGAGGCCAAGTTTACATTGGGGGTCTATTTCCCTACCAATTCATCTTGCATAGGCATGCATATATATCGGTCTATGATGCAATAAAGAATACCCTAGAAACACACAACTTAAGGTACCTGAATTTATCTCTTGTGAGGTCTGCTAGAGAAATTGGAGATGAAATGTCCCAAAGGATAAAAATAAGATTTAATGCCATCATGTTATTACTAACACATGATCACAACCCTCCATTACTAACATTTGTAGTGGTGTCAGATAACTCTAGGGTTTCTCCCCATCACCGCCATGCTATTATCCCAAATTTGAATGTTAAACCTTCTGCACAATTGGAGATGAACGGGCTTCAGGAGCAATAGGATGAGAATGAGGTGTAAATTGTTTGAATGGAGGAGTAACAAAGCAAACTTCAATGTCATTTTTTTTGTAAAATTGTAAATGTATGGCTATGTCTGTCTACTGTATTCAAAGAATGCATAAGACAATTGTAGAGTAATAGTATAGCCAACGGGTGGGGATGGGCAAAAGGATCTTAATCTATAATCTCCCAATTTTATTTTTTTGTTTTATGGATATTAACAGTCGCTTGATTGGTGACATCAAAACTCTATATTTTGTAAATCTCTTTAATATATAATATATACAGACTTATAGTCTTTTACCAAAATAATAATAACAATAATATTCTTAAACACCTACATGGATTCCTAAGTAATCCATTCTATGATGTTTAGAAATATTGACATTATATATTATGATTATAATTTTAGGAAATCAATTCCCAAATTTTAAATAAAATGATGGAGCCTGGATGAGAATTCATTAAGAATGATCTAGTGATTATTTTATGTTTCTCGTGCTTGTCTAGCTACATTGAAACTTTAAGGGACAATGAATATTGGTTGTCATAAAAAAGTAGGTACCTAACTAACTAGCATAGAGGAATATTGTTAGAGTGATATTAATAGAGATGAAATCCGATCTCCTTTGCATGCCCTAGAAATTGAGGTTAGTTGAGAATTACAAATAATATATGGTTAGGAGCTCCATTTTACATACAATATGAATTCAAATTGGACCGTCAAGTTGTTAAATACTATGCAACCTTGTAATTAAATATTTTAAGCTACTCAAGATTTAAATTTATTGTATACAAAATTGAATGTAAATTTAAAGATAGATTTTTTTCTTAAAAATATAAGGTAACTCTACATTTGAGTATGCTATTTTGTGTTGGAAACATGGTTTATATGTGATTAATGTTGTAGGAGCTAAATTTTATTTAATTGTGTATATTTATTTGAATTTACTTGAGTTTGATGTCTAAGTAGCTTGGTAGTTGTTGTAGAAAGTTGGGAACTAATCATATTTAGATTTGATGTTTAGAAATGTAACCTTAGCATGAGTATTGATTAATAAATTCACATATCCTATATTTCTTGATTTAACTCTAGGGTGTTATATGACTCATAAATATTTAATATACTCTTTGTCTCTAGGATTTTCAGTGACTTGTAAATCTTTAATATTGAAACCTCTTCAATATTTGGCTATCTCCAAGAATGTATAGGATATTTTACGAGACTAATCTTTTGACCCTAGCATTGGATTTGCTAACATTATTAGTTATCTTAAGAGAGTTTATAAAATTACCTTAGTCTTTTGATGATACTTTTTATTAGAAGATATTGAGTATTTTTCTACATTTATTGATTATTCAAGTATACCTAGTTACCAATCTTTTTTGTAGCAATAGGAACATGTTTAATGAGTATGCCAAGATTATAAGATTCATGAACACACACCTAATTATTTGTGTATCCTTGACTCACATTATGTAGGTAGGCTTAATATTTGTACACTTGTTTATATTTTAAAACTTGAAGTCTCATTGTATCACCTATGGTATGAAGGCACTAGTATTTGGTTAATTTTTTGAATTCACCCACTCAAAATTAATTCAAGCCTTTATTTCTTTTAAATTAATCAAATTCTAATTGACTTACCAATTTGTATAAATTATACATTTTAATTATTGTACAAAATCTTATGTGAGCCTATGCCTGAAATCATCTCTATTAGGTTTTGTATTGTTGCTCTTAATTTAGTCGTGTATATATAATGATATTTAGTTACATATAAATTTGGGGGAAGAAATTTGTTTACATTTTTGGTTGCATTCATGGTATATTATATCTACTTATTTAGGTTTATTAGTTTCAATTTAATAAACCAATATAATGTTTTTTAGTCATAAATCTTTGAGCAATCCCACACAAAGGATATGAGATTTTGAGAGATCAATTCTATTGATTTTAGTTCTCTTTATTTTCTTGTCAAAACCTCTACGAACACCCTCCTAGATCTTGTAGATTTTGAAGTGAAGAAGAGTTACCCCCTCTTGTCAGTTGGCCCTTAACTAAGTTGTAGTTTAAGTATAGGTTAGCCACATTATTCTAGATCAATAATGTCCTATTGTTCATCGCTCAATATTGTGGGGGGTGCAATTTTGAAAACAAACACCACACAATTAATAAAGTATAAAATATAATACCAAATATAAACATATGCCATGGCATCAACATGCAAAACAACATTAGGTGTGGAGGCTAAACTTTGTTGTACACCTTTAGTAAAAAAAAATTGAGCATACTTGGGAGCCAACCTCACCACCAAATGCAACACTTGTTGTAGAAGATGTGACTTTGGGCATGAAAAAGGGTGGGAGGGGCTAAGGGAAAAATCTAATGCAACACTTGTTGTAGAAGATGTGACTTTGGGCATGAAATAGCACAGCAAGAGGAAACTCTAGAATGCAATATATCAAATATATCTCTACCAGGAACCGTCTCACCAAGGTTGGAAATAACCTTTCACTGTATAAATAGTTTGCAAAATGGTCATTACCAAAAGAATAATGGCTGCCACAAAAGAGAGAATACCATGGTCTTGAGCAATACTGTTGCCAGAACATTCTCAAGATCATCCTTGGAGTCAATTAAGTAATCCATCATATGCATGTTGCACGAAATTACTCGCTTAATTGGAGAGTTGTCGTGCCTTTCACACTCTTCAAAGGCCACGAGGTTCTTCAAAAATATTTTTGTGTAGTCTTCCACAATGATTCGTGGAATTAAGAGTGTACTAAGTCGCCAACATTTGCGTTTAAATTGGACTTTTTCGTCAATACTTGGCTTCAATTTAATTCCAGCTCTTTTTAACTTTTCTGCAAAGGTATCAAGTTTTTATCTAATGGAGAAGATGAAGGCACACCAGATTCATCCCTCCGACTTGATTCTCTAGCACAAACGCAGGAGCAGTGAACTTTGTAAGTACAAGCATCACAAGGAGCTTTGCAAGTACAACATTCAATTGTTTATCAGTTACATCAGAATCTGATAAGAAATCTGCTATCACCTGTCTTGACAATTCCAATAGATGGGGTGCACCATTCTCAATAAGTCTTGCAATTAACTCTTCATTTCCTTTAAGTGAAAACGGGTAGCCTTGCAAATACCCGCCAATGCAGTTAACCAACTGTTTGGCTAATAAGGCTCGTGCATCTGCTGGGTTGTTCTCCAACTCTAAGATCTTTTTCAGAATACAGAGAGGTATCTGATTTTCCAGCTTCAAAATATCCAATATAATCTCTCTTCTTTTAATGTTACCACGCCTTTCAGAGTGGAAAATAAGGTTGGAATCGGGTAAGTCCATTCGAAGAAACTCGAGAATAAAAAAAGCGTCCATGGTCATCATCCAGACAAGCGGAACGACATCATATTCAATGGCGGAGTCTTCGTAGCAATCTCTGATCTTGAATTGTTCAACTTCTTCAAGTAACCTAACAATGGTCATACCAGGGATCCTTTCCAAGGTTCTGTCTACTGCTTGGAGCTTATATTCATCGATTGCACTCAGCTGCTGGTCTTTCTTGTGATGAAAAGGTCCAAGAAACACAACAAGAGGATTGTAAGCTTCTGGTTAAATTGGATTTCTTTATAGATTCAGGCACCCGATATATAGACACATCAGGAGATGTTTTTTGGTTTTTGTAATCTCCATTTTTATGTATGTGTTTAACTTGACCAATTCATGATTTAGATTCGCCGGTCTCTACCAAAAGCCATTTCGTCTCTTCTTGGATCTCTATTTCGCTTACGTCATCCATAAATTAATTTGATCAACTTCACCTACACACAAGGGAAAAAAAGGTGAACTGAAAAAAAACTTAAAGCTTAAAACTTTTGCAAAGTCCCGAAATATACAGCTGACCAAATAAACAATCATATATTTAACTAGAAATGACGATAACAAACAGCTTAGACAGAATAAAGTAAATTTAAATCTAAAATATATCTGCTATATTCTCATGTGTAGGACTGTGTTGCAGCTTCATTGTCCCCTTCTCCACACAATCTCTAATGAATTGGTACTTGATCTCAATGTGCTTTGACTTGTCATGAAACACTGGATTCTCAGACAATTTGATACAACTTTGATTATCACAGTAAATGACTATAGAATCTAGCTCTTGATCAAAGAGCCCAACTAGAAGTTTTTGAGGCCAAATAGCCTTACATGTAGCCATATTGGCTGCCATATATTCAGCCTCCATAGAACTTGGTACAATTGACTTTTATTTCTTGATGTACCAAGAAACTGGTCTTGGTCCCAAACTGAAACTTCACCCTAAAGAGCTCTTTCGGTCAGCTATACTACCTAGTCAATCTACATCACTGAACCCCTTGAGCTTCACTCCATCTTGTTGAATATACTTCAACCCATAATCTATTGTGCCTCAAAAATACCTCAAAACATGCTTCGCAGCTATCTAATGCACACATTTAGGTTCCACCATAAACTGACAAAGTTAGTTCACTTCAAAATAAATGCCTAGCCTAGTGTTGACTAGATACATACGAGATACTATGAACTCTCTATATAAATTCGCGTCCACAACCTCTGATCTAGAAGCATCAATATTATTTTAGTTGGTCACAAGTGGCATGGACATGGGCTTACACTCCTCCATCCTGAATCACTTCAGGAAATCAATTGAGTACTTCCCTTATCCAAGCAAGATATCTCCCTCTTTCTACCACAACTCCAATCCTAGAAAGTAGAGCATCAATCCCAAGTCCTTCATCTCAAACTCTCCAGCAAGATCTATCTTCTAGTGTGCTATGAGATCCTCTTACCCTATGAGAAGTAGGTCATCAACATACAACACCAATATGAGAAGTTTTCCCTTTACTTGAACAAAGTACAAGTTCGGATCTGCCTCACTCTTGATGATTCCCACACTCTATAAGTAACTATCAATATGTGAATACCATGCCCTAGGAGCCTGCTTGAGACCATATAGTGCTCTTCTCAACTTGCATACATAATAATCCCTCCCATGTCTTTTGGTTGTTCTATGTAAATCTCTTCCTCAATCAATCAGTTGAGGAAGGTTGTCATTACATCCATTTGGTGAATCATCCAGCCCATTTGTGCTACTACATAAATGATATCTCTTATGAATGAGTACCTAGCTATCAGAGTGAAAGTCTCATCATAGTTGATCCCTTCTAAGAAAACCCCTTAGTCATAAATCAGGCTTTGAAATTTTACACACTACCATCTACAACATGGTTAATCTTAAACAACCATCAAGAGCTCACCACAAACTTACCTTTTGGCTATGCTACTACCTCCCACACACTATTCTTCATGATGGAAGAATACTCTTCCACCATGGCATCCTTCCATACTTGGTGCATGGATGCCTTCTGAAAGGTGGAAGGCTCCACTTCAATTAAATCACTCATAAGTGCCCAATACTTAGAATAACATCTGGGAGCCTTTCTTTGTCTAACTGAATCTTGTGGATCACCAACATATTATAGGGCCTCTCTCAATGTCTGCTCAGTTTCCTTGTTTCCCATCTTCTCGATAATAGGAATATGAGGCTAAGGAGTTATTTTTTCCTCCTTCTAATCAACCTGCTCGACCGGATTGCTCTGCTCTCTAGCTTGTGTGATTGAATTCTAAGGAATTTATGTTGCCTCAATCATGGTTAAGAACACCTCCTCATTCATCAAGTTCCTATACTTCTAAAGAGCCTTCTCCTCATTGAACTTCACTTCTCTACAAACAACATTTTTCCTGAGGGAAGGAATGTAAACTCGATAGGCCTTAGAATTTTCATTGTACCCAACAAGGATACCCTTCTTTGCAATTCGTTCCAACTTGGTTCTCTTCTCCACAGGAATATGACAATACACAAGGCATCCAAAGATGCGAATGTGCCCCAAATTTGGTTTCTTACCAGTGAACGCCTCTTCTAGAGTCAATTTTCCCAACACTTTGTGTGGTCTCCTATTATGCATATACAGGGTTGTATTTCAAGCTTCTATGGTCCATAAGAACTAAGGAAACTTCTAATCATGAAGCATGGCCTTGGCTGCTCCAACTATAGCCTTATTTTTCCATTCAGCAACCCCATTTTGGTGAGGGTCGGAATTGTCAACCCTTTCTAGATGTCTTCCTAATCACATAAATCTTTGAAATAATTCGAGGTATACTTGCCTCCATTATCATACCTCATTATCTTGATCTTTCTCCCTATTTGGTTCTCCACGAGAGCCTTAAACTCTTTGAACCTACTGAAGACCTCACCTTTATTCTTCTAAAAATATATCCACATCTTCCTAGAGAAATCGTCGATGAAAGTAACATAATAATCGTATCCATTCAAGGATACTATTTTTATGGGCCCACACACATCTGGGTGTACTAGATCCAAATCCCTTTGGATCTAGTGTCATTGCTTAGAAAACTAATCTTGGCATATTTCCCAAGAGCACAACCCTAGCACACTTGATGCTTTTTTGTCTTCATCTTAGGCAGGCCCATCACCATTTCCTTGAACACATTAAGTGTTCCATGGTGAAGATGAGCAATATTCCTATTCCATAATTCTCCTATCCCTCTACAGTTTCTTACCAATGCATGTGTTGGCTCAAACTGTAACTAAAACAAGCTACCATGCCCTACTCCAATTGCTTTTGCAACCTTGCAATCCTTTGGACGAATATAGACTTTTCCCCTCTCAAAGGTCACAATATAATCCTTTTCCTTGAAATTAGAAATAGAGATTAAACTCTTTGTCATTTTAGGGACATACAACATGTCCTCCACCAACAGAGGTTTGTCAGACTCCCTTTGAAGCTTGATCATGCCAACACTAGTTGCATGGTACTTGGCATTGTTTCCAAGCTCAATATAGAAATCCAACTTCTTCTCCTCCAACTTGGTGAAACATTCTCTAACTCCCGTCATGTGGCAAGAAGCCCCACTATCAATATACCACGCAATGTTGTTAATTGAACTTGAGAGATAGGAAATGTGTGAAAACACATTCTCAAATCATGCTACAAACTCATCCACCTCTATTGTAGCAGCAACTTGCTTCTTTTTCTTGTCCTTATTTTTCTTATTCAGACACTAATTGGCATAGTAACCCAATTGATGGTAGAAAAAACACTTTATCTTGATCAGATCTTTCTTCTTCCCACTCTTGGAAGAATAACCTTTTGTTTGACCTCTATTGTTGGTATGTGGCGACTGATCATTCTATACTGTACACTCTTCATGTATCCTCACGACATTATCGAAAAAGGGAAAAATCACTGAAAAGAGGAAAATCTCGACTTTGTATAACCCTAATTCAGAAGCTTCTAAAAAGAGCTAGTTATAAGGGTTTTGATATAGTGTTACAGTATGATAAGAAAAAGGCGATTTATTCGCGATATTGTAATAGGGTTTTACACTGGTTAATAAAATCATTTGATGGTTGCGGTTTGGTGGATGTAGCCCATATTGGGCGAACCACATTAAATTCTCTGTGTTATTTTTCTGCATGTGTTTTTTGTTCCTGGTTTATCTGATAAAATCTGCATTTAGCTTTTAGATATTTTCCTTCAAAACCTAACATCTATTGGAATTCTACTTACCCTTGCTTGCAAGAGCAGGATTTTCTTCATTCGATCTCCTCAATGAGCACTTTTATTGATCTTATCCTAAACAAAATCGTTCCAAAGCCTCGCCCAGTCAAGTAGGTGATACCTACTGACAACACACTTGAAAAAAACTTGCTAGTTCTTCAAAAAATGATTCAAGGCTATTTGCATCAACTCATCATCAACAATCGTCGAGCTCCAACAACAACCAACTCTTCCCTAACCTATGTCATCCTAGAGAAGTAAGAGGTCACACTCTCACCATTAGACATCTTGATGTTATGTAATTTTTCCTTGAGCATCATCTTATGACTCTGATAATCACTACGATAAAGTTTTGTGAGTGTATCCCATATCTCCTTGGTGGGTTATTTCCTTGATAGATGAGGAATCAAATTATCTCTTACCCCATCAAGGATAATCCTCTGAGCCTTGGGCTCCTTGATTTCATGCGAATCTAGGGCATTAAGATCATTTTTTGGTGCTATCACCTCTGTAATAGCATGGATCCACAACCTATTCTCCTTAAGAACAAATGTAATCCTAACCTTCCACTATAAGAAGCTAGACGCGCCCTAAAGTCTATCTTCATATCGAACACTAGTTTCCATATTTATAGAAGAAACTAGAGATATAATTCTGATTTTTTGTTCTTCAAATCTATATCATAAATCTTGGCTTCATATTTAGAGTTTAGCACTCTAATACCATGTTAATTTCTCATAACCTAGCTATAGATTAATTGCTTGATAAAATTCATAAAATAGAACCAAATCAATTTATCTATCTAATTGATAACAATTAATACACGGGGTTAATTAATAGTTAATAACAATGAAAGAAAAAAATAACAAGCCAATCATAGATAAACAGTAACACGGATATACCCAGGACACCTAGTGTGGGAAAAACCTTGTAAATGTTGGATCTTCTATTCATCCTAAAGAACAAACTTCCCTTATAGAATACAATACTAGATTTGCTACAATGATCTTACATATATAACTCTCTTGATTTTCATCATCATACAAGAGAAAAAAACTATATTTGCATAACTTGGCCTAACACACAAATAAAACCACTCTTGGTGTTATCTCAACCTCACAACTCCAACTCTCAGCTTGAAAACCTTCTATTTATGAATAGAAATTATGTTTTTTTCTAAATATCCAACTCGATTCTCTCTTAAGCAACTCCACACTCCACATTGTGGAGCACCTTTTGAGCTACAAAAAATCAACACAATTAACAAAATCAGGTTAATGTAATCTTCAAATGGTTAATAACAGTAGCTTTCCATTTCAACTTTTGTTGTTTATAGAAAACTATTACAAATATGGAAGTATCAAAATGAAGATCTTACTATTATCCCCAAAAAAATAAGAATTAGTAGAAATGGGATACATAGAACCTGAAGATGACATTTCTTTGAATGTTTTGACAACAAATCAATGAATTTAGTTGAGAGAAGATAAAAAGAAGGGCAATCGAGCTCTATTCACCATCCAATCTCCATTGGATGTTTTAATTTTACTTTGTATTGTTGGCATGGAAAAATAAAAAGATGGATGGGGTTCTACAAATTGCATACCAATGAACTAAAAAAACTAAATTGGAAAGATTTGAACTTTTCACAGAGATTTAGAAAATTTAAGGATAGAAAAGTTGACCCCATTCAAAAACTTATTACTAGGACTTAGGGTATCATGAACCAACTTAGAACTCAAGGGGAAATTATAACCAAATAGAAAATTGTAGAAATTTTATTTTCTCAAGATCTCTTCCTCTTAAATTTGATCCATCGGTGATAGCCATTGAAGAAATTAAAGATCTAACTACATTCAAAGAGACAAAGTTTATAGGTTCTCTAAAATCTCATGAGGATCATATACAAATTCTACAAAGACCTTGATGCAAGCTTTCTAGTCTAGTTTAGGAATGAAAGAAACATCTACATCTCCTTCTCACTCAAATAAATCTTAAAGGGAGTCATATGCTAATAGAGGACATGGTAGAGGAAGAGGAAGAAGTTGTGTGGATCATTGAAGCATCTGATGCATGTATCATGAATAGTATAAACAGTATGAATTCGAATATAGAAACAATAAATCTAACTTGAATAAGTCAAGAGCTAACTAAACAAAAGATTCTTCTAAAGATGAAAAACACTCGACATTCTTTAAATATAATTTTAAAAAATGATGTAAAAGTGACATGTGTGGTTCTTAAATAGTGGTTGCCCAAATCATATGATAGGTAAACATGTTCTCTTTATCAAATTCGATGAATCAATTAGAATTCAAGTTGAATTTGGCGATGGTAAAGAGGTTGATGTAATGAGAAATGTTACTCTTGTAGAAAAACATATAGAGTTGTGTCTGAAGATAACTATTATAAAATGGGGATGACCCTGTTATGCAACGAAAAGTTGCAAGCACTAGTGAAACTACTATCCAGTGTTCGAATCCCACCAAAGGAAGGTGGGGCAAACACACACCGAGAGGATGGAGGAGGACGGAAGATGCTCGGGAAGTGTTGCGGGGTAAAATGATAGAGGAAATTATGGTGCGATAGAGCTAGCGAGGGTGTTCTAATAGAGGGTTGGTGTTGAGGCCAATAGGGAGCTTGGCAGGAATGCAAGCAAGCGAGGTGAAGTAGAAAAAGGGTTGTCGTCGGGTCCTAAAGGGAGCTTGGCAGGAATGCAGGCAGGCATAGAAGTCGGAGGAATGATGTCAAGTCCTGTAGGGAGCTTGGCAGGAATGCAGGTAGGTGTAAATGGTGGGGAAGAAGTCCCTTGAATTTGGCCTCACTGGTTCATAGCTCCAGTCAAAAGTGATCTGGGTGCTACCCCTTAGCAGTGATTCACCGAACAAAAAAAAAATATTATAAAATATTTGATAAATAAGTCAATTATCATCTTATAGCAAGGGCTTGTATGATATAGAATAGATTATTTCATCTCACGTTAGTTTTCACTAAGATACATGAAATCAAAGCAACTACAGATGATTTGTGGTTATGACATCAATATTATGGTCATTTGAATTTTCAAGAATTAATTCTACTTGACAACAAAAATATGATGAGAGGTCTTCTTGCAATTTAAGCCAAATAAGAAGTTTGTTTAGGGTATGCACTTGGAAAGTAGCATTGAGATCTAGTTTTCTTGTGAACAAATTATGGATGTAAAAATATTCTCTAGAGCTTGTGCATGTTAAGATTTATGGTGATATGCATGAGGAATCATTAAGTAAGAATCTTTATTTTCTAAATTTTGTTGATCATTTCTCTTGCCAAACATGGGTTTATTTTCTTAATTAAAAATTTGAGGCTTTTGAATGCTTCAAGAATTCGAAGGCTATGGATGAAAATCAAAGTGTGTATTACGTCAAAATACTTACAACAAATAGAGAGAGAATGTACTTCCAATTTTTGTTTTGTTTTTTATAACAATAATGGAAACAAAAGATATATTATTATAGTTTTTACCCCCTAGTAAAATGGTATTGTAGAAATAAAGAATCATGAAATTATAGAAATGGAACAAAGTATCTTGCAATCAATAAAACTTCTAAAATATAATTCATGAGAATTAGTTGCAAAAACAATATATATTCTAAACCAAAGTCGCTTAAAACTAGTTAAGAACATCTCTCCAAAGGAATCCTGGAGTTGTCATAAAACTTTACTAGTTCATTTTCATGTATTTGGTTGTCCAGAATATGTTCATATTCTAGTTGAAAAGTATAAGTTGGATGAAAAATCCCAATTTTGTATATTTGTGGGTTATTCCAATGCAACTAAAGGGTATAGATTCTATAATCTTGATAGAAAGCAATGGATCGCTAGTTGAGATGTTGATTTTGATGAAGGGGGAGTCTAATAGTGAAAAATGGTGTATAAAAAACACATCGATAATCATGGGAATCAAGGATGATAGTGTTCCATGCATAAGATTAAGTGAAAGTTCAAGCTCCAATAGTAGCTCAATTTTTAGTCCTTCAAGCTCTCCAAGTTCTTTTGATAACACAAATTTGAGTGTTCCTCCAGCATCAAGTCCAAGCTATTCAAGAATGGTACAAATTTTAATTGACATTTATCAAAGGAGTACTAATATGAATCTAATTGTAAAATTTTGTTTTCTTAGTTTCCAGACTTGATATAATCAAGATTATATTACTATTGTTGCACAATATAAGTGGCTAGTATATCATATGGATGTAAAATTAGCATTCCTTAATGGTTATATAGATGAAAAAGTCTATGTGGATTAACCTATGGGATATGAAATTCTAGATAAAAAGATTAGTTTACAAGTTGAAGAAAGCTCTTTATGGGTTAAAGCAAGCTCCTTGTACTTGGTATGCAAGGATTAATAGTTATTTCTTAAAGAAGGGGTTTGAAAAAAGCCACTTAGAGACAACCTCGTATGTCCAACATATTGGTAATGATATTCTAATTGTTTTTATTTATGTTGAAAATATTATTTATATAGGTAAAAACAAATCTCTAATGGAGAAATTTTAGGAAGAAATGAAACAAGAATTTGAAATGCCAAATCTGGGACTTATGCATTTTTTCTTGGTGTAGAAGTGAAACAAAAATTAGAAGCTACATATTAATTTTCAATCTAAGTATATAGTTTATTTATTGAAGAAGCTTAGAATGGTGACCAAGTCGTGCCTTAAAAAATAAGTTATTTTATTATCAACAAGAGAATATTAGTGCAAGAAGAAGATAAGGAAATTCTAATTAATGAATTTTTCATAGCTCATGTTCTTGGTGGTAAAGAATATCATAATAATTTGGAACCAAAAACTTCTATGGTTACTCGCTATTCATTTTGAAATTATGGAGGTGAATTTCAATCACATGTTACATTATTTCAAAGAATTTTGGTCAAACAGTAATTCTAGATATACTAATCTAGAACTATATTTGTATGGGAAGTAACTAAAAATAATATTTGTCCTAGACTATTCAAAATGCACATATTAAAATAGATACAATCAAAAGAAAGGTGCAATTTTTTGCTAATATGTCTTCAAACAATCTACTTTGTTATTTTCTTGCCCTAGATATATATAAGTGAATTTGTATTTACCTTATTCTTGTTAGGTAGATCAAGAAAGAGGGAAACTTAGAGAAGATTTCACATCAAATTTTGAAGGGATAGATCAAACAAGGAAGAACAAGAATGAAGAGTGTGTTTGGTGGAGAATAAGGTAATTGCACAATAAAAGAGAAACTGTAGGTTGGGAAACAAGGAAGCTTGCGAATTGAACCTTGAAGCTAGTAATAAACTAATAGAGATATGTGTAGAGATGATACTTAAAAGCATAGGCCTATTTATATTTTTGAAGAGGTGGATAAGAAGTTTTGAATGCACACTTACATGTTAGAGGAATCCCATATATAATGACTAGGAATTTGGATAATGGAAGGCTTTGTGGATATTACCTAGCAAAAAATTTAAAATACATAGTACATAAGTGAAATATTTAATCAATAGCTTGTGGAAGGAGAAAATTTCATGCGTATACTCACATGGAAAAATAGCTACCAATGATATCAATGATCTAATGACTCTTTCACTTTGCAAATCATTTTGAAGGGATGAGAAGATAAAAATATGTGAATGGTGTACAACTTAGTTAGATTTGGATGAACTATCAAGTAAGAGTGTAAAAATTTAAAGCCCATGACTAAGTCCTGGGTTGGGTGCATTTTATTTAAGCTTTCACTTTAATCAAGCAATAAAAATATAAAATTTCATCCAATATCTATTTAAATGTGGAATAACCATTGATTTAAAATTAATACAACAATTTGATGGATTTGTAAGAAAAAAGTTAGGAGTTACGAAAGGGAAATAACAGTGTTGGTCATTGGAAAAATGATTTGGCATGTGGGAAGGATCCTTTAGGTAAATAAATGTAAACATCATGGTAAATGTACAACCTTGACATTCATAATGAATTTTTCTTAGCTAATTTTAAAGTGATCTATGATAGTAATTATGTTGGTGTAATTAATTGTGTTGTACCTTGTCCTAGGTCATCATTACACCTTAGTTAAGTTTACTTAGGGACCACATAGGAATTTTTGGAGCTTTTCCACTTTTGGTGGACTTACCATGTTATCACTTTATCATTTCCACCTTTCGTGGACACATCATGTCATTCCTCTCCACCTTTTGTGGTAGATCCACCTTTTGTGGTGGTTATCACATTATCACTTTTCCACTTTAGGTGGAGTGATAGCTTTTCACAGTTGTCTCATGTCATAAGATTACGACACTTGTCATAATCTTATGCCCTCCTATGTTCTCACCTTGGCTATATAACCAAGGGGTCTCTACTACATTTGTACATTGATACATACATTGATTCTATTTGAATTATTGGCATAATACAGTTTATTCTTATCATATTGTCTCTATCTCTCTTATGCTTGTGCTTCCATTGGGCCTCTAGATCTTGGGTTTCTACCTTCATAGCCAATTTTTACATGGTATCAGAGCTATTGGAGTGCCATTTTGGGGAGGTCTTGAGTGCAATCTAGCATTTTCTTCATAGAATTATAAGATTATGGGGGGGTTCTATTTTTGGACTTGTATTGCAGGTGCATTTTTGAAGCTTGTTGCATTAAATCTGAGCTCACCATTGTGTCTGGAGTGTCTGAGAAAGTCAGATTTGCCTTTTGTTTTGTCTCAGTTGGACATTGGAGGCCAAATCTACAAGGGTTTGAAGATCGAAGGTGGTTGCTAGATCTAGGAGGTAGCCATATTTTCAGAGAATTTTCAGCTAGAAAGGACACTGCCATTGCGTCCGGAAGGGCCAAAAACCCTAAGATTGACTGTCAATTCGTCAAAATCGGACAACTTTTCCTAGAGCCATCTGGGAAAAATTTGCCCTCCTTAGTTGTACGGATCGACATCATTGCATAAATGCGTTTCTCACAGGTGTAGTGGAGTTGTCATCATTTTTGCAACTTCCGAGGCTCCATTCAGGCTCATATGAACTCCTTTTCAGGTGTTATTTTTTTTTAAAGCGCATAATTTTTCCTGAACTTCACAATGGTGCTATCAGTTTATAGTGATTGTGATCAGAAATTGTACTTTTAGCACTTGGTCTTTTTTGGCCTATTTTGGAATTTGTAAGCACAAGATCTCACTTTGGTCTTTTGTATCAGTCATTTGAGTTTTTTTTTGCCTACTTAAGGCTATTGTAAAACATTGAAAATCAGAAGCCCACTTTGCTTGTCTTACAAGTGGCCATTGTAAACGCACTAAGTATAAAGGGCCAAATCATCTTTTACGGGGAGTTTTTTTATTGAGTGAATTGGGGGGAGGGGGGGGGTTGTCTTGTGTGATTGTGCCTCTCTCTCTCTCTCTCTCTCTCTCTCTCTCTCTCTCTCTCTCTCTCTCTCTCTCTCTCTCTCTCTCTCTCTCTTTTTCTCTTTGTTGCTACTGGTTCTCCCAACTTTCCTTTTTTAACTCCACATAACTATGTTTCTTAGAAAATTGATGCTTGGAGTAAATTGATGGAAAAAGGATTAACTCATTATATTGATGGAACTATTGTTGCACCATCTGATCCTAATGATCATTTGGATTGGCTCACTAAAAATACTATGGCTCTTGGAACATTGAGGAAATATGTATCAAAATATCTAATCTTTCAAATTAAAATGTTTAAAACAATTAAAGAAGCATGGGAAAAGTCTGGTCAATTGTATGGCCAAGTTGATGAGAATAGAGGATATCAGCTTGACAATGAACTCACAATGTTAGATCCTAAGAATTTTGATACAATCCAAGACTATGTCACTAAGGCAAATGAGTTAAGAGCACAACTTAAGGATTGTGGAATCGATAAAAAGGATGCACAATTGGTGTACAATTTATTGGGAAAGCTTCCATCAGAATATGAAGCATTTGTTTCTAGCTTCCAAACTCATCGCTTGACAGTGGGTAGTTCTTTCAATCTTCCATCATCTGATGCATTCAAAGAAATGTTGATGTTAGAGCAAGAAAATTTGATAAGCATGGGCATTCTCAAGTCTTTAAAGTCCAAAGCTTTGGTGGCTAATCAAGGGAATCAAGGGAATCAAGGGAATCAAGGAAAGGGTTCCAATAAGAAGTAGAAGCAATTTAAGCCAAAGACACAACAAGATAAAGCACAATCATCCTCTCCACAACAAGGGAATTCTTCTCCTTCTCCTAAGAAGGGAAATTCAAGCAAGAAGGAGAGACCAAATTGCTCATATTGCAAGAGATTTGGTCATGATGAGCATCATTTCCATACAAAGAAAATTGATGAATTGACAAACATCATCAAGAAAAACAACATCAATTTGCCATCTTCCTACAAGAAGAAGGATTCGTCTCCTTCCACTTCCTCACAATCAAAAGGAAAAGGGCAAGCATTTATGGCTACTACAAGTTCTTTAGAGCAATGGATACTTGACTCGGGTGCCACTCATCACATGGGTTCTACAAGGGTGCAATTTTCTTCTTTGGAGCCATAAAAGGTACCTCACATCTTCATAGGTGATGACACACAAGTGAAAGTTGAAGGAAAAGGTTTGGTTGTCATGGATGATGGAACATTTGAGGATGCTCTCTATGTTCCTAACTTGAGCACCAATATTCTTTCAATCTACCAAATCACTCACTTTGGAGATGGAAAGAAAGTTGGGTTTCTACCAGATTCAGTTGTGGTCAAAGAGCTTAAGGATGATGCCTTGGTTGTAGTGGGACAAGCCAATCACAACACACGGCTTTACTCATTCTCCCACTTTATTCCTAAGTCTCCTTCTACAACATTGCTCGCTCATTTAAATTCAAACAATAAGCTATGGCATGAGCGGTTTGGACATCTCAATTACCGCTATCGTCAGTAGCTTAGCTCTAAGGATGTGGATACATGACTCCCTCAAATCAGCTTTTTAGAAGTTGTTTATTTAGGTTATTCCTTGGATAAGCATCCAGAAGAGAATTTTGACAAAGGGAAGTCTTGGAGAGCTTTGGAAATTCTTCAATTGGTTCATAGGGATGTAGCAAGTCCATTTCCAGTGCCATCATTTAGCAAGGCCCGTTATGTGAGTAAGTGCACCAATATGTGACACAATTTAGGTGCCAAATTGAAAAAATGATTAAAAAAACCCCGAAATATGGCCTTTGGCAAACACCAAATGTCCAAAAAGACATTTGGCGCACGCCAAATTTGGTGTGCGCCAAATGGCTTTCTAGACATAAAATGCAAAAGTCGTGTTTGGAACCCTCATTTTGTCTTCAACCCACGGCTTGAGAAGGAATATTTCAGGTGTGCAACTCGCGCTCGCCAAATATCCTCCATTCTTTGCATCCTTAGCTTGCCATTTTCCTCAAGAATGCCGCCAACATGTCAGAGAGGTCAAAGATTGTAAAGAGGTGTGTATTTTTATTCTATTTATCTTGAATTTGATTTGGAATGCAACTTTAAATAGACTTTTATAATAATTTTTTTTTCTAATTCTCAGGGAATGAATCTCCACCTCAAAACATTGAGAATTCACAATCACCCCCTCATCAAGAGCCTCCTATACAAGAACAACCCGAAACCCCTCCATCAATTTATAGGCATCCTCAAGGAACATAAGAAAATATTCAAAATAAAATTGAAAACAATAAAAGAGACATTCAAAAATTAATTACAAGATTTACTGAGCATGCCGAAACCCACCCTTATAGGAGAGGGATTGCTGAATCATTGAAGTCAATTTTAACTCATGTAGGAGAAATGAGTGAGCAAATGAATTTTTGGTCAACTAAGAGTGATGAGATGAGGCAATTTTATGCTAATGGTTTGTCATATGCAGATGTCAAAAAACTAAAAATTAGCAAAGCCGAGTTGTGTTCCCTATTTAAAGACCCAAAAGCCAATGAACCTTTGTCCCATGCATGCAGGAGGTTCCCCATCCATTGGTGCCACCATGATTTAATTAGAAACAAATTTTGGGAGCGGTGGTGGATGGTATTTGACCAACCTCCATGCAATAACCATGAGGTGCCGCAATAATTTTTGAGGAAACTCTATTGTGATTTTGTCCTCAATAAAATGCCAAACTATTTTGACATCTTAGACTTTCAGGGTAGAGGTGGGGGCTCCACACACGATAGACCTGTTGCACGACGTAATCCACAGTTGGCACCGAGAGCCTTGGGCAGACCCATGGTGGAGCATGTCGTTGTTCCTTCCATTGTTAAGGATAGTGTAGAGGTGGACATGATGAAGTCAATTGGCTCACTCACCCAGACCATTTTACAATGTGTGAGTCCTCTAGTAGAGCCTGGTGTGGAGGAGATGTGTAGGCCCTGAGCTCCACCCCACCATTGTGGCGCTTGTGGTTTTGTTTGCATGTACGATTATCAGGGTGCTCGTGATGCAGCTACATAGCCTACGTCAGTTGCAGAGATGATGGCTTTCACAGATGATATTCTGAATGATACATTCGACATTGACACTTAGGTAAAATTTAGCAAGTTATTTTAATGTTGTTTATTAAAATATATTTTTAAATTTAAGAATAACTAAATTAGTAGAATTTTGATATGATGAAATTTCAGGGTCGCACTGTTCACGAGGGATGCTCTATTCCTACAAACCCTTATACATTCTCGACGATGATTCCATAGGTATGCAACTAGTATTAAAGATATTATTATTGTATTTGAACAGTTGAATGTTATATTTGAATGTTTGTCTCATAACATGCTTTGGATTTCAAACAGTTTCCCGGTGCACCTTCTTCCTCCACACCTTGCAATTCATATCCTCAAACAATGTACACTCAGGTAGCCTTTATTCATTAATAGGGTTGTAAAACTATGTTAGCTAGTTTTCATAATTTTGAATATATACAAATCTAAAAAATTGATGAGAAACACAAACATTGAATTCAAGTATTCCTCGATCATGTCACATTATGTTCTCCTATATCAACATGATACCTGAGATATTGATTCATTTGTAGTTGTTGACAAGAGATAGCCTTGGTGATGTTGGTGGCACGATGGACCATGGAGCTGCTACAGCAATAGCCAGTTCTGATCCATTGAGAGAGGTATGGAATAGATTAGTCGATTTGACATTATATTTGCTCTTTTATGGTCTATTATAAAAAAAATTCATGATAATTTTATGTAGTTTAATTTCTATCTTCATGGTTGCTATAGGTGGTTGTCACTCCATATCGTGGACATGGTGATGCTTTAAATGTGCATGATGACTATATGTATGTGGTAAGTGATTATATTTTGTCATATGCCATTCCATAATTCAATTTGTATGTTTTAACATATTTACTTTTAGTCGTATCAGTGGAAAGTCCAAAGTGAAGAGAGGAGGAGTAATGGACATGTTCGAAAGACAAGATAAGCAAAAGTCACTCCATCCAGCCAAATTTTGAAGGCAACACGAGATCTATTTCCTTCCCCTAGAGGGAAATGACTATGTATTAGTGTTGTTTGTTGTATTCCTATGTGGCATTTTGGAACATATGTTTTGTACTATTGATATATATACGTGATATTTTATGTCCAAATGGCTCCTTTGTACTAAGCCTATATGGTTTTTTTGGATATATTTATATACTTTTATCAATATCATTGTATAGCCTTTCAGATTTTTGATTAAAGAAACTCTTATTTTGTTACTGCCATTCTTGAATGATGTTATCATGCGTATTGTGTAAGTTGTATGCTTGAATGTTGTAGGCATGGATTTTGTTTACATCTAATGCTAAATTAATTATTGTCGAATGCTCAATAAGCCCCATCTAAAGCATATTGTATAAATAAGCTCCATTCGTGATGGTTTGTATCCTTTGGAATGCTTCAATTACTTGTGCCTCACCGATGCAGAGGCAAGTAGGCTCAAACCCAATCAATCTGACAACCTGCCTTATAGGGGCTCCTAACAAGATTAATACAACCTATTTTGAGCAATCTACACAACCTCAAAGCCCCATAAAACCAAAATCTTCATTCAACTTCTTACCCAACAATCCACCCTTGTAGCACTGTGATGCATAGCCAAGGTGGAGAAGACTCACAACAATGGAAATGTCAATTCTCAATCAAGAACTCTTCTTCATAATGATTCAGCCTAATACGCATCAGCCCACCCTCAAGGGTCTCAACTCCTCAACCTTGCAAATGAACAAAAAGACTCCACCAAGGCCCTAAAAATACCATCAATGTTCATACAATCACAATTGAATCAATTGACAACAATCCCTAAGTCAAATTCATCAAGGTTTCCAAAACTCACATTTGTGACCGGTTATTCTTGTAGTACTCAAAACTCAATTTTAGCAAGATTTCTCCCAACCTTTCCAAAACACTAGAAAATTACAAGATGGATTGAGATACCCTTTTCATGGCTACACAACATACCAAAGAATCAGTGGTCTCTCTTTTGGACCGACATAGACGTTAACCACAGCTACTTCAATTTTGGCTTCATAATTAGCCCTTTATTTCCAAAGGGACCACCCTTCCAACTTTAGGTATCTATCCAAACACCTTGGAAATTCTTAGTTCATGGTGCCAAACCTCAAATTTTGTCATTATTTTGTGTCTACAGAGCCTCTAACTCACAAAACCCAAGAAACCCTCCTAAACCTTCAGAAAATCAAGGGTTTTAAAGAAACATACAACTCTAGACCTCTCTCAACACTTCGAAATCCCCAAACACCTCAAAATACTTCTGCAAAGACTCATCAGACCCTCACATAACCCTTACAGGCATTAATTCTTAAAATCCTCTCTTTGGTTCCTCACTTCCATGTTGGAAAACCCTTGTTCAGTCTTAGAACAGTCACAAAAACACCACATAATTATGATTCCTTATTCCAAAATGAGTTGACACACTTATTATAACATTTTTTCAGTCAATCCACCAACATATAGTAGCAGAAAACAAGTGGATTGATTGTTACATCACAAATTTCCTCTCAAACCCTTGATTCAGCAACACTGGGACAATCAATGTTTGTGTTGGTTCTCTCTACAAACAAAGAGTTAAGACACCAAATAAAAAATAGATGAATTAGAAAAAATATAGAAACATCCTCTAAAATTATTAGACCATGAAGAACCTGTATGTGCTCATACAACACTCAAAAATATCAAGAAAACAATATTTTTCTAGAAAATTGCTCAAAACTATGGTGTTTATTGTGTAAAATTGTTACAAAACTTCTTCCACTCTCTCATTCGAGCCTTGGTGAGTATTTTTAAAGCATTTTCCAAAAACCATATTCTCCCCAATGCCCATAACCAAACTTGGGATTATTTTGTCCCTTAATTACATTTGTTTGTGTTAAAGTTGCTTTGTTAGCATTTTACAACTTATATGATTTCTAATTGACTTCTAAGACAAAAAACACCCTTTATTTGCATTATGCTTGATCTCTCAAAGCTTATTAGACAAAATAAGCCTAAAGACACTAACATTTCCCTATTGATGTATTCAAATAAAAAAAAAATTGATGATGTGGTGTAGGTGCTCTTGCACCAAACTCAAAACCTGGTCCAAGCCTAATTTCTCCCAACCTTTCCAAAACACCTGACCATTTAAATGTGGATTAAGATATCCTTTTCAGGGTTACACAACATATGCCAAAACCAATAGTAACTCTTTTTGACCAACATGAAATTTCAATACACCTCCCTCGACTCACAAACCATCCTAAACCTTCACAAAAACGAGGGTTTTAAAGAAACTCATAACTCCAGACCTCCCCCAATCCTTCCAAAGGTCCAAACACCCCACAATACCTTTTCCCTAACTTAAAGGACACTCACAATCCAATTCCTTTTAGTATTTCTCAGATTCAGTACTTGAGTTCCTTACTTTCATGGTGGAAACACCCCTGAACAGCATTAGAACTTCACACCCCACTGAGTTTATTCATTCTCTCAGCCTCCAAAGTATTCATACACCAAAATAATCATGGTACATGCCAATCCACCAAGCAACAGGGTCAGAGTAGTAGGTGGATTGGCTAATGTGTCATGGTGTTGCCCTCAAAACTCCTAACACAGAAAACAAAGCAGTAACCAAGTTTGTTGATCCCACACACACTAACGGTGGATTTAAACCTTCAGAATAGATGCAAAGAGAGTAAACACATGTGAAATAAAGTATCCAAAGCCTCAAGTCATGATAGACTTGTATGGGCCTATGCAAGGCAAAGAAAATTTAGGAAAACAAAGAAAACCAGTGATCAGCGTTTTCAAGTATATTTTCTTATTAGAAACTGAACAAAATCAACCCTCAACTCAGGGTATTATAGAAATATATCTTGATACCACCTTCCAACTACCCCTTGAGCCGATCAACCACCATAACCACCCTTTATTAGACTTCTAAGATGGCAATTTGCCAATTTTGCTCTTAATTACCATTCATTCACAACTTGATTTTGAAAATACCACCTAACTGACCTATTAAGCCTTTTAAATACAATTGCAAGGTATTTACATAGCATATAGGAATATAGAGAGCAAATACAATAAATATTTTAACTAATGAATTATAAAAAATATTTTTTTGTAGTTTATATTGATGTCATTGATTACATTGCATTGCACATCTTTCAAAGTCAAAGCATTACTTCACTTTGCATAACTAATAAGTAGATGCTGAAAATTTAATTACAATATAGTTTGAACAAAGTCAACCTAAGCAGTTATGCAATTTCTTCACATTGCATAACTAATAACTAGGAGCAACTATCAATTGCATTTTCTTATCATGGCATTCTATGAGACCAAATTTCTTTGAGCTATTTTTTCAAATAGTTCCTTGCCTTCTCTATGTTACCACATTTTGCATACATGTCTACCAAAGCATCTTCTCAAACAGTTCACTGCCTTGTTGCTATGGCTAAAAGCCTAAAATAAGTGATTTTGAACAAGCTATGGATGCTTCGAAAAATATATGAAAAGCATAATAGCAAGCAATAGAATAGAGAAGGCAGTGAACTGTTTGAAAAAATGCATCAAAAAAATTGCTTTGAAATGATAAATTTAGTTTTGATTTCACTCTTCTTTAACATTGTATATATGCTCCTTTTTATAACAAGAGATAAAAAAAACTTAAAAAATTGTATAACAAGAGATAAGAACTATCTTTTTTGAAATCGAAAGGCATTTCCATATCATAGAGATATGGAGAGCAAATAAAATAAAGAGTTTAACTAATGAAATGTAGAAAATATATTTTTTTAGTTTTTATTCATGCATTGCACATCTTTCAAACTCAAAGCATCACTTCACATTGCATAACGAATAACTAGATGCTGATAGATGACAAAATTTCAATTACAATATAGCTTTGACAAAGTCAACCTAAGTAGGTATGCAATTACTTCACATTGCATAACTAATAACTAGGAGCAGTTGCCAATTGCTTTAGCTTGTCATGGCATTCCATGAGACCACATTTCTTTGAGGCATTTTTAAAAATAGTTCATTCCCTTGTCTATGCTACGACATTTTTCATATATGTCTACCAAAGCATTTTATCAAATAGTTCATTGCATTCTTGCTATGGCTAAAAGCCTAAAACAAATACTTTCGAACAAGCTATGGACGCTTGGAAAAAATCTATGAAAGCATAATAGTAAGCAATAGCATAGACAAGCCATTGAAATTTTTGAAAAAATGCCTCAAACAAAAGTGGTCTCATGGTGATGGAATGCCCTGACAAGCCATAGACAAGGCAGTGAATTGTTTGATAATATGCCTCAACTACTTGCATTTGACAACTTTTTCCTCAAGTGAAAATTTGTCACCATAGGAAAAAGCCTCTGAGATAGTGAAAACCAAGCAAGTTTATTGTAGAGGTGCCCAACATGATCCCATAGGATCAAATGAGAATTTTCTAAGCATCACGATGTTTGAGTAATAGCATGTTGAAGTTCACATCCATTTTGCACTTTGGACCCTTAAGGGATCGATCCGGTTGAATGTAGCTCAGAGCGATTCCGCGTGTTTAGGTGAAAAAGAGGACCATGCCTAGCGTAAACATACCTATTTGGATGCGTTGGAACAGTCTGTTTGGTCACACGAGCTACAGAACGAAAGTTACACCACTTTGCAACTTTCAACTACTTGCATTTGACAACTTTTTCACCCAGTGAAAATTCACCAGCACAGGAAAATGTCTTCAAGATAGCGAAAACTGAGAGAGGTTATTGTAGATGGGCCCAGCATGATCTTGTATGTTTAGACAAGAAGTTTCTAAGCATCACAGTGTTTGAGTAATAGCATGCTGAATTTTGCAGCCATTTTGCACTTTGGACCCTTAAGGGATTGATCTGGTTGAACGTGGCTCGAAGCGATTCTGCATGTTTAGGTGTGAAAGAGGACCATGACTAGCATAAAATTACCCACCTAGACATGTTGGAACATTTTTTTTGGTCACACGAGCTACAGAACAAAACATGCACCACTTTGCAACTTTCAACTACTTGCATTTGACAACTTTTTCCTCGAGTGAAAATTTGCCACCATAGGAAAAATCCTCTGAGATAGAAAGCACTGAGAAAGGTTATTGTAGAGGAGCCCAACATGATCCCATAGGATCAGATGAGAATTTTCTAAGCATCACTGTGTCTGAGTAATAGCATGTTGAAGTTCGTAGCCATTTTGCACTTTGGAGCCTTAAGGGATCGATTTGGTTGAACGTAGCTTGGAGTGATTCTACGTGTTTGGGTGCAAAAGAGGACCATGCCTAGTGTAAACGTACCCAACTGGATGCGTTGGAACATTTTTTTTGGTCACATGAGCTGCAGAATGAAAGTTGCACCACTTTGCAACTTTCAACTACTTGCATTTGACAACTTTTTTCCCGAGTGAAAATTCGCCAACACAAGAAAATTCCTTCGAGGTAGAAAAAAATGAGAGAGGTTATTGTAGATGGGCCCAACATGATCTTTTAGGATCAAACAAGAAGTTTCTAAGAATCATGGTGTCTGAGTAACAACATGTTGAATTTCACAGCCATTTTGCACTTTGGACCCTTAGGGGATCGATCCAGTTGAACATAGCTCGGAGTGATTCTGTGTGTTTAGGTGTGAAAGAGGACCGTGCCTAATGTAAACATACCAACTCATATGCATTGGAATAGTTTTTTTGGTCACACGAGCTATAGAACGAAAGTTGCACCACTTTGCAACTTTCAACTACTTGCATTTGACAACTTTTTCCTCGAGTGAAAATTCGCCACCATAGGAAAAAGCCTTCGAGATACAAAAAACCAAAAAATTTATTGTAGAGGGGCCCAACATTATCCCATAGGATCAGACAAGAAGTTTCTAAGCGTCACGGTGTCTGAGTAATACCATTTTGCACTTTGGACCCTTAAGGGATCGATCCAGTTGAACGTAGCTCGGAGCGATTCTGTGTGTTTGGGTGCAAAAGAGGACCATTCCTAGTGTAAAAGTACCCACCTGGATGCGTTGGAACAGTCTGTTTGGTCACGCGAGCTGCAGAACAAAAGTTGCACCACTTTGCAACTTTCAACTACTTGCATTTGACAACTTTTTCCCCTAGTAAAAATTTGCCAACATAGGAAAATGCCTCCAAGAGAGGTTATTGTAGATGGGCCCAACATGATCTTGTAGGATCATATGAGAAGTTTCTAAGCGTCACAGTGTCCGAGTAATAGCATGTTGAATTTTACAGCCATTTTGCACTTTGGACCCTTAAGGGATTGATCTGGTTGAATGTAGCTCGGAGTGATTCCACGTGTTTAGGTACGAAAGAGGACCATGCCTAGTATAAACGTACCCACCCAAACATGTTGGAACAGTTTGTTTGGTCACACGAGTTGCAGAACGAAAGTTACACCACTTTGCAACTTTCAACTACTTGTATTTGACAACTCTTTCCCCGAGTGAAAATTCGCCACCACAGGAAAATGCCTCCGAGATAGCAATAACCGAGAGAGGTTATTGTAGAGGGGTCCAACGTGATCTCGTAGGTTTAGACAAAGATTTCGTAATCACCATGGTTTATGAGTAATATCCTGTCAAATATTGTTGCCCTTTTGCACTTTGCACCCTTAAGGGATCGAGTCGGTTGAACCATAGTAGTTGTTTTGTTGAATGTCATACCCTAAGGTATGTTAGAGATGACCTAGGTTGCATAGATTTCTCTAAGGCATACATTGCCCCTACCTTGTCACTTCATCAAAGGACAATAGATTTAAAGGAAGGTTATTCATTAAGACAAGCATCATGAATGTATGAACACAAGGGAATTGTGAAGGGTCACTGTACATGGCAATGTGCAAATGAAAAGGATAGATTAGAAATGAGTAGTGATTAGTTGTTAAGTACAGTGACTGTATGATTATAAAGTGCTTGACAATCAAATTCACTCACCATAGTCAATGTCCTATGACTTTCAAGTCTATGTTAGTCAGTGTCTCAAGACTCGAAGAGCTATGGTTGTGTATGCAGCGATAGGTCCTTATGAATGTGGAGTCTTCAAAAAATATAGTAAGTTAATGACAAATATTACAATAGTGATGGAAGAGCATCTTGAAAATCTTCCCATTTGTCAATACTTGTAGCAATACATGCAGGGAAATAATCCTCCCATTTCCAACACAAATCATGAAATATATTGTACTTGAGAAAAGGACAAAAGGAGTTGCTACCCAGTTTCATTTTTCCATTCCACCTCAGCTGGCCCAACTATTTTCATTCCAAAATTGTTCAAAACATGTACATACCCTGCTCCCTATGGAACACATGGGTAGTAGCCTCTCTGTGGTTGTGTAGTATCATAGGAATTTGGTCCACAAAAAACTTGCAAAAGCCTCTTAATCTTAGACATAGACTCACATAAAAATCATTAAAAGAGCAATAATTAAATAATGTCAGTCATATAGCTGACGAGACCCACTATCACCTTCATGCATGCTAGATAAGGAGGTCGATTGAAGGTCCTACAATGGTGATGTGCCCCTTCACTACTTTATCATCTCTCGATGACCCTAATTATAAATTTCAAATATATCATTGAGAGGCTTAACATAAAATGTGTAGCATATAAGAATCCGATAAATCTAGGAGATGGAAAAGAAAGAGAAGATTGACAACCAGAAAATGCACCAGCAACCGATGTTTCTCATACCAGTGAACACTTGCACCAGCAACTGATGTTGTTCTCTTCTTATATACTTCGAAAAAATTCAGTATTACCTACAGTCACAATCAAAAAAGGATCAATGACAGTCGTAAATGCATATGACATCAAACGGTAATCATGAAAAAGCCTTATTGCAAGGTGTTGGTCCATAAGAGTGATCAATAACATGGCTTTACAAATTCAATGTGCATACTTAGAAATCAATCCAGAGAAATCAATCCAGGGAACATCTGGGTCTGCTCTAGTCTTTATTGTGTCGAGTATTGCCTCATGGTCAGACTCACACACTTTCCACAAGTTCTTGTTCATAGGTTTACCCTTATATTTGATCAAATGAATGTTGGTGGCGACGACAAGGTTCGAATACTGAAGAATTTTCCGATGCGTGTCGAAGTCCTCAAACAACCAAACTACAACATTCTTAACTGGATACCTTTGAAGCCATGTTCCAATAACAACCATCGAACTTGTAGGATATTGTATGTTTTCTCCATCTATAACTAGGGACTCCAATTTCCTTTTGGCCTCGATACAACGACACAGGTAATAATTTGTACCCTCTTCATTGTCTTCATCTGCAATCACCGCATAAACATGCCTTGCATTGATATGTTCATCTTGTTAGATTTATTTACTGAGCAACATAATAAAACTTGTAAGTAAGATATATTACTTGGTTCTAGTAGGTCTGATACATGATCAAAGTCAATGGATGATTGCATCTTCATGATTTGTAGAGCTATCGGGAGTTGATAAGTGTCAAGTGGGGTTAGACTTCTTACAGACCATTCATCAACCCACTCTGTTGACTCGTAATCATTCCATGATTGAAGTGTACATGCATAACAAAAGCATGCCATCTTCCTTGTATGGATAGTCCATGTACCTGCATTGGAGCTTCTAAAAGACTGTAGCTCGCTCGATCCTGTTAATGTACAACAATCCTCATATTTTGCAATGTTAGTATCATTTACTAAATGAAAAAATCTACGAACTAAAGAATTGCCTTCACTACTTGGACCCATTAAACCATTGCACCACTGGACAATTGATCTTGCATCTGTCAACTTTACACTATTTGTGTACTTTAACTCTTCTCGTGCTAGGGCTCTTTTGATACATGCACCTGCTCCATCATGCTCCCCCTTTCCATGCCCAGCCTCTGAGAAGTTCCACATATGTTGAACACCACTAATCCTATGCATCCTGCTCAACCAGTAAAAAATTCTGGCGTTCTTGAATTGTGATGTACATTTATCTGACCATATGATATGTTGACTAAATGATATGCCCCTACTAGCCATATCGGCATAGAACATATGAAAGCAACCTTGAACAAACTATGTAGAATGTGTGCGATCATCACTGATGTAGAAGTGATACTCCTTCAATACTTTCCTATTTTCCTCTGTACTATCATTTGCATGAATGAATGCTATATGTATAAATATAGCAACCTGCACGGAGTTGTAGTACTATGATTGCACCTCGTTCTGTGGTTGTAGTGTGTAGTTCTTAGCGAAGTCGACAACTGAAATGATATGACGAAGTGGAAATGTTTTCTTGCATAACTTGAACTGTGAGTCCAACCATTGTGCTTTGTGTGTATGCATTGCATAATCATAAACCACTCGATCACAAAAAAATTCCCATAAAATGATACATTGGAATCTTATCACTGACCAATTCACACTTCTTTGCTTCTTTCCCATCTTTTAGACTGTATGCCACTGTCGTATATTTGCCAAATTCCACAATTTTGTCTCCAATTGTGTGTGTACTAGCCATGTGTTGGAAAATTGGAAAATTTTTCATGCCACCACAATGATCGCATGTGCCATCCAAACATGATTTTTTGTGAAAAAACTGACCATCCTCTCTTTCACATAAAATGGAAGACAAAAATTTCCTTGACGATTTGGGTGGAGGAATTATGTTACATTCATGCAAAACATTGTCAGTATGCATATCTACACATATACGTCGATAAACATCATAATGGTTAGGAAAATCAATATGAACCCTACAACAACAAGTAGTGCGTGTGTGATTTATTTTGACATAAAAAGGCTTTAGCATTTCAAAATACCTTTGACATATTTTAATTTCTAATAACTTTTGTACAAAATCAGCAAAAAATGGGGTTTGAGTGGTATCCAAATAATGCATTGGATGTGGCTCACAGTTTATACTACCAATTCTCCTTCTTACATCTCTTTGATTAGGAGAGGTCCTTGCGTTATCCTTTCAATAATTCACAATTAAAGATCTCAAGCATTGAGCAATTCTTATGTCTTTCCGTGGCACTCTACCCGAAAATGCCCATAACTCATTGTTATTTGGATCCTCCACTCTTTCACGCCTTCCTTTGGCTCTCATTAGAGATGATCTACTTATTTTAAAAGACTTACTTGCCTTTGTAAGGTTCACCTTATTCCTTGTTTGACTACTTAACAGTGTAATTGTCATCACACATCGTGTGTTACAACTATCCTTCGTGCATGAGGTGGAACCCACACTCTCGTATGCACTCATCAAGTTCTTTACAATGGAATTTTTCACTTGAGTCATTCAAAAATCTTAGCCCAAGAGGCTTCATGGTGGGCCTAAATTTGAGTTGCCTCATCATTTCAACAAGTAGTTGGCATCTTCCACCCTCACTTAGCTTCGCAAAAAAGAAACTCCATATCCTTTCTGCATATCTTTGACATGTATATTTTGGAATCTTATTAGGCATCCATTTCAAAACATTGGAATCAATATCAATCAAAAATGTAGGTTTTCTATGCAAAACTCTAGGAGGAGTTCTCAAATATAAATTTGTGTCAATATTGGGAAGGTCAACAACATCGGGGATAGATCATGTACCTTCAATTGAAGGTGCAATTGATGGCATACCTTGAGATTGACATGTAAACAATGTTGTACCTCCAACTTGAGATGTCGTTTGTGGAGTTCCTTCAAATAGAGATGTGTTTTCTGATGTACTTTCAAAATGCAATGTTTTTGATGGTGTGTCTTCAATTGGAGATGTGATTTCTGATGTACCTAGAAAACCACATGTTGTTGTCAATGTGTCTTCAATTGGAGATGTGCATTGAGCTTCACCTATGGTTGATGATGTGTCCCCAACTTATGTATCCATTCCTGTCCTTCCATGAACTTTCCTCATTTGTGCCCTTTGTTTTTCCAATCTGACATCTCTCTTAGATTCCACGGGAATTTATGGCTATATGGGTTGCAATTCCTTTGCTTCACAAGCTACATTTTTTTATTCTCTTCTCCTTGCATTTTTAACTGCATGTTATTCTGCTGTTAGAGGCTTCGTTCGTTTCCTTGGCATGACCTTGAATGCTACATGTCCACAAACACACATAGAACAAAAGTAAGTAATGCATTTTACAAAAAATTTGATGCAGAGAGGGGTGGAAACCATTCAATACATCAAATCAATGAGAACCACAAACCTAGGGTATAAATTGCTGCTACCTAAATGAAAACTAGAGACTCTTGTGTTTATTTTTCTCAAAACCAAATTTTTGATCGTCAACAAAGTCATGAAGAATATGGATTCAAAGAAGGGTTTGTGATTCTATATCTTATCATTATTCACTATTTCTTTGGCAATGAGGTTTTCCAAATTAGATGAAAATAAAAGTTTTCCAAATCAGTTGAAAAAAGAATGAAATATAGTGAATTCCACTAGCCATGTTGGAAATGGACTACTATAAGCAATGCAAATAGAATTCATAAGTAAATGTCATGTTTTTTATTTTTTTTGTTCTTCAAACTCATAAAAATTGAACTTTTTTATGAAAATCTAAAAATTGAACTTATTTATGCAAATCCCATCTAATTCAATGTTGAATTCTAAGTCCAATTGTTATGATTAATAAAATCATTACGGAAATTTAGTTTATATTGTCAAAAACAAACAAATATACTAAATACAAACATTTCAATTTACCAAAATGAATATATTACCTTTGATAATGTAAAATGATGTAGAAACTTCAAAATATCTTCTTCTACATTGTCTACCATGCAGATTGGTGGTAAAAAGGTGATGGATCAAGCATAGATTGGTACAATATGAAGTCAACTGCAGAAAAAAAGGTGTTTCTGACTCGGATAAAGCGTTGAACTAGACAAACATAGGAGAATGTGGGCCTGAATCATGGGGTCAACCCTTATTTTTACTGTTCAGAGAGAGAGAGACGGGGAGGGAGAGGGTGTGGGAGGGAGAAACCTAAGAGAGAGATATTGGGAGGGAGACACCTGAGAGAAGGAGAGGGAGTCAAAGTGGGAGAGAGGGGGTGGGAGGTAAGTGAGGCCTGACAGAGAGGGATTGTGAGATAAGTGAGGCTTAATCCCTCAACCCTCAACCCTTAACCCTTAAACCCTAATCCATAGAGACCGAGATAGAGAGTGAGAGAGAGGGAGGGAGTCGGAGGGAGACACCCGAGAGAGAAGGAGAGGGAGACAAAGTGGGAGAGAGTGGGTGGGAAGGAGATACCTAAGAGAGTAGGAGAGAGAGGGAATGAGAGATAGAGGGATGGGAGAGATACAAGGAGTGAGAGAGAGAGAGACTTGAGAGATAGAGAGGCGGTGGGAGGGAGAGGAAGTACTCAGGGGAGATGGAGTACTTAAAATAGAGGGATTTGAGAGAGATGGAGGGGGTGGGGGGAGATACATGAGATAGAGGGAGAGAGAGAGAGAGTGGGAGGGAGATATCTGAGAGAGGGAGAAAGACAGAGTGGGAGAGAGTGAGAGAGAGGGAGTGGGAGAGGGAATGGGAGAGAGATAGAGGTAGTGAGTGAGTGACATACCTAATAGAGGGATTAGGGTAGAGAGTTTAATTGGGTTTAAGGGTTTAAGTGTTGAGGGATTAGGGTTGAGGTTATTGGGTTGAGGGTAGAGGGTAGAGGGTTTAAGCGTTGAGGGTTGAGGGTTTAGGGTATAGGGTTGAGTGTTTAAGGTTTTAAGGGTTGAGGGTATAGGGTTGAGGTATTAGGGAAGAGAAGGTGGGATGTATGGAGGGAGAGATGGAGGGAGAAATGAGATAGAGATAAGGAGAGAAGAGGAGGGAGGGACAAAGATAGATGAGGGTTGAGGATCCAATGTATAGAGTAGATGGTTGAGAATTGAAGGTATAGGGTATTGGTTTGAGGGTATAGGGTTTAAGGGAGATGGGAGAGAGATAGATGGATTGAGTGAGTGGGAGAGAGACCTGAGAGAGGGAGAGGGGGTGGGATGGAGATACTTGAAAGAGAGAGAGAGGGAGAGAGTGGGAGAGAGACAGAGGGAGGGAGGGTTAAGGGTAGAGGGTGTAATGGTTTAGGGTTTAAGGGTTAAGGGTTTAGGGTAGAGGGTAGAGGGGAGAGAGATAGAGGGAGTTAGTGAGTGTGTGAGAAAGAGAGACCTCAGAGAGAGAGAGGGAGTGAGTGAGTGACCTAAGATTCCCTCTCTAGTTCTCTCTATCTCACTTCTCTCTATCTCTCTCATCCCCCTCTACTCTCTCTATCTCTCCCTCCCTCCCCCTCTTTCTATCTCTTCTCTCTCCCTACCCCTCTTTCTATCTCTCTTTACCTTCTCTCTACCTATATCTCTCTCCTTCTATCTATCTCAACTATCCATCTTTACCTATCCCTCCCTCCTCTCTCTCTTAGGGTTTAGGGTAGAGGGTAGAGGGTAGAGGGTAGAGGGTAGAGGGTTTAGGGTATAGGTTTAAGGGTATATGGTTGAGGATTAGCATTGAGGGTCTAATGTATAAGGTAGAGGGTATAAGGGCTCAGGGTTTAGGGTTTAAGGGTTTAAGGGTTGAGGATTAAGGGATTAAGGGTTGAGGGTTGAGGATTGAGGATTAAGGGTTTAATGGTTTAGGGTTTAAGGGTTGAGGGTCAAGATTTTAATGATGAGGGTAGATGGTTGAGGGTATAGGGTTGATGGATTAGGGTTCAAGGTCTAGCATATAGGGTACAAGGTATAGGGGTTGAGGTTCTAGGGTTAAGGGTTTAGGATTGAAGGTAGAGGGTTGAGGGATGAGGGTTTAAGGGTTAAGGGTTAAGGGTTGAGGGATTAGGGTAGAGATTTTAATTGGGTTTAAGGGTTTAAGGGTTGAGGGATTAGGGTTGAGGGTATTGGGTTGAGGGTAGAGGGTAGAGGGTTTAGAGGTTTAGGATTTAAGGGTTGAGGGTTTAGGGTTTAGGTATAGGGTTGAGTGTTCAAGGTTTTAAGGGTTGAGGGTATAGGGTTGAGGGATTAGGGAAGAGAAGGTGGGATGGAGGGAGGGAGAGATGGAGGGAGAGTCTTGAGTGAGATGGATGTAGTAGGAGAGACATAGAGGTTAGACAGTTAAGTGTAGAGGGTAGAGGGTTTAAGGGTTTAGGGTTTAAGGGTTAAGGTTTCAGGGTTTAGGGGAGAGGGGAGAGAGATAGAGGGAGTGAGTGAGTGAGTGAGAGAAGGTGGGATGGAGGGAGGGAGATATGGAGGGATAGTCTTGAGAGAGAGAGGGATGAAGTAGGAGAGAGATAGAGGTTAGAGGGTTAAGGGTAGAGGGTAGAGGGTTTAAGGGTTAAGGTTTTAGGGTTTAGGGAAGAGGGGAGAGAGATAGAGGGAGTGCGTGAGTGAGTGAGAGAGAGAGACCTAAGAGAGGGAGAGGGGGTAGGAGGGAGAGTCTTGAGAGAGAGAGAGGGAGGGAGTTGGAGAGAGAGGGTAGAGGGTTAAGGGTAGATGGTTAAGGGTTGAGGGTAGAGGGTTTAAGGGTTTAAGGGTTAAGGGTAGAGGGATAAGGGTAGAGGGGAGAGACATAGAAGGAGTGAGTAAGCGAGTGAGAGAGACTTGAGAGAGGGAGAGGGGGTAGCAGGGAGAGAATTGAGAGAGAGAGAGAGGGAGAGGGAGTGGGAGAGAGATAGAGAGTAGAGCGTAGAGGGTTTTAAGTGTTTAGGGTTTAGGGTTTAGGGTTAAGGGTAGAGAGAGAGAGAGAGAGAGGTAGAGAGGGAAAGAAGGTAGAGATATTGAGAGAGAGGAGGAAAGGAGGGAGACAGAAATAGGTATAGAGGGACAAATAGGTAGACCCTTAAACCCTAATCCCTCAACCCCCATACCCTCTTAATCCCTCAACCCTCAACCCTCAACCCTTAAACCCTAATCCCTCAAACCCCATACCCTCTTAATCCGTCAACCCTTCAACCCTAATCCCTCGACCCCCATACCTGTTGTGCAGTTTTTGCACACATGCCCCACTGAAAGTGGGGACCCTCTTTTTCTACTTTTGGGTGTTTTCGGCCCTTCTTTTTTGGGGGTTTTGCTTGCTTGGGTTTATGCTTTAATATCTATCTTGCCAATTGAAGTGGTAAAATTTTGATATCTATTGAAAATCTAAAGGTTCTGGCTTTACCTTGGGTTTTTCCCTATTTTCGAGAAAATCCGCTTAGGCTGGATTCTCCCGATTTCCTCCCAGTGTCTGAAATTGCTATCTTTTGCCCTGTTTTTGGAAAAATCTGTATGGTCCGGATTTTCCCAAAATCCATTTCCTCATTGAATTCTTGAAGTCCGTCGCAACGTCGGATCCTTGAAGTTTTTGTCTGTGGTTGTCTTGTCGAATGCATTAATGGCGTTTCTGCGAAGGTCTTGGGGCTTTGATATATTGATTCTTTGAGAAGTAATTGGTCATTTAAGTTTGTGTATTTGCTATTTTGGGCTTGTGTCTTGAGGTTTTTGGTGTTTTTGCTGGATATCTAGATTTTGAGGCCATTTGGATTGTGTGTTTGTATTTCTTGTGCGTGGACTGTATCTGGTTTGCATCAAACAGTTATTTGTCGGGTTCATCAATCACAACCTTTACGCTTCTATGGTATGTAAATGCGCCCTTTTCTCTGTTGATTTCGATTGCTTTTCTTCATTTGCTTGGGGGTCCTTTATGATTTTCTTGGTTCTTCTGGGTGCACGTCATCATTGAGCATTTTGGGGTTTTCCATTGGTATACTGATCCATTTGGTTGATTGAATATTGCTTGGTCTGGTGTTGCATCTTATTTTGGGTATTGGCTTGTTGTGGTTTTAAACTTTTCGTTCTGGTGTATGGGCAAGTTGTATGTGCTTTCATGGTGGACATTTAGGGTTCTTAACCTAGGGCATGGCCACTTCTCCTCAAATTGTTGAGAAATGTGTCCTTGATTCATGTTTTATTCATTAGTGGCCCAGGTTATGTTGGTTCCGGGGTTCTGGCCTAGATCCAGAGTGATTTGAATTAATTTGGTGAAAGTAGTGAAGATATAGACAGTTTCGGGTTTTCGAGGTCCTTGCGGAATTTCGCTTCCCCCGGATTTTCCCGATTTTTCTATCTCTTCCTCTTTTTTCACCTTTTACCGAATTTCATTTGGTTTCGCCAAAATCCGTTCCATCTGAATTTTCCTGAAGTCCGTGGTCGGGTCATTTTACCGATTTTGAGCTTTAATACTGTTATATCTAGATTTCGCTAAAATCCGTTCCATCCAGATTTTCACGAATTATCCTTGTCTCTTCATTTTCCCCGGGTTAGTTGTGACTGTTTATATTTTTGCCAAAATCCGTCTCTGGCGGATTCTTCCGAGTTTTCTTGGGAAATGTTCAATTTGATGGTTATGGATCTTTGGTTTATTAGGGAATGATTTGATTGATTTAAGGAGATTATGCTAAGTGTTTCTAATCGTTTTCCTTTGCTAATTGTTGGATTTTAAATGATATTATGGGATTTTGTATGTTTGGTTCGCTAGAATCCACCTGGTCCGAATTTTCCCAAAAATCCATCCTAGTGCAGAATCCGCGAGGGGGGCTAAATCTTGAACTTTGAGGTAATGACCTTCCACACTTATTGCTTCTTATGGATCTAATTGTAGGTTACCTTTATGTGTTTGCAGGCAGGATTAAGATAGAATGTTGCAAGACGAGGAAAGGGAAAGGTAATAGATCCTAGTGCAGAGACTTCTGCCATTACTGATGTAATGAGAGTGAAGTTGGATATGAGGAGCAGAATTCATGAGAGTAAGTTGACCTCAATTTGGTCAGGAATCATGGATACAAACGTAGGCATGTGGGACTATGAGGAATTCAAGGTTGAGATGTCAGCACCGAGCCCTCCTCTGTTGGAAAAAAGAATGGTGGAGTCTGGATTGGCTCATGTGGCAAGTTTCTCTTCTACAGTGCAGTGCTATGAGCTGGTGCTAGAGTGTGCCAGAAATTATGATAAGGGCACGTAGAGGATTATTGACCCTTAGGGTAGGATTCTTGCAAGATGGGGCTAAGAATTATTATGAGGAGAACATAGTTAAGTCTCAATAGGTGATCAACTCTTGGCTAGAGAAGCCAAAATCTCATTTCTCTAAGTTGCCTAAGCAACTATTCAGGCTGAAATTCAAGAGAGAGTACTACAATGCCATCACTCTTCTCAGTAGGTTGGTAGGGTTGAAGAATGCAGGTGTTTTCAAAACCTGAATGTTTAATGTGATTTCTAGAATGGAGCAAGGATTTGACTACCACTGGGCAGGTGCCATTAGTGTTGAGATCCATCATCAGTTGTGTAATGTCTTGCAAACCAAGACCTTCACTATGACCTCTTACCTAGTGTATTCATTGGCAAGACTTCATCCATACAAGGGGTATTTTTGGGCAGGATGCTATCTATGAAGTGTATCCATAGTTGCAATTGACTGGTAGAAGCTACAAGAGATCAAATGATGCCTTCACAATGTACATCACCAGACTGCTCCAAGGTGCAGAACATATGAGAATCTCAGATAAGGAAAAAGAGTTGATAAGGAGATACGGAGCATGGTTTATCCAATTCCCAACCTTCTCATATATTAGAATTGATGGCTTTCAGAGGACTCCCTAAAAACTCCCTAGATATCCAACCGATCATATTGTACTATTGGAAGTCATTAGGCAAATTTGTGACTTTGATAATGTTGTAAAGGGAGAAATGCACAAGACAGGTTTTGGGAATGATTTCCCTCTAAAGATTGGAATGGGAGAAGTGTGTCCTTCTATTCAGTCTGCCCATGTTGCTGAGGAGGGAATGGGTACTCTTGGTTTTTCCTTCCACACCAAGAGGACAAGATTTGACATCACAAGCAAAGCCCAAAAGAAGGCCAGTAGGGAATATAGTCATAAGGCTCACATTGAGAATTACTGGATTAACTTGGCCGATGAGTTTGAGGTAAGAAGAAGAATTTTTCTAGGTTGTCGGTGGATTTGGTGAGGCTATACAATGTAAAGGCCATTCCTGACCAGATTGAGGAGGATGGAAATGTGATCCAGGGCCATGTCTATGAGGCAGTGAAGGATAGGTCAGTTGGAGAGGTTGACTGGCTAGAGGAGGAAAAGACTGAGTTGGACCAAGTCATGGCCCCAGTGATTAAATATACTAAGATGTGGTTGAAGCACAAAATACTAGAGCTAGAAAGTGAAGGTGTTCCATGCACCTATGATCTAATGGGAGACTTGGAGTCTCATTCTGCTTCCCAAGGGTCACTTGAGCCAAAACAAAAGGGCAAAGAAAAGATGGATTCTCCTTTTAGAATTTAGATAAGAGAGGTTCAACCTGAGAAGGATGCAGAGGTAAGCAAACAGAGAAGGCCTGTTGCTAAGAAGAGGAGGCATCCCTCTAGGAAAGAAGTTGAAAAGAATAAGGAAGAAGAGGAGGAGGTTGAAAGTGCTCCACCATTGGTAAAGAGAAGAAGAATCATAAAACTGTCACAGAGGGTGGAGGAGGCTCCTAAGGTTGACAAGGAAATTGAGCCACCAGTGGTAGAGGTGGAAAGTTTAGGGGAAAAGACACAAGTTTACATGAGGAGATCAAGGAATCCTTCCCTAAGGGACGCTGCAGTAAAGGAGAAGGCTTCAGTTGATGTTCCTGTTGTTGTTGAATAGGTGAGTGTCTCTATTTCTTAGGATGCTGGTAACCCATAGGAGGAACCTAAGAAAGATGAGGATCCCAAGGATTTGAATGAGGAAGAAATTCAGGAGGGAGACCTATATAGTACAGAGGCAAAAATTGATAAGGTAATACAGTCTCCCCTGGTGGCATATGGAGATTCACCTGTAGAAGAGCAAGTGAATAAATCCCCTTAACAAGAGGAAGTAGTAACTAAGGTCTCATCACCAGCCCAAGTTGTGGTGGAGGAGTAGGTACAATAGGAAGAGAACCCAACTGTAAATGTTCCTCAAAGTCTAAGCATGAAAAGGATGCAACTGCTGATCAACAAGAGCAAGGGCAAGATAAGCAAGATACAGTGCCTGTTGGGTCAACTATTCTGGATTGGATTGAGAAAGGTTTAAAGAGAAAAATGGTAATAGTGGAGGATGCTCCTCCTAACTAGGATGCCCTTATGGCTAATGTGGAGAGGGAGAAAATTAAGAAGAAAACAAGGGTTGTATCATGAATTGAAAGGGATGGATCAGGTAACATAGTGGTCCACATTGCTACTCCTGCTCCAAACAAGGATATAGATAATGTGACTGCCCAGGACTATAATGTGCAGACTATTGACTTGGGGCATGCTACCATAGAGGAAAGATATTGAAGAGTATGAGGGCTCCAATGTAGTGATTGTGGGGAAGTTGAAGAAGGCAGTACATACAAGGCATGAATTGGAGAGAGAGAATGAAAAATTGAAGAAATACTTGCAAGAGTTAATGAAACCCTTGCAAGCTATTGGTTCCTCTTCTTCTGCTATAGGATTCTTACCCTAGGAGATAATTTCTGAGTTAGAAAAGATGAAGGGCACCTCACATGCTACGATTACTTGGTTACAGAGTGTCCAAGCCAAAGGAGATGATGCCATTAAGGGCATTCTGTCTACTGCAAAAGATGCTACAAGGTCGGTACAACATGGTTGAGGATTGTGTTAGCTCAAGATAAGGAGGACATTGATCTCCTATTGCAGAAGGTTGCAACTATCATGGGGTTTACTAAAGACAAATTGGTACAGTGCAAGATTCTTCCTCTTCCAAGAGTTTTTGAACCTTGGGAATGGTATGAAATCTTGCAAATGAGGCAAAGGTCCTTGAAAAAGATCTACAAATAGGCGAAGCAGATTGAGGATGCTCTGACTGACATTCATGATAGGTGCATTTCATTCTTCGAGGTCATGACTGGAAGGAAGAAGTTTGCTTCGAAACATCTTAGTTTGGAGCAACTTAGAGAATGGTGGAGGGATGTTTATTCCCCAGTTAGTGAGGGGCCAGTTACTGGACATCAGTTAGATGATGCTGCAACTTATATTGCATTCATTGACAGGTATTTGACCAACAAGGCTGATTGGGATGGTACAGTTAGGCTGGCAAGAGAAGATATCAAGTCTCTTGAGAGAAAGGTTAGGGTTTTGCCTGTGCCACCTACTACTAAGTTGGATAGGGTCCTGTTGGATGAACATAATGAGGAAAATAAAGCTAAGGACAAGGATGGGGAGTAATTATATGGGGTTACATTGGTATTTGTGTTTCCCATTAGTTCACATGCATTAGGCCGACCTTTTTGATATCTTGGCGGTTTTGGATGAAATTGGTGCCTTTGGCACATTTCATATATTTGAATTATCCTTTGAGGCCGACCTCTTGTAGGTCATGATTTTTATTGTAAATTATAATTTGGGCTGACCTATCTTATGGATTCTCTATAAAAACAAGCATGTTGCCTCATTTGGATATATAGATAGATGATGATTAGAAAATAGATATAGAAGAATAGATATAGAATCCGACATTAGAGCGAATTAGGGTTTATTTGCAAGAAAGTATTGTAACAAAAAATTGGAGTTGTTGCTACATTGGATGATTCAATATACAGAAGATATTGTGTTTGGTATCTATCTTGTGGAGTTCATCTAGCATGGTTTTTGTTCTTCTATCTTTCAAATTGCTTATGAGTTCATAGTTAAGCTATTTGGTGATGTTTAGGGTTTCATGTTTGGAATGTTTGCAATGATCTCTAGTACATACTTTTCGTAGTTAGATGATTGTTAGCTACTTTGCAAAGTTAGCCTGGACTTATAATTGTGCTTAGTTTAGTTATAAAGATTTGTTCATCTCAATTGTAAATAAGATGGGTTGAATGAATGTTTGTGATGTGAAAATCTTAAATACCTCAGAAGATTGCACTATTTCTGTGACATTGCAGATTTATCTAGGTTAAACAGAAAGTAGTTTATGAGAGATTGGTCCATTTTGAATATTTTATCTTTGGCATTGTCAATCTTAGGGTTAGAAGTAGTCTTAGAATTATCTCTGAAATGTTTATTTTTTTTGTTTCTTTATTATCTGAATTAAATCAAGTTTTAAAGTATCAATACATTGTTAGATCTGATAAGTCCAGAATCCAGTGTTTGCTTGTAGTAAGGTCCCATTGTGATTACCAACATTTTCACATTTATCACTGAGTTGTTTGCTACATTGTCAAGACCTAACATTAGAGATCTTGGGGTTATCTCTTCTCCCATAGAGATTTACCATTCAAGAGAGATAGGATATCATATTCTGTTTGAGTTGTTGTTGTGCAGAAAACACCATCAACAATACCCTCTTAATCCCTCAACCCTTCAACCCTAATCCCTCGACCCCTATACCCTCTTAATCCCTCAACCCCCATACCCTCAACCCTTAAACTCTAATCCCTCAACCCCATACCCTCTTAATCCCTCAACCCTCAACCCTTCAACCCTAATCCCTCGACCCCCATACCCTCTTAATCCCTCAACCCTTCAACCCTAATCCTTCAACCCCTATACCCTCTTAATCCCTCAACCCCCATACCCTCAACCCCATACCCTCTTAATCCCTCAACCCTAATCCCTCAACCCCTATACCCTCTTAATCCCTTAGATTTTCAGGTCCCAGTGCAATTGCATGCACATTCATCAACATATGACAGTGAGCATGCCTATGAATGTTTTGTTGAATTTGGGTACACTTTGTATGCTGAAGATGATAAAGATTTTTCATCTGATAGTAAGAATAATGAAATGCAGACTGATGAGATGAATATGAATCGGATTGAATACAATGATTTCCTGAAGGTTTTCAATGACAGTGCATATTGCACGGTAGGTGGAATGGATAATTTCAAAAGAAATATGATGAGCTCTATTCAGAACAAATTTTATGATAGAGGAAAGTGCAGGTTTTTCTTTTTGAGGTGGCCTAGGGCCATCCCTAATGGTTTAATTTTTTAAACCCAAGCAAGTACAAAGGATTAAGGATTTCCATTGCATGGAAAATTCTTAGCAATGCCTCTTTAAAAAATTATCTTCCATGCACAAATTTTTAGGATTTTCCACTTCTCCATTTGCTCCATTTTCATATTATTCATCTATTCATTCCCTCCATCTGTCATCGCCTTCATTTTTCATGGCTTTGCTTGGTTTTCTCTACTAAAGATACTCTGGATTCTTGCAATGGTTTGCAAAATCACTCATCCCCAACAGGAGCCACTATTAGAACCCAAAATTTCCATAAAAATTCCTAGGGTTTTCCTATTATTTTCCATAAATTTCCATCAAAACCCTAACGTATTTTATTTTTTCATGCCTTATATTTTCACTATCTTTTCCATAAAATTCATTATCTGCCCTCACATATTCCCCCCATTTAATTCCATTATATTTCATTACTTTTCAAAAAAAAAAAAAATCACCTCTTTTTAGAAAGCTTAAATATCATACTCCCCTGCTTTAATATTTACTTTTTATGTCTTGCCGCTTTATCGTGGCCTCCCATCAGGGGGCTCACGGTATGGTGGTGGCGGTTCAGGAGAAGGCATAAAGGCTTACCGCCACACCGTGCGCGGTAAAAACATTGACCGCGGTATCGCGGTGGGCGGTAAGTTATAGTGGAGGTAGCGATCAGAAGAGCCACCGCGGTACCGTGGCCGTTAAAATAGTGATCGCAGTGACTGCGGTAACAGTCAAGGAGTGAATGGTCAGTGGTCAATGGATAGTCATTGCACAACCGCGGATGGTCACCGAGGAGTCCGCGGTAGCGCGGTAGGAACAGATGCAACTGGTGATGGAGACTTGAACGACGAAGATAGATGCGGTAAGTTAGTGGTGAAGCGGTTAACATGATACCACAACTAGCTTGAGGGATGACCACGGTAGAGTGGTAATATTCGGGAGAAGACCTTGACGGTTAAGACTGCCATACCACCGAGTAGAAAGATAATGACCGTGGTATAGCGGTAAACACAATAAAGGCCGCATGGAAATAAAGTATAAGGAGCGGATAAAGTGAAATAAAGGCGGGAAAGGATATAAAATAGAAAAATCAAAAGCACAACTATAGTTAAACTAGAAATCGTACCTTGGTGTGCAATGGGTACGTCGAAGAGGTATGGAAAGTTAATTAGGGGGAAAATGTTTTAATTTTTTTATGCATGCATTTGTGCAATACATAAGATCAAATTGATTGGTCTTTTAAGAAATGATTTTGTTGATATATTATTATTAATATATTTATTACTATTTTTATAATATTATAGTATTACTATTAATTTAGTTTTTATTATATATATTTTTATTATTTTTATACATTTACTATTATATTATTATTATTTTATTAATATATCAAGTTTGCATTATGTTACATTATTATTATATTAATAAATGATTGGATTAGGTATTATATATTGTTAGTATTATATTATTATTGTTATATTTTTTTATAATATAATAATATTTTTATATTATGATTTTTTTGTTATATATTTACTATTATAGTGCTATATTTGTATTAATACATTACTATTAATATTAATAATATATTATTAATATTTAAATTATTATATTATTCATAATATTGTATTATTACTTTGATATTACTATTATATTATTCTACTATTATAATATTCTATTATTCTTATTATTGTAATATTATTATTCTTATTATATGATTTTTGAAATATTATACTTAGTAAATTATATTTATCCTTAATATTATATTATTAATAAAATATTATTAATTGTAGTATTAAATTATTAAATTATTGTTTGATTATTATACTAATGTTATTATGTTATATTATATATTTATTATTATTATATTATGTATATTATATTATTATTATATTATATTAGATTATATTATATTTTTATTATATTATACTATATTATTATTATATTATAATATATTATTATTATATTATAAATACTACAGACTAATTTTTAGGAAAAGTGGAAATTAACTATTATTTTGCCTATTTTTTAGAAAGTTGAACTATTATTGTACCTTTTTTTAAGAAATTAAGCTAAAAATAGACTTTTTCTTTCTTTATATACACATCCAAAAATAGTCATATACGGTTGTAAAGGGAAAAACTTTGGTAATTATAATATTTTAATTTTGTTAATTTTTTAATATCCATTCCGTTATAACCAAATTTCTATGTTTTTCACAATTAATCATCATCGACGGCTATGCACGGTTCAACCATATTCCCTCCCCTCTCTAGCAACGCACATCGTCGATTGACAAACTTAGCCCCCTATTCGCAAATAGGACACATTAGAGAGAGGGAGAGAGAAAAAGTGGGAGAGAGATAGAGGGAGTGAGAGAGAGAGAGAGGGAGGGAGAGGGGGTGAGAGGGAGAAGCCTAAGAGAGAGGGAGACGGAGAGAGGTTGGGAGGGAGACACCCGAGAGAGAAGGAGAGGGAGAAAAAGTGGGAGATGGGGGGTGGGAAGGAGATACCTAAGAGAGTAGGAGAGAGAGGGAGTGAGAGATAGAGGGATGGGAGAGATACAAGGAGTGAGAGATATAGGGAGTGAGTGAGTGAGTGAGTGAGTGAGAGACCGAGAGAGGGAGAGGGGTAGGAGGGAGAGACTTGAGAGATAGGGAGGGAGGGAGGGAGGGAGGGAGGAGTGAGAGAGAGATAAAGGGTAGAGGGTTTAAGGGTTTAGAGTTTAAGGGTTAAGGGTAGAGGGAGAGAGATAGAGGGAGTGAGAGAGAGAGAGTGGAGAGAGAGAGAGAGGGGAGGGAGAGGGTGTGGGAGGGAGATACCTAAGAGAGAGAGGCTGGGAGGGAGACACCTGAGAGAAGGAGAGGAGTCAAAGTGGGAGAGAGGGGGTGGGAAGGAGAGACCTAAGAAAGTAGGGTGGGAGGTAAGTGAGGCCTGATAGAGAGGGATTGTGAGATAAGTGAGGCCTAATCCCTCAACCCCTATACCATCTTAATCCCTCAACCCTCAACCCTCAACCCTCAATCCTCAACCCTTAAACCCTAATCCATCAACCCTCATACCCTCTTAATCCCTCAATCCTCAACCCTTAATCCTTAAACCATAATCCCTCAACCCCCATACCCTCCTAATCCCTCAACCCTCAACCCTCAGCCCTTAAACCCTAATCCATCAACCCCCATACCCTCTTAATCCCTCAACCCTCAACCCTTAACCCTTAAACCCTAATCCCTCAATCCCCATACCCTCCTAATCCCTCAACCCTCAACCCTCAACCCTCAACCCTTAAACCCTAATCCCTCAACCCTCATATGCTCTTAATCCCTCAACCCCTCAACCCTCAACCCTTAACCCTCAACCCTTAAACCCTAATCCCTCAACACCTATACCCTCTTAATCCCTCAACCCTCAACCCTTAACCCTTAAATGCTAATCCCTCAACCCCCATACCCTCTTAATCCCTTAACCCTTAAACCCTAATCCCTCAACCCCTATACCCTCTTAATCCCTCAACCTTCAACCCTCAACCCTTATACCCTAATCCCTCAACCCCCATACCCTCTTAATCCCTCAACTCTCAACCCTTAACCGTTAATCCCTAAACACTCTACTTGAGAGAGAGAGGGAGAGGTGGTGGGAGGGACATGCTTGAGAGAGAGGCATAGGGAGAGGGAGAGAGAGTGAGAGAGGGAGGGAGTTACTTTGAGAGGGAGAGGGTATAGGAGGGGGAGACTTGACAAAGAGAGAGGAAGATGGGGTAGGAGGGAGATACTTGAGAGAGAGAAAGAGGGAGATAGGGTGGGAAGGAGAGACATTAGATACTTGAGAGAGGGAGAGGGGGTAGGAGGGAGATACTTGAGAGAGAGAGAGGGGAAGGGAGTTGGAGAGAGATAGAGGGTAGAGGGTAGAGTTTTTAAGGGTTTAGGGTTTAAGGGTTGAGGTTAAGGGTATAGTGGAGAGATATTGAGGGAGAGAGACAGAGAGGGAGTGACTGACTGACTGACTGACTGAGAGACCTAAGATTCCCTCTCTAGTTCTCTCTATCTCACTTCTCTCTCCTTCCCTCCCCCATCTCTAATTTTCTCTATATCCCCCTCTTTCTCCTTCCCTTTATACTTCTCACTATCTCACCTCTCTTTCTCCCCCGCTCTCTCTCCCCCTCTCTTCCTTTCACCCACCTTTTCTCTCTACTTCTCATTATCTAACCTATCTTTCTATACATCTTTCTCTCTCCCTCCTCCTTCCCTCTCAATCTCTCCACGTTCCTCCTTATCTCTCTACTTTTCAGCTCCATCACACATCTCTCCACCTAGACCTCTCTCTATTTTTGTCTCACCTCTCTCTCCATCCCTACCTCTCCCTATATCTCTCCTTTCATATATACTTCTCTCTACCTATTTTTCCCTCTATACCTATTTCTTGAGATCCCTCCTTGCCCCCTCTCTCTCAATATCTCCACCTTCCTTCCCTCTCTATAATCTCTCTCTATCTCTCTCCTCCCTCTCTACTCTCTCTATCTCTCCCTCCCTCCCCCTCTTTATATCTCTCTTTACCTTCTCTCTACCTATATCTCTCTCCTTCTATCTATCTCAACTATCCATCTTTACCTATCCCTCCCTCCTCTCTCTCTTCCACCAAAATTTACTCTACATCTCTCTATCTAGCCTACCCCTGTATACCTCTTTTTCTCTCCCTCTCTCTTTCCCTCTCTCAATCTATCTACCTTCCTCATTACGCCTCTACTTATCTCTATCACCTCTCTCTAGCTCTCTCTTGTCTACCCTTAACCCTTAAAACCCTCTACCCTCTACCATAAACCCTCTACCCTCTATCTCTCTCCCACTCCCTCTCTCTCTTTCTCTCTCTCTCTCTCTCTATCTCATGTCTCTCCCTCCTACTCGCTCTCCCTATCTCAAGTCTCTCTCTCTCACTCACTCACTCCTATATCTCTCTGCTCTACCCTTAACCCTTATACCCTTATACCCTTTAACCCTCTACCCTCTATCTCTCTCTTGCTCGCTCCCTCTCTCTCTCTCAAGACTCTCCCTCCTATCCCCTCTCCCTCTCTTAGGTCTTTCTCTCTCTCTCTCTCTCTCACTCCATCTATCTCTCTCCCCTCTACCCTTAACCATCAATCCTTTATCCTTAACCCTTAAAAATTAAACCATTAAACTCTTTTACCCTCTACTCTTAACCCTAAACCCTAAAACCTTAACCCTTCAACCCTAAACCCTCTACCCTATACCCTTAACCCTCCCTCCCTCTATCTCTCTCTAGTTCAAAAAATTCATAAAAAAATCATTTAGAAACCCTAAGGGTTGATGGTTTAGGGTATTGGTTTGAGGGTATAGGGTTTTAAGGAGATGGGAGAGAGATAGATGGATTGAGTGAGTGAGAGAGAGACTTGAGAGATGGAGAGGGGGTGGGATGAAGAGACTTGAAAGAGAGAGAGATGGAGGGAGTGGGAGAGAGACAGGGGGAGGGAGGGTTAAGGGTAGAGGGTAGAGGGTTTAATGGTTTAGGTTTTAAGGGTTTAGGGTTTAGGGTTTAGGGTAGAGGGGAGAGAGATAGAGGGAGTGAGTGAGTGTGTGAGAAAGAGAGACCTAAGAGAGAGTGAGTGAGTGAGTGAGTGAGTGAGATTTCCTCTCTACTTATCTCTACCTAGTTGTCCCTCTATACCTATTTCTCTCTCCCTCCTTGCCTCTTCTCTCTCAATATCTCCACCTTCTTTCCCTGTCTAAGTCTATCTCTATCACCTCTCTCTATCTCTCTCCTCCCTCTCTACTCTCTCTATCTCTCCCTCCCTCCCCCTCTTTCTATCTCTCCTCTCTCCCTCCCCCTCTTTCTATCTCTCATTTAAGGGTTAAGGGTAGAGGGATAAGGGTAGAGGGGAGAGACATAGAAGGAGCGAGTGAGTGAGAGAGACTTGAGAGAGGGAGAGGGGGTAGGAGGTGTTAGAACCCAGAATTTCCATAAGAAACTTAAGTGATTTTCCACTATTTTCATAAAAAAACCCTAAGGTTTTTCCATCTAGACCTATCATTTTACCCCTTTCCAAAAAATTCTCATATACTTTATATCACTACCGCTCCCTTAAAAAATCACTTTATATATATTATTTACCGCCCAACCGCGGCCTCATACATGGGGGCCCATTGTATGGCGATAATTGTTTGGGGGAGTCACATTAACCCTTACCAGTATACCACGGGGGGACATCATACTATCTGCGGTAGCGCGGTGGTTGGGTAGTAGCTAATGGAGTAGGCATGAGATGTTTATCATGCCACCGCATGCGGTTAAACCACAGAACGCGGTGACTTCGGTAAATAGGTAGCGGGTGGTGAAGGGTGACAATGGATGGTTAGTGGGTGGTTGGTGAATGTAGCCAACAGTTTGCAGAGTGGCTACCACAGTACCGTTGGTAGTCAGGTCGATGACTGCAGTAGTGCGGTGGCGGTGAGAAAATCGTAGCGGCGTCGGTCGAAGCGGTTACTGTGATACTTTGCGTGGTTAAACCACAGACCGTGGTGACCACAGTAATGGTAGCGGTCAGCGAAGGCATTCAATGGAGGACAATAGGGAGCGATTAATGGTTGGCATTGGAAGTTAAGGGTTGCTACCACGGTAGCGTGGTAAAGACTCATTGAGGCAATAAACATGGGGAGTAAAAAGGACACCGCGATACCGCATGAAGAAAAGTAAAGCCTGCGGTAGAGTGGTAACAATAAAGATAATAAGGCCATGGGAAGATAAAAATAAAGGAGCGGATAAAATGAAATTTAAAGGGCAAGAAAGGATATAAAGGGAAAAATAAAAGCGATGATATAGTTAAAAATATTTAATTTGTCGAAAGGAAATCTAATTAAATATTTTAGATCTCTATCATAAAATTCAAATAGTTGTAATAGAAAGTGAAGGGTCACGACCCTTGGGTATGTAATGTATATATATTTCAGAAAATTAGGGGACAAGTAGAAAAAGAAAGCAGTAGTTAGACTATAGGAGTAAGAATTTTCCTAAGAAGGGACTAGGATGGAAATATTGTACAAATTTTTCTTTGTGCACTAGGAGTAGGAGTAGGTGTAGTAATTTTATCTATCCACTTCCCTTTTCCATTGTGGATAGATTGATCGACTAGGAAACAAATCTTAAATCTCCAACATACATATAGGTGCACCCTCCTAGGTTTTGCAGAGCCTGAAGAGCAGAAGGTACAATCGCATCAATTGGCCTTGTTAGTTGGCCAAAAGCGTTGTGAGAGCTTGGCAACCTCTCGTGGTTCAAATGTGCATTTTTGAGACCCAACAGGAGGGAGAGAATTGAGAGAGAGAGGGAGAGGGAGTGGGAGAGAGATAGAGTGTAGAGGGTAGAGGGTTTTAAGTGTTTAGGGTTTAGGGTTAAGGGTAGAGAGAGAGAGAGGTAGAGAGGGAAAGAAGAGAGAGATATTGAGAGAGAGGAGGCAAGGAGGGAGGGATAAATAGGTAGAGAGAAGTAGATATGAAATCATAGATAGAGGGAGCGGTAGGGATGGAGAGAGAGGTGAGAAAAAAATAAAGAGAGGTCTAGGTAGATAGAGGTGGGAGGAGATAAAGAGAAGTAGAGGGTAGAGTGTTTAAGGGTTTAAGGGCTAAGGGTTTAGGGTTTAGAGTTAAGGTTAAAGGAGAGAGAGAGAGATATAGGGAGTTAGTGAGAGAGAGAGAGAGGGAGGGAGTGGAAAGTGATAGAGGGTAGAGGGTTAAAAGTTAATGGTAGAGGGTAGAGGGTAGAGGGTAGAGGGGAGAGAGATAAAATGAGTGAATGAGTGAGAGAGAGACCTAAAAGAGGGAGAGGAAGTAGGAGGGATAGACTTGAGAGAGAGAGAGAGAGAGAGGGAGGGAGGGAATTGGAGATAGATAGAGGGTAAAGGGTAGAGGGTAGAGGGTTTAATGGTTAAGGGTTATGGATGGAGGGGAGATAGATAGAGAGATTGAGTGAGAGAGAGAGACTTGAGAGAGGGAGAGGGGGTAGGAGGAAGAGACTTGAGAGAGAGGGAGAGTGGGGAAGGGAGTTGGAGAGAGATAGAGTGTAGAGGGTAGAGGGTAGATTTTTTAAGGGTTTAGGGTTTAAGGTTTAAGGGTTAAGGGTTAAGGGTTTAGGGTTAAGGGTATAGTGGAGAGAGATAGAGGGAGAGAGAGAGAGAAGGAGGGAGTGGGAGAGAGATAGAGGGTTAAGGGTAGAGGGTTAAGGGTAGAAGGGAAAGAGATAAAAGGAGTGAGTGAGAGAGAGAGACCTAGCAGAGGGAGATGGGGTAGGAGGGAGTGGGAGACAGATAGAGGGTAGAGGGTTAAGGGTATATTATAGAGGTTTTTAGGGTTTCGAGTTTAAGGGATAAGTTTATAGGGTTTAGGGTTTAGGGTTAAGGGTATAGGGGAGAGAGATATAGGGGAGTGAGTGAGTGAGTGAGTGAGTGAGTGGGAGACCTAAGAGAGAGAGAGGGGGTAGGAGGAAGAGTCTTGAGAGAGAGAGGGGGGATAAGAGAGAGTCTATATATCTCCCCTCCCTCTCTCTCTCAAGTCTCTCTCTCCTACCCCCCTTCATCTCTAAATTCTCTCTCTCAATCACTCCCTCTATCTCTATCCCCTCTACCCTTAACCCTAAACCCTTAACCCTTAAACATTGAACCCTCTACCCTCTACCCTTAACCATCCCACCCTCTTTCTTTCTCCCAAGTCTCTCTCTCCTACCACCTCTCCCTCTCTTAGGTCTCTCTCACTCACTCACTCACTCCATCTATCTTTCTCCCCTCTACCCTTAACCCTTAAAACCTAAACCATTAAACCCTTTTACCCTCTACCCTTAACCCTAAACCCTAAACCTTCAACCCTTAAACCCTAAACCCTATACCCTTAACCCTCCCTCCCTCTATCTCTCTCCAACACCCTCCATTCCTCTCTCTCTCTCTCAACCCTCTCCCTCCTACCCCCTCTCCCCCTATCCCTCTCTTAGGTCTCTTTCTCAGTCACTCCCTCTATCTCTCTCTCCTCTACCCTTAAGCCTAAACCCTAAACCCTTAAACCTTAAACCCTTTTACCCTCTACCCTCTACCCTCTACCCTTAACCATGCCTCCCTCTATCTCTCTCCCATTCCATCCTTATCTCTCTCAAGTATCTCCCTCCTAACCCCTCTCCCTCTTTCAAGTATAGGGTAGAGGGGAGAGACAAAGGAAGTGACTAAGAGAGAGATACTTGAGAGAGGGAGATGGTTGAGAGAGAGAGAGATGGAGGGAGTCTGAGAGAGATAGATGGAAGGAGGGTAGAAGGTTTAAGGGTTTAGGGTTTAGGGTTAAGGGTAGAGGGGAGAGAGATGGAGTGAGTGAGAGAGAGACCTAAGTGAGGGAGAGGGGGTAGGAAGGAGAGTCTTGAGAGAGAGAGGGAGGGAGGGAGTGGGAGAGAGATAGAGGGTAGAGCGTAAATGTTTTAAGGGTAGATGGAAGAGACATAGGAATGAGTGAGTGAGAGAGAGAGACTTGAGAGAGGGAGAGAGTGTCGGAGGGAGATGGTTGAGAGAGAGAGAGGGTAGAGGGGGGAGGGGGGAGAGATAGAGGGAGTGACTGAGAAAGAGAGACTTGAGAGAGGGAGATGGGGTAGGAGGGAGAGACTTGAGAGAGAGAGGGTAGAGGGTTAAGGGTTTAAGGGTTAAGGGTTTAGGGTTTAGGGTTAAGGGTATACGGGGGAGAGATAGAGGGATTTAGTGAGAGAGAGA
>CM021101.1:701452885-701465082 GCA_007115665.2 Sequoiadendron giganteum
AGGGAGAGAGGAGAGATAGAAAGAGGGGGAGGGAGGGAGAGATAGAGAGAGTAGAGAGGGAGGAGAGAGATAGAGAGAGGTGATAGAGAGAGACAATTAGAGAGGGAAAGAAGGTGGAGATATTGAGAGAGGGGAGACAAGGAGGGAGATAGAAATATGTATATAGGGACAACTAGGTAGAGAGAAGTAGATATGAAAGGAGAGATATAAGGAGAGGAAGGGATGGAGAGATAGGTGAGACAAAAATAGAGAGAGGTCTAGGTAGATAGAGGGAGGAGGAGATAAAGAGAAAAATAGAGGGAAGGGGAGAGGGAGGAAGAGGTAGGGATGGAGAGAGAGAGGTGAGAGAGATAAGAGAGAGGAGGGAGGAATAGGTAGGGAGAGAGGGGTGAGATAGAGAGAAAGAGAGTACAGAGGGAAGGGGAAAGAGAGAAGTGAGATAGGTGATAGAGATGTGTGATGGAGCTTAAAATTAGAGAGATAAGGAGGAAGGTGGAGAGATTGAGATGGAAGGATGGGGGAGAGAGAGAGATGTATAGAGGGATAGGTTAGATAGAGAGAAGTAGAGAGCAAAGGTGGGTGAAAGGAAGAGAGAGGGAGAGAGAGAGGGGGAGAAAGAGAGGTGAGATAAAGAGAATTAGAAAGGGAAGGAGAGAGAGAGGGAGATAGAGAAAATTAGAGAGGGAGGGAGGGAAGGAGAGAGAAGTGAGATAGAGAGAACTAGAGAGGTAAGGAGAGAGAGAATGACAAGATAGAGAGTAGAGAGGGGAGGCGAGAGCGAGGGAAGCAAAGAGAGAGAGAAAGATAGGAGAGGGAGGGAGGGAGGGATAGGTAGGTATAGAGAGTAGAGAGAGATATAGAGATTAAAGGAGAGGGATAAGAGATAGAAAAATGTAGAGAGGGAAGGAGGGAGGGAGATAGATATTGGAGAGGGAAGGAGAGAGAGATGGACATGTAGAGACATAGTTCTTGAGCTCAAGGAAGATATTTTTAGATAAAGGGATGGAGATAGTGAGAGAGAGAGAAGTCTAGAGAATAAGAGATGAAAATGAGTGAGATAGAGAGAGAAAGATGAAATTTGACCTCTTGAGTACTAAAATTTGACCTCCTGATTACTAAAATTTGACATGCTGATTGCTGAAATTTGACTAAGTCTGAAATTTTTAAGATCTTCCAAAAACTAGAATTTGCATTATAACTCTTAGAAATCTGAAACCACTCTCAAACATCCTACCTATATATACATGAAATATAACTTAAAGTATAATAAAGTAAATTTCCATATGTAAATGTCAACTTATACTTAAATGTTTGTTTCATGTATATAGTTTCCCTGACAGAGAAAGGGAAAATCTAGTTTTGTGCAAAGCAGGCCATTTGGCGCTTGCCAAAAGGCTTGCTTTACACGTGTTAATTAACAGGATTTGCTAAATTTTCTCATATTTTTGACCGTGCTCCCCATCTCATTTGCATGTCTTTCAATGCAAGTTTATAAAAACAACCATGATAGTGTTAACCTCTATCTCAGCTATCTAAATATATAATTATTTTTTCATTTTGATTTAGTTAAGGTTTTGATCCATGGCTTCTATTATAAATGCCTTGGTTTTTGGTCAAAAACCAACATGTACTAGGTTTAGGATACATTTTTACATGTTCATCAGAACGCGAAACAAATTATGTTTTTTGAAACTACACTCTATTCTACACATGATGAAAAAAAAAATCAATTTTCAATTAGTTTGCAAAGAATTTAGGGGGGGGGCATGCTCAAATTTCAGCTTTTCAGGATGTGTCCACTTCGAAAATTCATAAAATATTATATATTCATTAAAAAAACTATTCAAAAGAAGGAGGATAAACTACATGGTGTTATCTAATTTCTCACTATTGGGATTTTTGAAATTCTATAAAAAAAGTTAACCAAAAAGGGGGGAGCCCTTAGGCGCTATACTATTAAAAAAAAAAAAAAAAAACAGACCTATTTTGCCCCCTTGAGATCCTTAATCTTCATTAATTTAAAAAAAAAATAGTATCTTAGAAACTAGACTCAGAGCACTTCAACTTTTTTTCTTGTCGCATCTTGAAATTTTGAGTGTAACTATCTTCATTTTCTTGTGCAAATCAGATTTTCCTGATTTCAGAAAAAAAGTGGCATCTTAAGAGCCAAAATTGTGTCACATATTGGTGCATTTACCCATGTCCTCACCTTCATTGATGACTACTCCCGATTCACTTGGGTGTATTTTCTTGTTCACAAGAGTGAAGTGTTTGACAAACTTCTAGCCTTCAAGGCTCATGTTGAGAAGCAATCAGGGAAGCAAGTCAAGATTCTTCGCACAGACAATGGAAGGGAATATGTGAACAATAGACCTGAGTAATTTTGTACACTTTAGGGGATTGATCTTCAGCATTCAGTTGCCTACACTCCATAGCAAAATTATGTTGCTGAAAGGAAGAATAGAACCCTTAAGGAAATGGTTAGCTGCATGATTCATGCTCGTTCTCTTGGTCCTCAATTTTGGGTAGAAGCTATCAGTTGTGCCACTCACATCCAGAATCACGTTCCCGATAAGGCTTTGAAGGGTATGAATCCTTTTGAGCCTTGGTGTGGTAGAAAAATAGTTCTGAGAAACTTCAGAGTTTTTGGTTGTCCAGCTTGGGCACGCATACCTCCAGAGAAGTGCAAGGCATTGGAACCTCAGAGTAGGCCTTACATCTTTGTTGGATATCCTGAAGGTGTTAAGGCATACAAAATTTTGGATCCAGAGACACATGAGCTATTCATTGAGAGGAGTGTTCACTTTTAGGAAAGCTCTTCTAGCTTGGCCTCTAATCCTCATCTTCCTTCCTCCATAGTGGAAAGTGATGATAGTGACTCAGAAGATGATTCTCCCTCAACTTTGACTCGCAAAATCACACCTACATAGGGTCCACTTGCAATTGAGGAGCCTTTTCCTTCATCTCGTACTAGACCTCGTTGGGCTCGAAAGACTCTTGAGTCAGCAGGTTCTCTTGTTGGGGATCCTTCAGATACTCGAAGGACTCGATCACAACATCAGGATTTTCCACATGCTTTTATTACTACTACTTCCGATCCACAGTCCTTCAAGGAAGCATCAGGAGTTCCAGAGTGGGATTCAACAATGGAGGAAGAGTATAGCTCCTTGATGAGGAACAACACATGGGATTTAGTTCCACTCCCCAAGGAGAGAAAGATGGTTCGATGTAAGTGGATCTATCGGACCAAGTATGCAGCGGATGGAAGTGTGGATAAATACAAGGCTCGGCTTGTGGAAAAAGGTTTCTCATAGGTTCTAGGTGTTGATTATATAGAGACTTTTACACCTGTTGCTAAGATGAAATCCATTCACTTCACACTTGCTATTGTTACAGCTCATGGTTGGGTTGTACATCAGATGGATGTGAAGAGTGCATTTCTTCACGGGGATCTTCATGAGGAGATTTACATGGAGCAACCGTAGGGATTCATCCAGGATTCTTCTTTGGTTTGTAGATTGCGGAAGTCTCTCCATGGCTTCAACCAGGCCCCTAGGGCTTTGTATGCCAAGATGGATTCCTTTCTTCTCTTAGCAGACTTCACCAGGTGTCATTCTGATCTAAATGTCTACATTTTGCGATAGGGTGACTCTCATTTGCTACTTGTGCTCTATGTTGATGAATTGATCATTACAGGGAGTACCTCATCCATCATTGGTAGCATCAAATTTGCTTTGCAGGATAGATTTTCTATGACTAACTTGGGCCTTTTGCACTATTTTATTGGGATTAAGATAAAACAATCAGCTTCTGGGATTTCTCTTTCTAAGCCCAAGTATGCTCTTGATCTTCTAGCTCAGTTTCACATGGCTGATTGTAAGCTTGCTCTGACTCCCTTTCTTTCAGGAGTCAAGCTTGAGGCTAAGTGTTCTACTCCACTTGTTGATGCCACTTTGTATCGTCAACTTGTTGGAAGTCTCATCTACTTGTCTCACACATGCCCTGATATCTCCTTTGCAGTTGGCATGGTTTAATGCTTTATGTAGGAACCACATGAGCTTCATTGGAAATCATCCAAACACATCTTGCATTACATACAGGGTAGACATCATGATGGGATTCACTATGCAGTAGGTACAGGACTTACCTTGGTGGGATATACAGATTCTGATTGGGCTAGCGATGTTGATGATCATAAGTCCACTTCTGGCTACAACTTTCATCTTGGTTTTGGCCCCATTTGTTGGCAGAGTAAGAAGCAGCATGATATTGCTCTTTCTTTGACTAAGGCTGAGTATTGAGGGGTTGTTAATGCCGCTACTGAGGCTATTTGGCTTCAGAATATTCTCACTAAGTTTGGTTTTACTATTCCACGTCCTTCAGTCATTCATTGTGAAAACCAGAGTGTCATCCAGATCTCGAAGAATCTGGTTCACCGTCAGAGGACCAAACACATCAAGATTCATATGCACTACATTAGGGAGCTGATATAGGAGTAGTTCATTGATTTGCAGTATTGTCCTACAGCACAGCAGGTTGCAGATATCTTCACCAAACCTTTCACTGAGAGTACATATCATCATTTGCGAGCTCTCTTGGGGGTGCGGGATATTTCATCTGAGGAGGTCACTTGACTTCTTCATTCTCTCTTATGGGGGGGACTTTTTCCTCTTCCAGGGGTTTTGTCCTTCTCATACATTTGAGAGCATTTTCTCTTGTTTTTCATCTCTCTTTTGGGGGGGAGTTTTTTCCCACGTGGTTTTCTCCTTTTCTCAGCTTTATGAGAGATTGCATTGCATTTGTACATGGGTACCTAACATGGCCTAGTTTTCGGGACCCATCTTGCATTGTTTTCTTTTGTGTACATTCTCCCTATGTTGCACTTAAGGGGGGGTGTTGGTGTAATTAATTGTGTTGTACCTTTTCCTAGGTCATCATTACACCTTAGTTAAGTTTACTTAGGGACCACATAGGAATTGTTGGAGCTTTTCCAATTTTGGTGGACTTATCATCTTATCACTTTATCATTTGCACCTTTCGTGGTGGTTATCACATTATAACTTTTCCACTTTAGGTGGAGTGATAGCTTTTCACAGTTGTCTCATGTCATAAGATTACGACACTTGTCATAATCTTAAGCCCTCCTATGTTCTCACCTTGGCTATATAACCAAGGGGTCTCTACTACATTTGTACATTGATACAAACATTGATTCTATTTGCATTATTGGCAGAATATAGTATATTCCTGGCATATTGTCTTTATCTCTCTTATGTTTGTGCTTCCATTAGGCCTCTAGATATTGGGTGGCTACCTTCATAGCCAATTCTTACAAATTGTTGTGATTTTTCCTATTATTTATTTTTATAATTTATAGATATTATTATATTATATTAATTTAATTTCGTTTATTTTAAGTGTTGTAAATTATTAAATTTTATGTTTTTCATCCCAAGGTCTGTGGGGAAGGATTCTCTATGGCACATTATCATTTAAATTATTTATATTTGTTACACCCTTAATCTTAGAGTATGCACAGGGTTATGAGAATTCAACTTGTTGCTACCTAAACTCTTAATTGAATTATATTATCATTATTATATTCTTATTTAGTCATTTATGTTGATCTAGTGATTATATGTTGTTATCTAAGTCATCTTGGGTGATATCCTAGGCATAATTAGGGTATATGTAGCATGTAGTGAGTCTCATTTGATAATGAGATAGTGAATTGTGCACTCATTATAGACATTTAGAGGTTTACCCCTCAAAGTGGCTTGTTATTATCAGTTATTATCAATAATTTTTAGAATATTTCATATCAAATTCCTCTTTTGTGAAAATTATTTTATTACAAGGGGTTTTAGAGCATGATCTAGCATCGTGAAGGCATTTTTCAATTTTTGGAGGTCATTTTGGGAAGCACATATCTATTATATTTTGGTTATTTTTCCCTTATTTTTAGAGATTTTTTGAAGATTATATTGAAGCATCTACAATTAAAATTTTAGAGGAATTAGAGAAAAATTAAGCAATTTATTACATAATTAGTGTTTTTAACAATTTTTTTGGGAAGCACATATCTCTTAGATCTTGGAGAATTGTATCCTAATTTTTGGAGGGTTTTTCAAGAATTTATTGAGATGCCTACAATCCAAATTTAAGTGTAAATGGAGATGAATTATGAAATTTATTATAAAATTATGGTTTCCAACAAAGTCACTCTCAAGGCTACAAATCAACTATTTTGGGGGATTTATTTGGGAAACTGAAAACTAGTAATTAGTAAGTTATAGTTAAGATTTTAGAGTATTTTGACTTTATTATATGATTTATTGAAATTTTTTTTTATCATGATGGGGCTTGCAACAAAAGGTAAAAATAATGTTATCACAACTCTCAAATAATCACATGCCTAGGAAATTCATACCCAAGTTGGATATGAGAAATTTTGATGGAAAGGATCCAAGTAATTGGATTTTCCAAATGGAGAATTTATTTGATCTTTACCACATTCCAATTGAACAAAAGGTGGTTATGGAATATTTATAATTAGAACTAGACCAATTTATTTGGTGTTGATAGTTATGTTATGAGAAGATAAAGAAGGGTTGTGTGGTCACATGGTCAATTTTTGAAGATGAATTTGCTACCCATTATGGGGATAATTTTATGGGTAGCTACTTTTGCTAACTCACTAAATTAAATAAAATAGGTATGGTCAAGGAATATACTCCTCAATTTAAAAACCCTTCTCCTAAGAGTGGAGAATGTTACATGATAAATGTTAAAGGAATTATTTGTGAAAAAGGTGGGACACTTCATGACAAAGTGGGATACTTCATGAAAAATTAGGACACTTCATGAAAAAAGTGGGACACTTCATGAAAAAGTGGGACACTTCGCAAAAAAGTGGGACACTTTGTGAAAAAAGGGACGCGTTCTGAATTTTTCTTCCAAAGTCCTAAATCTATCTAGAAATGTGTAAAACATAAAATAAATGCATAAAAACGAAGCTAAGGGCAAGAAGAATCATCTCACTGTATGTTGTAGATCACCCTACGCCACCTCATTGTATAGGCTCTCCAGTCTTGGAGGCATGTAAGTTTGTACACTTGGTATTGTCACTCGCTCTCCACTGAAATCAAGCTACAAAAGGTAAAAGACAAAATGACTACAAACTACTTAACTTTGTACTCATATATTCTCAAATTTAGTCATTTTCATATTAGGGTTAAAAGTGCTTTATCATTCAAACTAGCATATTGGGGGCTAGATAACTCCATTTTTTATTTTTTTGGTTGTGTTGGATTCATAATTCCACTCTCGTACTCATCAAATTTCTATCACTATGTGGTATGGTACCTAGAAATACCCTATGATATGACTTATGCAATTTGATGTGGTTAGACTGCTACCTTGATTCCACCTCCATAAAGCAATTGGAATGAAGGGGGGAATACATCTACCCTTGAATTTGATTTCTAGAAGAACATAGATAACAGGGTTATTGAATGACTAACGAATTAGGTTTGCATGATGCAATTCCTAATATTGTGGTTTTGCAAATAGCTACAATTGGGGCTTCATTCTCCCATGATTTTTGAATGAATCCATATGAGTATCCTATTTACAAGGTTTATTGTTTGAGTTTCTTTAGCTTGCATATGAACATAGAGTCATATGGGCCCTAAAGTGGGGGATAAATGTAAAATTGTACTCGCTTCTTGGAGATAGTATAATTTCACACTTAATTTGGACCTATTTAGTACCCTTGCATTCATGACCTTTTAAATCATCATTAATAGGCCCCTAAGACCCTTTATTTTAGATCCCAAGGCTTATTTCAATTTAAATCTTGACCAAATCAACAAATACATTTAATTTTCTAACACCCTGATATTTCCTCGCCTTGAAAAGCTATGGTGGGACTCATACGCCACCTTGGGCATTTGAGTCCCCTCTAGGGGGACTCATATGCCCAAGGTGGTGTATGAGTCCCCCTAGATGGGACACATACACCACCTTGGGTGTATGTGTCCCGTGTGGCCCTTTTTTAGGGGTTGAGCGAGAAATTAAGGTTTATAATTCAAATTTTTGGCTAATGTCAGAATTTGGGATATAATAAATAGTAAACTAGATGAGATGCCTATAAAACTAAGGTTTTTAGTCATTATTTCACCCAAGCAATCCTATAATTTTCAAGCAAGAGCCCTCAAGAGATATTTTCAAGCATTCAAGAGCAAGTAGCAAGAAAATTTGAATTCTTAGAGTAGCATAATAGTGTTTTTGTAGGTTTTCAAGCTCACTTTCATTCAAGATCAAGCATTATTAAAGGTTGGTGGTGCATGCCTATGGAGAATCATGATGGATTCTAGGTTGGGGAGATGGAAATAGCCATGAACCAGGCCTAATGACTTGTTTCCTAAGTGATTCCATTTTCCATTATCACTCTATTTTCTTCCTAAAGGAAGGTGCATGCATTATTATTTCTTATTATTGTGATTAGACATCTTATAAAGTGAGTCATCATCTTCATATTTCATTCATGCATCCTATTCTAGCACATTAGAGTAGGGTTTCATTGCACTTTATATCTCCTAATATTAGATGCATTTAAGATTAGGAATCTCACACATATTTACTTTCAAGATCTATTGTTTCTATTAAGGTTTAATTACCAAACTAGTGGTTTGACCAAGAAAAATCCCCCATAACAAAATCAACACAATATTTTATTTTGCAAAATTTAGTAGGTTTAGATCCAGAAGCAAAGTTTGGAAAAAATAGGAAGGAATTGCAGAGGTACGAGAGTTGATTTAGATCTTGATTTTCTAGAAATAATAATGATACTAAATCGCCACCTTGGGTGTATGAGTCTTGGTATAGGCATTTTACCATTTTTCAAAGGATCTAGATCAGTCACTGAGAAAATCTTGATCCTACCCAGAAACCCTATACTAGGACTAAATCGCCTAGCCTAGCATATGAGTCCTAGTTCACATTAAAAGTGATAATTTTAGGATTACATATATTGTTTCAGGCATCTCTAGTTTTTCAGGTACCCCTCTATTCATTCTCAATTTATCATTCTAATTTTAAGTTTCATTTCCTAGGTTGTATAGCTAGATTTGTATATCATTTGTATTTCCTTCTTTCTAAGCCTTTGCTTAGTCATGAATCCTCTTTTTTTAATCACACCCAAGGAGACCTTATAGCAACCTGTTCTCTCAATTGAACCTTCAGATTGAAATCTCCAGGGCTTCCTTGAATGAACTAGAGAAAAATAGGAAAAGAGGACCCCATTCTCCTCTCTTTTGGTGTTCCATATCCTAAAAGGTGGAGCACCCTATTTCCTTGTGTTCAAAAATATAAAGTTGAATTTCTTTGATATAATGGATTCAATCATGAGTTTTGTGTGTTGCATAGATGGGTCATTGGACCAAAATATTGACCTATTAATGCTTGATACAACCACTAGAGTCAATGAATCCATGAGAGGCGATAAAGACATGTCATGAATCTGATCACTATGATGCACAAAAGAAGGAGACCAAGGGCACACACCTTGCAATGATTCCCCAACACAAGCGAGGGGTTCAAACCTGTGACCTAAGCTCTGATACCAATTGTTGCATAGATAGTTGTTGTTGCACCAAAATATTGACCCGCTAATTCCCGATACAACTACTAGAGTTAATAAATCCATGAGAGGTGGTTATGCCATGTGTCGACCTTGAGCACTAAGTTGCATAACACAAGAGATCAAGGGCACACAACTTGCAACACCTTGAAATCCTAAAATATGCCTAGAAAAAACTTCAAGCCAAGATGAATCCTTACAAGGAATCTATAACTTTGAAGCTATGATACCATGTAGGAGTAAAGGGTGACTCCCAAAAACCCCCTAGAATAGTTGCTAGACCAAAATATCTTCCACAAGAGAGAAAATGGAAAGAATAGCTTTATATGATTATGGATGCAATATTGATACGAATGTACATGAGAGCCTTTTCTTATAAAGATAAGGTGAGAGAGGATTGGACAAGATTGTGACATTTTTCTTAATCCTATGTTTTGAGGCAACAATTAAATGAACTAGGTAGTTAGAATTAAATAAAATTCAAAAAGATAAGATAGCGTAAGATCTTATCTAGACAACTAAGAATTCTAGGACACCTAGGACCTAAGTAAACTTAACATGTGAATAATTCCCCCTTGCTAAGACTAGCTAGGTACACTATATTTATTCACACCAACAGTCCTTTGATCTCTTAATCCATATCTCCTTATTCTCCATTAATCTCTCCTACCAGCTCATGTAATATCATCCCATAATACTTTTTCTTTGGTATCTAGCTATAGGTTACCTCTCACTCAATACAATACCATTGTTGAACATATAGAATACTAAGAGGTGGGGGTAAATCAGTACTCCATAAAACCACAGTAAAATCCATTTAACCATTATCACAATTCTAATTGAATCAACAAGAGAGAACCTGGAAATAAATAAATGAAACCATACACATGAACACCAAGATTTTTACGTAGAAAAAGAAAAAAGGGAAAAACCACGGTGAGAATTAACTCACAATATATTATATCTAGATACAAAATATTACAGGGCTCACTACGAGGACTCACTATCCTTAAAAGGCTCATTTCTTGAATACAAAAGATGGCTAGCTGTCAAGATACAAAGATAGTGGCTCACTACCGAAAGATTGAACTAATAGGATACACCTTCAATGTATAAGGTTCAGTTACAATGAAGCTCAAAATATGAAGTACTACCTCATACAATAGTCATGCAAAAAAAATTCACTGATCCACAACTAATAAAGCATTTAGGCTTGGATCCTCTTCCACCTTTTTTCCACACTCACTTCTTAATTTTCCACACACACACTTCACATTCTTTTCTCCTCTTCAAAACATCTTATATATATAAATACAAGAATATCCTATTCATCAATTACATCAACCTAAATAGATGAGAAAAAAATCAAGACTCTCTTTATCAACACCATATATGATTTAATCAAGGGCATGTGCAGGATCATCATGGAAAAATAGGCCCTTAAGTGGCAATGAAAATTCAGAAAATCAGAGTTGGGCAACTTGACATAAAAATTTGAATAAGTTATCTATACTATTTCAAAAATATGTAAGAATAGAATCTGTGGAAAATTGAATGTAGTTTCTAAACTACTAGGTTAATTTCTGTAAAATAAAATTTATTTGGTGAAAATTTGAAATTTCAATGCTACTAAAATTTCAAAGAAAAAATAAGAAGTAGGTGTCTATCTGACCACCCTAACCATAATAAAATGATAATAGTTTTTTATAATATCTTAGATATAAGTAGAGGACTCATGTCCGGATGTGATGCATATTTGTTTGTAATTTTTTTTCAAATAAATAATTAATCATGAATTTTTTATTACAAATTTTTTAAAATATAAAAAATTGTATGTCTGACCACCTTAACTTGGTCAAAACTTAATTGAATTCATTTCATTTTTTTTAATACTATAGTATGCAAAGCATAGAATGTGACGTATGTTTTGGATTCAAAAAAAGTGATACCGTTTGAAAGCTATAGATGTTTTTCTATCAGACTATCAGTTAAGACTTTAGTCGTAATTCTAATAAAAAATAAATAATAATTATTTATTAGATTTGAAGTAAAATATAATTTATATTGGTAGCAAGATGAGAAGATCCTTTACAAACCTTTTTTGTTTCATCAATTTTAGGTAAAATAAAAGTCATCAGCCACATGGGCGAAGTCTGCAAAAGCAAGGTAAGTTGTTAAACATGTTTTACGTGTTCAGTTTTTAGGATTGGCAGGTCCGAACCAAATCTCGAGCCTAATACCGAGCCTAATCCCTAGGCATTAAATTTTATGTCAGAATATCAGATATCTGATTCAAATCCGATATCCGATATCCAATTCAAATCCGATATTGGATTTGAATTCAATATATGATATCTTTTAGATCAGTTTTAAAACAATTTATACAATCTTTAATATATGATTTAAAAATTCAATTAAGTTTATAATTTAATATATATAATATCCAATAAATTTTATAATGTAATATATTTAATATACAATTTATGATAATCTCTTACCGAATTATGTATTTAATATATAATATATTATTAAATGTATAATATTTCAATATTTT